>OX459068.1:4877655-5477655 GCA_949775005.1 Orthosia gothica
GTAATTGTTGGGAGACTCGAAACCACAGCGAAAAATTATGATAACATTTGATGAGATGCATTTGTGTAAATCCTTGCTGTATTATTATGTTGCACAATTTTAATAAACCCTCAATATGAAAACATCGTGAGGAAACCGGCATGTTCTAGAACTTAAAATGGGCATGCAATGGGCCCGCGTGGTAGGTTAAAGCCCATTACAGTGGTAAATAAAACCTTATTGCAAAAATGTGAACAAGACTAAGGTAATGGTTTTTGAAAGAGAAGAAGATGTATAAGTGTATAATGAATATAGTGGATGTGTATGTAGAAGTGTGAAGTGAAAATAAATGATAAGAGTGTGGGGCAAGTGAACGAGTTTGTATATCTGGGCAGTATGTTCACAAGGGATGGAAAGATTGAAGAGGATTTGGAAAGGAGCGTGAATGCAGGGACTAAAGTGAATGGTGCTATACATGCAGTTGTGACCAGCAAGTCGTTGTCTCCGGAAGCTCGACTCGCCGTTCACAACAGCGTGCTGGTGCCTACACATGTATGGAAGTGAAGGTTGGGTATGACTAAAAAGACATGAAAGTAGGATTAATGCATTAGAAATGCGCTCCTTGCGGAGTATGTGTGGGGTAACTTTAAATGATAGATTGAGGAATGAGGTAATAAGACAACGTTGTGGTTTAAAAGAAGATGTAATGACTAAAATTGAAAAGAGTATGTTAAGATGGTTTGGCCATGTTGAGAGGATGAATGAAAGGCGACTAACGAAAGGTATTTACAAGGCAGACTTGAATGGAAACGCCGGGAAGGGACGCCCTAGAAAGACATATATAGACCTTATAGGTGATGTTCTTCAGAAAGGCCAAGTGCGCAGTACCCATAACCGGCGTGTGTGTATGACTAGATGTATGAATGTGTGTGAAGCAAAAGAAGTATGTAAGGATCGTAGCAGGTGGCGTTCTGTAGTTTCTGCCTACCCCCATGGGAAAAAGGCGTGAGTTTATGTATGCATGTATGAAACTTGAACACAACCGATAAAATTAGAGTGTACCAGGTGTACTGTACAAATCTGCGTACCCCTTTAGAGCGTACCGGCGTGATGTTATGTTATGAAATGGTGTAAAGTGTAAACAATAAAAAGACATGCGATTGCAGCAATCCCGTCAGATCTGCCGTCATTTATTGAAGGGTTCTGTTATTATCTCCAAAGTTCTTCATCAGATCTTGATCAGATTTAAATGGGACTACATGAGAAAAAAAATCATCAAATAAAAAAGAATCATCAAAATATCAAAATCGGTTCACCTATTAAAAAGTTCTGAGGCAACAATCATAAAAAACAGTCGAATTAAGAAACCTCCTTCTTTTTGAAATCGGTTAAAAATAAATGTAAGATTAATAATAAAGGCTTGTTCTATTCTATGGAAACTTACACTGAATTTTAAGTTTCTGCCACAAGTGAACCTTAAGATAGATCTAAGAGAATCTTACAGGCTAAACTATAGGAAAGAGAATAATTAACAGAAAGGCCGTTGTGCAGATAGTAATTGATATTCAATAAAGGCAGACATCAACCGAGAAAGAGGTCAACTGTCGAATCCAGTCCGTCTAGACGCATTGCAAGTTACCATCCTTACCTTGTTGCCATTCCACCAATTCGCACCAAGCGCTTCCAAACATCCTTCATATTGCGCACAGTGAATGAATGGAACTCACTACCTGCGTCTGTTTTTCCGAACGCATTCAAAACGAATCTCTTCAAAGTTAGAGTGAACAGGCTTCTTCTGGGTAAGCTCACTCCATCGTAGACTCTGTCTCTGTCACCTCTGACCTAGACTAGAGTCAAGAGCAAACCCATCATAAATTAAAAAAAAAAAAACGACGCGGCTGGGCAGCTTTCGGGAAGTTGCGCGGTATCTTCGCGTCCAACTTACCGCAGTGTCTCAAGACGGAATGCATGACCAGTGTGTGTTGCCAGTGATGACATATGGCTCTGAGACGTGGTCGCTCACAATGGGCCTCATCAGAAAGCTTACAGTCACCCAAAGGGCAATGGAGAAGGCTATGCTCGGAGTTTTCTTTCGTGATCGAATCAGAAATGTAGAGATCCGCAAGACAACCAGGGTTACCGACATAGCCCGAAGAATTTCCAAACTTAAGACGGTACCCTGACCAAAAAATCGGCATGAGATTTGAGCATTCCTATTGGTCTAGCGGCACTGGTGGCGCATGAATTACAGTAGTGAATACGCCCAGATTTTAGAATAAAATCATTATAAAATCGAATTTGGGTCTTTTCAAAAAAAAAAATTCTACAAAAATGTTCGTTATTAAATTGTCTATCCATTAGTCTTAGTACAAAAAATAATTAATGAACACTTTACGAGGAGATGCATAATATCAATAATTATTTCGCACTTTTATGTTTTTTTGGAAGGAGATTAGTCAAATATATACAACATTAAAAAAAAAACTAAATCTACCATTTAAGAATCAATACTATGTAGAAGTTTAATGTATTTTTATTAATTGATATTTCTTTTTAAATAAAGAGGAGATAGCTCCTAAAAACAGCACAAAAAACGGCTTGCGCGGCGTTTTGCTCGGGGTACCGCCTTAAGTGGCAGTGGGCAGGGCACATTGCTCGCAGAACGGATGGCAGATGGGGAAGAAAGGTTCTGAAGTGGCGACCGCGAACCGGAAAACGTTGCGTTGGAACCTTCCCACCAGGTGGACCGAAGACCTGGTGTTGGTTGCGGGGATCCGCTGGAAGCAAGACGCACGGGACTGATCAGTGAGGCGACGCTTGGGGGAGGCCTATGTCAAGCAGTGGACGTCTTTCGGCTGATATGATGATGATGATGATGATGATGAAAGGCAGACATAAACTTTAAACAAGAGCCAAAAAAAGAAAAAGCCAATAAAAAATAATAAACTGGATGTACTTAGTAGAAAAATATGCTTGTCAAATATGTAAAATTAGATTTCTTTTGTTCCCTATTTTAAATTGGAAAGAGAGTTCATTACGCGAAAAAATATAATTAACAAAGGGCCAAAAAATACCAGCTCCCCTAGCCAAGTTATAAACGTTTCGTATCGAATCTCTTTCTACAATCGTTAACGCCTTCTATTTGTATGGTGTGACCACGTGACTTAACGTTCAGATGCGTCATTCCCATACATTGATTCGTTTTCTACTAGCGTTATCGATTGTAGATTTTCAACTTGGCTACAGGTGCTTAAGCGCTGTAACTTTTAACCGACTTACCAAAAAGGAGGAGGTTCTTTGTTGGACTTCTTGAATGTTTTTTTTTTATGTATGTTCACTGATATCTCCGTCAATTGTGGACCGATTTTGAAAATTCTTTTTTTGTTTGAAAGAGTATATTCCAAAATTGGTCCCATTTTAATTTGGTGGAGATCTGATGAAGAACTTCGGCGATATACAATTGAACTCTTCAATAATTAACGGCAAATCACTCGAGATTGCTGAAATCGCACGTTTGCTCATTGTTTATACCATTTCATAACATAACATCACGCCAGCACGCTCTAAAGGGGTACGCAGAAGTGTACAGTTCACCTTGGTACACTTTCATTTCACCGGATTAGTTCAGTTTCATGATATTCGGGTAATCTATTCTGGCATTATAGGTACCTTACGTAACTACTTGCCTATTATGGAGGTACAACTAAAAAGTGAAAAATAAAAAACTTTTTTACAAAAAAATACTACCGACTTCCAAATAACAAAACTACAAAGTGAAAAATAACTTTATTTTTGGATGTCGGTGTCCATAACGCAAAAAAATTGGTACCCACCAAAGACACCGACTTCCAAAAATAAAGTTATTTTTCACTTTGTAGTTTTGTTATTTGGAAGTCGGTAGTATTTTTTTGTAAAAAAGTTTTTTATCTATAACTCTTTAATTAAGTTCATTTTATCAGTTGATCTTACAGTAAACATTTTATCAGCAATAAAATGTGTGAAAACATTTCGATACTTCCCAAAACTTCCCGTATCTATCGGCATTGTATTACAAATTCAAAAGGTCGCAAGTAAAGCCGCAGATCGAAGCTAGTGGACAATAAATCAAGAGCGGTAGGCTTACCAGGGATCGTCTACTTTGTTTGCTCAAGTTCTTACTAAAGGATCCTTTGATACATACCTACTTATGTTCGTGCCCTAAACAGGTGGTTCGAGAGAACTTTACGATGTATGAACTTATCTATATAGAAGGTATCTTGCAGGTTTATTTATTTACTAGCTGTGCCCGCGACTTCGTTCGCGTGGTTGTCGAGAGCAAAACAACGTCGTTTAGATAAGAGTATATCACCTTTTTGATGATTTAGATAAGAGTCCTGACTTTGGTATAGTTGATTACGTTAATGCTTCTCTATATACTATGTTAGCGGTGGAATTACCCGGAGCATATACAAAAAGGTTGTTTGGGTTGCTAACACGTGATAGAGAAACATAGAGTTGGCCGTGTGAAAAACAATCAAAAGTAAGGTCTACACCCGCAACGGATAACGTCTGGCCTTGGGCTTTATTAATAGTCATAGCGTAACAGAGGCTTACAGGAAATTGCACACGTTTGAAAGTAAACGGAAAATTATTGGGGATAATGGGTATCCTGGGAATGAAAACAACATCACCGGAGCCGCAACCTGTTAAGATTTCGGCTTCGATGACATTTCGTTGGAGATTTGTTACTCTCAACCGAGTTCCATTGCATAGTTTTGGTGGGCTTAAATTTCTGAGTAGAATGATTGGTACTCCGACTTTTAAATAAATTTTGTGTGCTGGAAGACCTGGTGTATTTAGAGAGTCTAAAAACTCTACTGGATAGTGGGTGGCATCTCCTTCTTCTAAAACCGTGTTAATAGATAAATATTCCCTACTTTCTCCAGAAACATGTACCAATATTTGAGAATTTATTGCTGCTGCTTGGTCGTTGCGAGGTGCCAAAATAGCTCGTTGGCATAGCCAAGCAGCGTCATGGTTCGAGATCTCTGATGGATCTCCGTATACAGAGGAAATGAGTTCCTGCTGTGAGGCAACAGAAGAACACAGGCTTTCGACTAAAGTTACTTTACCTCCTTCTTGAGTCGGGTATGTGCCGTTACCAATTTGAAGTAGTAAATTTGAGAAAACCTGCGCGTTTGCGTCACCTCCCAAATATGCTCGCATATTAAAGCTCAAATTAGTTAATATGACACTACGCCATAAAATAGAGCTCTTTAAACAGGCACCTATTTCATCGGCCCTCGTTCCTCTGGGTATTATAGGGAGTGTCTGCCTGAAGTCTCCACAGAATAGCACCGTTAAGCCTCCCATCGGTCGGTCATTTTGTCTTATATCTCGCAACGTTCTATCTACAGCTTCCACAGCTTTACGATTTGCCATCGTACACTCGTCCCAAACGATAAGGGCGCAATCGCGTAAAACCCTTGCTTTATCACTATTGCGAGACACGTTGCAAACAGGGTTTTCTGTGCGGTCCAAGTCGATTGGTATTTTAAATGTTGTATGTGCAGTTTTTCCTCCTGGTAATAAAGTGGCAGCTATTCCTGAGGAAGCGACGGCAAGGGCAATTTTGTTTTGGCTCCTTATTTGAGCCAAGATAACTTTAGTGAGGAAAGTTTTACCTGTTCCACCAGGTGCATCTAAAAACAGCATTTCTCCTAATGAATGTTCTACACTACAGCATACTCTATCAAAGATTTGACGTTGTTCTGACGTCAAATTTGAACAGCCATTTCGCAATATTTCTGCTAACTCTTCGGGGTTGTAATTTATTTCAGATGTATACTCCCTATTAATTCGTTCCCCACCAACTGTCGGTGTCGGCAAGCCGTATTGACTGAGGGGGTTCCCTCCTATACTTGTAACTATATCTTGTATAGCCAGCAAAGCCCTATTATGGCAGCTTTCACGTACTTGGTCAGAAGTTTCACTATTTATATTTTGCTGTCTCAAAAAATCTTCGGCAAACGCGTCTTTATATTTTTGCCACAACTGCCCAGCGTCCGATAGGCCACAAAATGTCAACAAAATGGCAAATAAATGGCGCAAACGATGTGGACTATCACTGACGCATGCTTCGGCTAAAGCATCATCCCAATGCTGATCGCCATCTAATAAATGCCGTGCGCGGCAAGCAGCTTGAAATGTGGGATATTCTATATCGTCCACTTTGCGGAGCTCAGCAAAAGAAGTAGGTCCTCGCACTGTGTGAAGAAGAAGGCGTAAATAATAACACTCTGCATTATTTGGGTGCACCGTGTATACTCTTCCAATCACGTGTTCTTTAAAAATGCCGGACTCGCCTTCTACAGCAGTTCCACGTCTCCTGCGATTAAAAACACCTTGCTGCTTGTTATAAGTATAATAATGTGGCACTTCATTGTACAACAGAGACTTAGCGAAATTGTCTCTTTCGCAAAGGCGAAAGAATGCGAGCAAGGTGGTTTGTCTTGGGTTGTTCATTCTTTCTGCCACATTTTCTGGCTGAAAGTAAACTCGCTGCCCGCCTTCCAGGTGCACGTCAAGATGGATGACTGGCGGATACCTTTCATGAATAGGGAAACTCAAAATGCGCCAAACTGCCTCCGAAGAGCTTATGTATCGGCCAGATTGATACCTTGTCACTTCATCAAATTGGTTGTTATTTCTTAGTGCTATCATGGCTTGATCACTACCTTTATTAACATATTTACATATATATTTTATAGATTCGACGCTATTACAAATTTCAACATTAATGTGTGCTTGAAAAGCGTTTGACAAAACTGGAGAATACGGTACCACCCAACTATTATTTAGAATTATTTCTTGTCCACGGAATCTGACAGTAGCTGTGAAACCACCTTGTGACGGTGATCTTCGCCGGTATTGCGGATACCCATTTTCCCCAGCCATAGTTAGTTCTTTCAGTGCTCTGGGGTATTTTTTTGAGCATTGACCATCTTTCATGCACGGTGATTCCCTGTTTAAGAGGCCACATGGCCCGTGAACCATATGTGTTTTTACTATGTCATGCAAAATCGGATCTGCATTATAGTCCGGAAATTCTGCACTTATGACACTGTCTATAGCATCGGGACGAATTTTTTCTTCCAGCCACAGAAGAATGTGCGCGTGGGGTAAACCACGCTTTTGCCACTCGACGCTATACATAAAACAAAGAGTTGAACCGAAAACTTTCTCCTTTGTAAGTAGATTAATCAAGACTTTGAGTTTTAAATGAAAAATCCTAGCAATAATGTCATGTCTGTCGTATGACGCCTGTCCTGTGAGAAGTGCCTGGCAAATCTCCGTCCACTTTGGATTTGTTGTAAATGTTATAAAAAGGTCCGGCCGGCCGTATTTACGGACGTAACAAAAAGCATCTTGCGTTCGTTCGTGCATATACCGCGGACCGCCTGTGAAACTGGATGGCAAAATAACCAATCGACCCAAGTTTTCGACGTTATTATCTGATTGCATGGCGTCCCGCAAGTGCACGTATTCTTCAGCGCGTAACCGTCGCTGGTTAGTGCGAATATACACTAAACGTTCAGTTTCTATTTTTGCGTACATGTCCACAATAAATTGGCTGAACAAACCACGAAATCGTTGCAAATATACGAAACTGTTTTGCCTTATTTGTAAAAGGTAGGAATAGTATTGTTGAGCAGATATTTTTTTTTGATAATTAGTGACTCTCGTAGTAGGGTTCACTTGGTACAGCCCAAAATTGTACCCATCTTCACCATGACAATAGATTAGTGGATATTGCAGGGCGTCGTAAGCTCGGTGGGTTTCCAAAATGCGTTGAAGGCGATCGTCGCGTGTACGCAACACGATATCACGTCTCTCACACTCCTGGTCGACTAAAACAACTGCAACTTCATCTGCGACGGGTGCATTGTGTCTTCCACGGTGTTCACCCACAGGACGTCTATCGGCACTTATAACAATTTTGAAATCATTGCTGCCTTGTGGAATTGACTCCAATGCAGCTTTGAATTCACGAACGTACTGGTTAACGCGATGCAGCAATTCTTGAAGTTGACCCAAAAGCTCAGCATTGAGCTGGGGAAAATTGTGATTTCTAACATTGAGCTGTTGCGTGTAATCGGATACAAAATAAATTTGGAGAAATTTGGGTTCATTTTCTGGCAGCAAAGATCCAATAAGGTGATAAACTTGACCTTGTACTTTGAAGGTTGGCATGAACGGTCCTTCCGTTATTTGTTTTGCCCCAAAGGAAGTCATTTGGAAAGCACTGTTATATAAACGAATATTATCCAAAAAACGGTTCGACTGGGGATGATCGCCATTCAGGAGACTTATAAGTAAGTGTGGTGGATCTTGGAAATTTGGAAGAACAATTTTTCCATTTGAGCAGCACATTCCATCTGTCTCTTTCCTCCATTTCAAAGCATGACAAAAATTACAAATTTCTCTCATGTCACCCACGAAAGTAAAGCCAGCATAATTAATTCTAGACGAATATGTGAACCCTGATTTTTCCCTATTGTCCCAAGGTAATAAAATATTTGCATCGTCATTTTCCATGGACTCATCAGCTCCGCTATTTGTTTCTCTATTCATATGGTAACGAGCTCGTTCTATTTCTAGGCGAGATTGACGTTGTTCTGCTGTTTCTGCTCGTCTTAGTTCATCTATTCTTTCCCTTTCAGATGCAAGATAACTTTCATTGTTTCTTTGTACACCTACATAGTTATGTCTAGCTATTTCTAATCGTTCTTCTCTTTGGGAGAGAGATTCAGACTCGCGCGAGAGAGCGTGTCGCTCTCGGTCAGATGACAGACGTGCTTGGCGTTCCTCGATACTCTCTTGAGAACGCAAAGTCGCGGTCCGAGTTCTTTGCGAACTTAAGCGCGACTCCCTTTCTGTGAAAGTCTCTGACTCGCGTGAGAGAGACTGGCGCTCCCGATCAGCAGACAGCCGAACTTCGCGTTCCTGGATATTCTCTTGAGAACGCAAAGTCGCGGTCCGAGTTCTTTGCGAACTTAAGCGCGACTCCCTTTCTGTGAATGTCTCTGACTCACGTGAGAGAGAGTGGCGCTCCCGATCAGCAGACAGCCGAACTTCGCGTTCCTGGATATTCTCTTGAGAACGCAAAGTCGCGGTCCGAGTTCTTTGCGAACTTAAGCGCGACTCCCTTTCTGTGAATGTCTCTGACTCACGTGAGAGAGAGTGGCGCTCCCGATCAGCAGACAGCCGGTCTTCGCGTTCCTGGATACTCTCTTGAGACCGCAAAGTCGCGGTCCGTGTTCTTTGTGAACTTAAACGTGACTCCCTTTCGGTGAACGTTTCCGATTCACGTGAAAGAGCGATGTGCTCTCGGTTAGCAGATAACCGTGCTTCACGATCTTCTTCCGATTCCTGAGACCTACAAAGTCTCATCCTTTTCGCATTTCGGCTACGCAGCGAAAGGTTAGTTTTTTTTCTTTGAGGCATTTTCAAGGAAAATTAAAGCAATAAACAAAACTAACAACACTTATGACTGAATAGCCTACAAACTTAAAAGAACGGTGCGTCGAACAGTCTAGTGTGACAACGTATCGTCTGTTCGTGGTCGTGACTCAACGAATTGGCAACACTAACTTACTGTATAACGATTGGCACTATTGGATTCAAACTACGAAGTAAATCAAATACAATCTTAACTTCGTACTTCAAACCAATGACCAAAGTTGACCAAACGAAACCAATAAGATAAGCAAATACTTTTTTTTCGACCAATTTAGAAAATCGATAAACCAAGCAACCAAAGAACTTTTACGACACACGCAAGAACTTTTAAGACACCTAACGAAACCCAATTTGCCTAGTAAACACGGTGGACGTCATCCTCGCGCGGAAAATCTTAACACCGCGATTCAGAAAATGACGTCATTTGCACAACGCCATCTATCGGATTTAGATTTCAACTATCAACATTAGTTCTATTTTTAGTCTTAAGATGTCGTTGCAAGTACTATACTTAATTGCGTAACGTAATATTTTACTTCTTGAACTCACTAAATTAATCATATCTTTTGATAGAGTGAACCGATTTCGATGAAACAAAAACTAAGTTAAACCTCAAGTTGCGTATAATTTTTGTATATAAACATTGTCAGCATTGAATTCGTAGATTTTACGTGATGTGCGCACAAACAAACAGACAAACAGACAAACAGACAAACAGACAAAAATTTCAAAAATGATGGAAATGGGTTCTGTTACTTATCTTTTCACACGCTGGCTATTTTTTGTTTCAATTTCTTCAATGTACAAAAATGACTTTTCTACAGATTTATTATATGTATAGATTTAGACTTCATGCAGAAAAGGTACAAAGGCGGAATTAATGCCTTCGGCATTCTCTACCAGTCAACTAAGGGTGGTGAAGAGATAACATGGTTGGTGCATTATTTAAACAATAAAAAAAAAAGTTGATATTAATATACTCATCATCTGCCTAGCCTTTTCCCAACTATGTTGGGGTCGACTTCCAGTCCAACTGGATTCAGCTGAGTACCAGTGTTTTACATGGAGCGACTGCCTATCTGACCTCCACAACCCAGTAACTGGGTAACAGTGGTACCACTTGGCTAGACTGGTGTCAGATCTCAAGCTTCTGACTACCCGTAACGACTGTCAAAGATCTTCAAATGACAGCCGGGACCATCGGCTTAACGTGCTTTCCGAGGCACGGAGGAAACTCGGTATGTTCAAATGGTCACCCATCCACGGACCGACCTCGTCAAGCGTTGCATTACCTTGAAGATCGACCCGTGCGGCTGTTATTATTTAGCCACGAGCTCCTATAATATTAACATACTAAGATAGGTAAAATACACGTACTTATATATATTGAATATAATATTTACTTATTTAAATATATATATATTTATATAGTAACAGAAAAGAAGAAAGTGAGATGACTCGTAATTTTTTTGACTATAATTGAATTTAATTAACTATTTTGTTGGCATAATGATCTGAATGTTTCGTATTATTGTTGTATTAATAACTGTTTTATTTTATTATTTATTGTTACATTCAACTGAAAAATTTCGCAGGCAAAATGTACTGGGACTGTCTACAAAAAATTACCATCTTGTATGTGTTGGGTCCCTGTGAGTAGTGTGTGCCGTGTATTGCCCATGGTCCACCCGCTTAGTTCACCTCGGTGGACTATGGGAAATTATTTTTGCCCATGGTTCACCAGAAAGTCCATATGTTTTTATCGTAGCATTACGAAAGAATAATAGTGATATTAAATGTTGAAGCCAGCGTGAAAATTTAGCAATCTATATAGCTGTACCTCGTTATACGTTAGACATTAAAAATAAATAACTGAATTAATTATATAGACTTGCCTTTTATTTATTTAATAACAATTGATTGCTGTACTAACAGTTTGCACCAAAGCGTACAGCAAGCCAACAACATAAACACTTATAAACTAAATGACCGCCGCCGTCAAACATTGTTTTTTTTACCGGACTACCGAATGAGGATAATGTGTTTACCAGTCCATGTATGTATGTTTGTTCCTATGTGGCGTTCTAGAGACCAAACGCATCCATTTTGATGATTCTTACGTCAATCGATTCATCTTAACCTTGCGAGTGTCACTACAAGCTACATTAAAATTGGAAAATGGCGAATTTTGGGCGCCAATTCTTGATGAGACTTTCGCCCCGGCATTTCGCCTCCTCGCGCCACTCCCATATTTGCGCGAGGACTTTTGCCTCATGATCCCATGGCGTCAATCCGGCAAGGAGGTTCGCCGCCTCACCGGAGACCGTGCGGTATCCCCGGACCAGCCGGATGGCCATAACCATTTGGAACGCGTTCCACCGGCGGGCTGGTCATCGCCTCAGGGAACGCGCCCCTACCGGTGCCCCGTAAATGGCCATGGACCGCACGACCCCCGCGTAGAGCCTCCGGGAGGAGGCGTTTGGGCCCTGGCCCGCTCCATTCTGAGAGCCTAACGTCAGAAAAGCCCCACGAAATTCTACCGGCAGTCGAGGACAAGTTCCAGGTACAGAGTCAGTGACCTGACTGCGATTTGGTGACCTTTTCGGGGAAACCGAAAGTTTTGTCTTTGGGATTATGGACGAAGTTATGATGAAATACATTGTAAACGACGGCACGATTGACATCTGTCGGGCATATCTTCGGCCGGGGGACACAACCTAGTAGCAAGGATTATCCATCAGCAACTTGCTCTTAAATACAATCTTGTGAAATCGGAAGTGCCTTACTATAAGTATGAGCCCGACCCAGTTCCCAGTTCTCGGTTACGTTGTATTGGGATCGGTCTATCATCACTGACAGGACTATTGTTGCCAATAACCCCGAAAAAGTGGTGATACACCGACTAGAGCGTCGCGCAATGATTGTTAATATAGCGGTCCCCCATGACGAGAACCTCGTGAAGGCTGGCGAGATAAGAAAAGTAAGTAAATTGATCTGGCTTGCGAAGTTATCGACATGTGGGATGTGAATACAGCAATCATTGTGGCGATAGTCGTGACACCCAATGGCATAATAGTCAAGAGCCTCGACGTACATCCGATGAGGCTCTCGTTGGGCAGCTGGATCAAGGACTTGATCCAGAAAGCGGTACTCCTGGACACGGCGCGTATCGTTAGATGGTTCCTCTCTCAGGAGCCCTGACCACCGGTAGCTTGGACCCTGTTCCCGATACTGGTGGGCTACTTATTTTTTATATTTTAAAAATGTTTTTTAAAATTTTATGTATGTGTTTTATAACAATATTTAAATGTAATAAATAAGAAAACATTTAAATAAAGGATAATAAGATGACGACGAGAAGATTATCTCAAGTAGCTCCTTCTTGAATTTTCTTCTTCATCGTATCGATGATTCCACAATTATATAAGTTTTGACCAGAACTCATTACAAATTAATGAATGTTGAATGTTGTATAAATAATCAGTGTTCTACGGGAAAAAAATATTTCCCGTGGTCCACCCAGGTGAGCTATGGGCAAAAATAATTGCCCGTGGTACACCCAGGTGAACTATGGGCAAAAATAATTTCCCATAGTCCACCTAGGTGGACTAAGCGGGTGGACCATGGGCAACAAACGGTGTGTGCCTTGGGTAGGGAAAGTAATTGAAAGTCACGGACATAGAAGTTACACAGTAGTTTATTGTCCTGACTCAAAACCGATACATTTAAGTTGTAGCCTCTCAAAATTATTGGCAATAAATGATTCTGATTCTGATTCTCCTTAGTTGTGTTGAAAATAAATCCGCAATTTCCGCTTGAATGCAAACCGACTTGTAGCCAACCTGATCTCGAGAGGAAGCGCGTTCCAGAGTAGAATGGACTGAATATTGAAGGAACAGTAAACAAAATCAGTAGTATGAGAAGGTCAAAGCAAGAGGCGATGATTGGAAGAACGCAGATTCCGAGCATGTAAAGAACATAGATATTGAAATTTAGATATAAGATAGGAAGGAGGACTGAAAGAATTATTATTGTTATTTCAAAATCCAGGCAGAGTAAGGTTGGCTAACGTTTTCTGAAGATTGTTGTTGAACGTGATCGCGAATGCGCGATATATTTACATTTATCGTTAAGGACTTTATCGTAGCTAAAAATTATTCTGAATTATCTAAATAGTTCAAAGACGTCTAAGAACTATTTGGTCAGTATTAGAGGTTAATATTATTCATGATATTATTATATGTGAAATATCAAATGTCTTATTAAACCGCTGTTGTAATAGTCTAAATACATAAGTATCTACATCCGCAACACACAATACTAAAGATTTATCTGACAAGTGACAATGGTGCGCAGCCGGCTACGGCGTAGTACGCATGATGCGTAGTGGGCTACGGCGTAGTAAGCTTACTACGCAACTAGCTACGCTGTAGTACTCGTACGTAGTACACTTGTAATTTTGGTTTTTATTTTTTGAAAAATTTCTTACATTAAGGTTAAACTAGTCGAAAATTCATCCATACAAACGTAGTCTAGAGATTACTCCACTGTTTGACGATGTACGTTCAAAATAAAAAATGATATCAATGTGTCTCATCATTATCTAGTCCTTTATGGAAGCAGAAATGTAAAAATAATATATTTGAAAGTTATGAGTGTGGCAATTTCCATGTTTCAACACTAATTTTAACGCATCTTTGGGCGGAAATAAATAACATAAGAAGAAGGAAAACTGCAAAACGGCCTTCATACAGGGATAGATTAGTAATTCAACAATTCAAATAATGTTATTTTATAAATATACATTAATTTGCATTTTCATGATATCTAGACTCCCTAAGGTCTGTTTATAAAATTTCGCGCGCTGGTTTTCATCCTAAATCATCATCCATTTCGATACAAATATGCAAAAGTGCTAATTCGTTTGCGAACTAGCTTCTTACTGCTCATCACAGCATCAATTTCGCACGTGTTGTCGGATAAGATAGCATGCATATTAACCCCGCGTACAAAATAGTTCGTGCCGTCGACTAGTACAACCTTAATTCATGTTAAAACTATACATAACTATGCGAGAACAATGTACTCATTATGCTGTGAAAAAATATATAAAGAAGATTAAATACCCGACTGCAAGGAAAGGGTTTGTTTTTTGGGCGTATCTTGTATTTGTGTATGTAATATTCTTTATTACCCTATATCTTTCAAATTACTAGAAGGATTTACATTAATAAGCTATTGCACACGCTTTGTACACTTATCTTTATAAATGTTTTGTCCTGTAATTATTTAAGTGGTGTACAATAAAGTATATAATAAATAAAGAAGTAACACATCGTTAGATAAGTCTTCACCGCCCATGTGTTCTTAGATAAGAGGAGTTAAAAAAAAACAGCGGATTCCATGGAGGTCCCAATGTTTAATTTCTTCCAAGCCCATCGCACGGTTTATCAAAATTAAGTGTTTTTAGAGGTGATCACAGAAATACATACCACTTATATGTTTAAAATTAATTCGAATAAAAACTAAAAAGTTGTAAATAAAAAATTGAATAAAAGAACCAAACCCGACTGCTTAGGAAGCGGACTTAAAAGATGAAAATCATGCTGTGCAGTCAGATGATACATATGGTTTTGGTCAGCCAGCTCGCGAATGTGTATCCTCCGACTGCACAGTATGATTTTCTTCTTGTTTACATCTTTTTAGTTCGCTTCTTTAGTTTTGGGGTTTTTTTTTCTTATACCTTATCTTATGAAAGGCGACTAACGAAAGGTATTTACAAGGCAGACGTGAATGGAAACGCCGGGAGGGTACGCCCTAGAAAGACATATATAGACCTTATAGGTGATGTTCTTCAGAAAGGCCAAGTGCGCAGTACCCATAACCGGCGTGTGTGTATGACTAGATGTATGAATGTGTGTGAAGCAAAAGAAGTATGTAAGGATCGTAGCAGGTGGCGTTCTGTAGTTTCTGCCTACCCCCATGGGAAAAAGGCGTGAGTTTATGTATGTATGTATCTTGTCATATATTTATACATTTATGAATTCTCTATGGATGAGTTGTAACCCTATATATTTTGAACTATAAGGTCGTGTACCTAATTATCTAGTTCTTGTACGTAATCACTTCCTTTTCCGAGATCGGAACACAAAACTAAGCTGACCTTCAATACATTTTACCAAGTGTCCGTAGGAATGTGGGCGGGTAGGTACACTAAGTAAGAAACAAATAGATTTACTAGACTTGTTTTAGTAAGTAATACCAGGAAATTAAGTTAGGACAAAATTAGGTATATGTTGACGATGCTACGTCGACTGCTCAGTTACAGGAGCAAATTTTTATTTTTTTAAAGTTAGTTTAAAATCAAAAATCCGACTGCTTAAAAAGCAAACTAAAAAGACGTAAGCCAGAAGAAAATCATGCTGTGCAGTCGGTGTTCGTGGCGTGAACATAAATAAATTTTGTTTTAATTAAAACTCACTTTAAAGTTGAATTAATTACTTTTTTAATCCAACACACAAATCCATGGTTGAGAGAAATTTTTCTTCTGTCTATCAGTTGCTAGTACACAAAATTAACACCTTTTTATGTAGCCAGCATATAAAACAAAATATAAACTTAAATCTAGGTTCGGATACGAACAGTCGGAGGACACATATGCGCGAGCTGGCTGACAAAAACCAGATGTATCCTCCGACTGCACAGCATGATTTTCTTCTTGTTTACGTCGTTTTAGTTTGCTTTATAAGCAGTCGGGTCTTTTGTTGTTTTTAAACATATTTTTTATTTACAAATTTTAGTTATTTTTTTTTAGAATTAGGTACATTTAAACATATAGGTAAGTGTATTTTTGTAATCACCTCTTAAAACCCTTCATTTTGATACCCCACACGATGGGTTTGGAAGAAAAAAAATTTGGGCCCCCACAATATGGCGCCTAAAATCTGCCATTTTGCTATTTTGCAATTTTAATGTAGTCAGTGACACTCGTAGGGTTAAGACGAATCGATTGCCGTAAGAATCATCAAAATCGGCCAACGCGTTTGGTCTCTAGAACGCCACATAGAAACAAACATACATACATACATACATACATACATACATAGACGGATAAACACATTGGGAAGTGGGGGAGCTGGCTGACCACCTGATCCTCCGACAGCACAGCATGATGTTCTTCTTGTTTACATCTTTTTAGTTCGTAAGCAGTCGGGTTTTTGATTTTTAAATTTAAATTTGCCAGATCAGAAAGCCAATATTCTCTTTTATAAATAGGTGAAAACGTAGTGTTACATACTCTTTGAGGAGAATATACGAGAGTATTGCATTGCAAATGATCTTTTTTTGTTAACAACTTTTTAGTTATGTATTTTTTTTCGAATAAAATTTAAACATAGAAGTGGTATATATTTTTGTAACCACCTCTTAAAGCCCGTCATTTTGATACCTCACTCGATGGGGATGGAAGAAAAAGAATTACATCCCCACAATATGGCACCGAAAATCCGCCATTTTTGTTTTTTTTTAACATCATTTATCTAAGAACGCTCTAACGGTGAAGACGTATCTAACGATGTCTTAATTATATAAATCCGTCTAGCGGTTTGCAAGATATGAGGTAATAAATAATATTACATACATACAAACATACAAGATACGCGCGAAAAACATAACCCTATCCTTGCAGTCGGGTAAATACATGGACTATAACAATCTGGTGTAATTACAGAGGAATACAATTCACATAAAACGTAGTGTGTTTGTCGTGCTAAGATTTCTAGTGACGCGATGCTTGGAGCGGGAGACGTGCCAGCGCCGCCCAACATCCAACCATTCATAGACACATCATCATCATCATATCAGCCGAAAGACGTTCACTGCTGGAACCTTCACCAACAACAACAGCCTTCACCAGGTCATCGGTCCACCTGGTGAGAGGCCTTCCAACGGGTCGCCATTCCAGAACCTAGACACATGTAGTTCTCGATTTGGCAAAACATTTAACTTCGTTATGAAAAACAAGTGCAACATGAGAGCATTTCTTGAACCATAATACCTTCTCACGTCTATAGAATATTTGCATTTCTATCTGCATTATCATTTTATTATCTACCAGGAAGTAACAACTGCAAATCGTACAATAGGTTGCTACAACAATTCCTCAGCCAAAAGTCGTTGACCTCTAACTTGCACAAGCTTGTGCAAGTACTAAAACTGTGAGGAATCTAATAAAACATTGAGCTCTCAAGGAAAAGGCTATTTAATTTGAATAAAATGAATAAACAAGACAGGTTATAAATTAAATACTGACGAAAAATTTAGTATTAATAAAATTAATCCTTGACATTGCCATACATAATTATCACAATTTAAGCAGACGAATATTTACATCTATACCAATATTATAAACAGGAAAGATCCCCATTCATCCCCATTTCATGTCCAGGCTATCACTTTCCATCCCAGGTTGCCTGGAAGAGATCGCGGTCAGCGATAAGGCCGCCCGTTGTATGTATTTTAGTTTTAAGTTTCCTTTTCTGTGTTTAAACTTGGTGTACCTACAATAAAGCATATATAAATAAATAAATAAAGATTTACCGAATAGGCTCCGAAACTACTGGACCGATTTTAAACATTCTTTCACCTATGGAAAGCTACATAATGCCGAGTTACATAAGCTCAATCTGCGCATTTCAATCTGTTTGTGATTTGATTTTTATTGAATTTAATTTATTATTTTTTTGATTTAATTTTTATTTTGACTGTATTATTTTATTCTAGTTTCATTGTGAATAATTTAATTTTAACTTATTTGATTTATTTTATTTTAATTGTATTTTGATTTAATTTAATTTATATTTAAATCTGATTTAATTCTAGTTTCATAGTGATTTATTTAATTTAAATTTGATTTGATTTAATTTGTGATCCGATTTAATTTTTCTTGATTTTTGTTTTATTGTTTTTTTTATATTGGCTTTATTTTAATTCTTTTATATAGATTTTAAGTGTTTCACTAGTGAATATGTGCAGGTAAGATTCACATCTAGTAGATGTCAATCAGACTTTCGATCAGATTTTTTTTTTTTGCTCGTGTGTTTGTAAGTACATCAGTTTTGTGAACTATAATAAAAAAAAAAGGTATAATTTTGACGGGAGCAAAGCCGCGGGGGTCAGCTAGTTACTTATAAAATAGAAACAACTTTTATTCTGATTTCTCCGATTGATTGATTATATATTTGTTTATATATTTTGAAATACCAAATTAATCATAGTTTTTTACCGTCTTCAAAAAAAAGCAGGTAATCAATTCGACACGTATGTATATAATTTTCTTGGCATTGCACAATATTCACATATCGTCGGTGCGCGTGCGAAGCCGCGTAACAGCAGTTTGTTAATACCGCGTAACAACAAAAAGGTGCAAAATTGAAATATCGCGCCAACAGATTCTCAACGCGGATTCGAATCTGTTGGCGCGATATTTCAATTTTGCACCTTTTTGTTGTTACGCGGTATTAACAAACTGCTGTTACGCGGCTTCGCACGCGCACCGACGATATGCTACTCTGTGTGGGCTTCTGAACACGTGTGCCAAATTTCATAAGTGTATGTATGTTTGTCCACGCATTTCTTCAAAACTACTAATCTAATCGTCATTATTCTTTTTTATTGGATTAAGTATCTCTCAACTTAGGAAACAGTGCAAGTTTAATCAAAATCTTTTCAGCAGTTTTCAAGATATGGACCATACAACCGAACTCCTTAGCGACAAACAGCACGAATGTGTAAATTAATTTATTATGGGTATTTTGACAATCCTTTAGGTACCTTACTATGCTCACTTTGTAGTGATAGGGTACTAAAACTAATAAAATGAGAGAAATTATATTTTTTTCACAAAAAATAAACCGACTTCCAAATCAAAACATTAAAAAGTGCAAAAATTACTTTCTTTTCGGAAGTCGCTTTTTTAAAACGATAAAAACAAGAGGTAGCAAAGACGGTGTCGAATAACGGAAACCAATGGCTACAAAAGACACCGACTTCGGAAAAGAAAGTTATTTTTCGCTTTTTGTTTTGGAAGTCGCTTTGCTTTTTTGTTAAAAAGTTTTTTTTGCACTTGTTTTGCTTTAGAAGTCGGTTTATTTGTGAAAAAGTTTTTTCATATCTAGTCATTTTAAGACAGACCACACAAAAAGTAAAAATTAACAAAATCTCGTCGTCACTAGCTCTAGCACTGAATTAAAACGCTCGAAGTCATTGACTCTTGTCCAATTGTATAAAGCAATGCAATAAAAATGAATGAATTAATTAATTGAATGATTAAATGTTATTAAATGAATTTTAACCTAACAACTACAATATTAAGTAAGCATGTAAGGATCGTAGCAGGTGGCGTTCTGTAGTTTCTGCCTACCCCTATGGGAAAAAAGCGTGAGTTTATGTATGTATGTAACTACAATATTATACTTTTAAATCTTAAATAAAATGTTCATGCAAAAGTTTTAAAGTGTTATGTCTTAATTAATGTAAATAAATTCTTGTGTATGCTTTATTTTGGAAAAACTTCCTGAAATAAATGATAATTTAATTTTAATTGAAAGCAGGCCAGTAACTGGCTAATCCAGGGATTGTATTTTTTTAAATAATTATTGATGGTAAGCAATGATATGATGAAGATCTGAGCAGTGGTGGCCCAGTGGTTACGGTCCCGACTTACGAGTTGTATGGGTTCGAACCCGAGCAGGCGCTTTACTTTGTGTAATTTATTTCATCACCACTGCTCTCTAAACGGTGACGGAAAACATCGTGAGGAAACCGGCAAGTCCTAGAACCAAAAATTCTATGAGAGGAGGCCTGTGTCCCAGCAGTGGGAACATTAAAAAAGGCTGATGATGTGATGTGTGATGTGAATGATCTGGTCGACGATAGAGCGCTCTTGCCTTAATTTATCTAAGTTCTCTCCCTTGACTTAAATACCACAGGTTATATATACAGAGTGAGTTATTCAAATAGGCGTGGATGGCCAAATCGGAAACTTTGAGAAATAGTGAAAACACTAAAAGGAGTCACTAGCCAAATTTTGATGAGAATTAAAAATGGTTTCATTCGATTTTTAAAAAATCTTTATTCCTAGCCAGGAATCGAAAGCGCTGATTTTGTAAAAAATATGCATGCTGTATTATTGCACCATTTGATAGTGTTGCTAATAAGGATCAAACTCTGGGAAGTAATTACATACGGCAAACTTAAGGAAAGGGTTCATTTTTAACAGAATACTTATTTTTCTTACGTCCCTATAAAACCCTAAATGATGAAATGATGGCAATTATTTTCAACAAAACCGGCCAAGTGCGAGTCGGACTCACGCACGAAGGGTTCCGTACTTGGTAAATTGTGGTTTACGATTTATGACGTATTAAAAAAAAACTACTTACTAGATCTCGTTCAAACCAATTTTCGGTGGTAGTTTACATGCTAATGTACATCATATTTTTTTTTTAGTTTTATCATTCTTTTATTTTAGAAGTTACAGGGGAGGGACACACATTTTACCACTTTGGAAGTGTCTCTCGCGCAAACTTTTCCGTTTAGAAAAAAATGATATTAGAAACCTCAATATCATTTTTAAAGACCTATCCATAGATACCACACACGTATGGGTTTGATGGAAAAAAATATTTTTTGTTTCAGTTTCAAGTATGGGGACCCCCAAAATTTATTGTTTTTTTTTCTATTTTTGAGTGAAAATCTTAATGCGGTTCACAGAATACATCTACTTACCAAGTTTCAACAGCATTGCTTTTATAGTTTCGGAGAAAAGTGGCTGTGACATACGGACGGACAGACAGACAGACAGACAGACAGACACACATGACGAATCTACAAGGGTGCCGGTTTTTGCCATTTGGCTACGGAACCCTAAAAAGCCGGATTCGACAACTCAAGCATTGTAATACATTCAGCATTACAATAAGTTTTGATGCCGCTTAGCATATACTCCAAACCTTCAATCAACTGCATATACATACGAGTCTTCATAGATTTCCTATAAAAAAAGTATTTAGTAAAAAATTTGGTCATTCCTAAAGTTTGTCATATGACATTACTTCCCAGAATTTTATCTTTATAAGTGACATTATCGGATGCTGTAATAATACATCGTGTTTTTTTTTCCGAAATCAACGGGTTCAATTCCTGGCTAAGAATATATATTTTTTTAAATCTAATGATACAGTTTTAGTTTTCATCAAAGTCGGGCTCGTGACTCCTTTGAGTGTTTTTGGATATTCCTCATAATTTCGAATTTAGCCATCCACGCAAAGTTGAAGAAGTCACCCTGTAAATAGCTATCAGGAAACACAGATTCCGTTGACTACCTACAATACGCCTGCCTAGCCTTTTCCCAACTATATTGGGGTCGGCTTCCAGTCTTACTGGGTTCAGCTGAGTACCAGTGTTTTACATGGAGCGACTACCTATCTTACCTCCACAACCCAGTAACTGGGTAACACGGTACCCCTTGGCAAGACTGGTGTCAGATCTCAAGCTTCTGACTACCCGTAACGACTGTCAAAGATCTTCAAATGACAGCCGGGACCAACGGCTTAACGTGCTTTCCGAGGCACGGAGGAAACTCGGTATGTTGAAAATGGTCACCCATCCACGGACCGACCTCGTCAAGCGTTGCTTAACCTTGATGATCGACCAGTGCGGCTGTTATTATTTAGCCACGAGCTCATCTATTGACTACCTACAAGTCCCATTTAAATAAAATTAGACCGTATTGGCTAGGACAAAACTGATACATTATGCATAACTTTTCGAACGCTACATAAATTTCAAAATTGCATAATTATGACCATCAGATGACAATTTCGGCGCACTTAAAAAACGCAAAACATCTCGTCTGACGTAGGTTTAAAAGCTATGTGTTTTTAGGATACGGTACTCGTAACTGTTAGATGAAAACCGAAATTCTATTATTAAGCTTCTGCTGTCAATCTGTCTGACACAGGGCTGTATCTTTGGACCTGTAAGAGATAGACACTTGAAATTTTTAACAATTCGGTATGTAAAGTAAAAATTAACCCATGCAGATTCCAAAACTCTGTCGAGATTTTAGGTTTGTAAGCCTCATTTTTCTATTTGTAGGTCTTAAAAATTTAATATTGTATTTATTTTCACAAAAATACTTAAAATCACTTGACTTTTACTTGAACTCTAAGTGACGTCATAAAGTAACTAACTGTAAACGAAATTTTCAGTGTCTCTTGTAATGTAATAATTAAGGCCCACTTGCACGAAAAACCCAACCCAGAGCTAGTCGCCAACACGTGGTTGAATTGACAGTTCGTCATACAATATTGTCAATTTAACCTCACACTAGCACCCACTTTCGTGCAAGTGGGCCGTTGTTTTGTACGTGTCAAGCGTCAATGTCAACGTCAACTCCTATGCCATTCGAACTACTTCATGAAGTCAGCACGAAAAAAACTAAAAAAACCGGCCAAGTGCGAGTCGGACTCGCGCACAAAGGGTTCCGTACCATTATCGCAAAAAACGGCAAAAAAATCACGTTTATTGTATGGGAGCCACACTTAAATATATATTTCATTATGTTTCTAG
The DNA here is from genome assembly GCA_949775005.1 of Orthosia gothica. NCBI lineage: Eukaryota > Metazoa > Arthropoda > Insecta > Lepidoptera > Noctuidae > Orthosia > Orthosia gothica. Next base: position 4,900,768 of record OX459068.1, read on the forward strand.
TATTTGTTGTTATAGCGGCAACAGAAATACATCATCTGTGAAAATTTCAACTGTCTAGCTGTCACGGTTCATGAGATACAGCCTGGTGACAGACAGACAGACAGACGGACCGCGGGGTCCTGTTTTACCCCTTGGGTACGGAACCCTAAAAAATACTACAGCTTGGCAAAACAAAATATTGAAATTAGATGCTTAAGATAACTAAATCTATAAATTAAAAATATAAAAAAATACCTGCAAAATACTTTTCTCAAAAATGGTATGTAATGTTGACATAACATCTCTAAAAAGTATCCAGAAAGTGAACTCTACCGGAGACTATTCACAACTGTCCGGTAAGAAGCGAGATTTTAAATTTGGAATCTCCTACTGTCCAGTAAGTAAGTATGTAATTTACTTACTGGACACTTGGTCATCCTTCATCCCTTTTTTTTTTTATGGCTTCGCACGGTTTAGGTCATCCTCTTTAGATCTGCTTAGAAAAAAAAAACATAGTACCAGACACAGATTAGAGTTTAGCCATTATAACATGGTTAGAGGGAGGCTCCAAATATATATCTATCTCTTTTTGGTATGACATTTTATGAGATACATAATATATATTTTGGAGCCTTAAACATCCATTTTATTGTCTGTGACACTTTTTTTTTTTTTTTTTTTATGGGTCTGTGACACATAACGCGACGCAGAAAAAGTATGCACGTTGCGTTTTGTACTTAGTAATGTTGTAGAAGTATAGTGTGGGATTTTATGTTTGTATTTAGTCATTTCAGTTTATAAATCATGTTGGATTAAAGAGTCCGTTAATCAAGATGTACAACAAACAAATATAAATGCCCCCGGTAAATCGATCACAATATCTATCAGTAATTGCCCTAATATGAATGTAACCTTCAATATTAATTAAACGAATTTGTTGTTAAACTTTCTTTCATTTTTGAGAAAAGCATTATACAAACCTCAACCAGTAAGAAAGCCATCCTGGCCTCGTATATAACCGGACCTCACCTGCGGTTCGGTCCGGTTAACTCATACTCGGCCAGGAAGGCTTACTTACTGGATTCTGCTGTAATGTACTATTACATACCGAAGTATGGGGCAGTCGGATACACCACTACCGTTTCGCACAGTCGCATATTTGACACGCGTAAATCTTATATAGTATACCTACTTGCTGTTGAACTAGAATCCATTGCACCTTTGTGCATGACGTTTTAAATAAATAAATCATAAAAAATTGTTGCAGCTATATGTCAATGGAGTGATAGTATACTCTTTGCGCTGTAGTATGGTGCGGGTGACAGATTCAATAACATTTTTTACGCATATACGTATACGCAGTTTAACGTCATACAGGCAACTATGGTATTTGGTATAACTACAAATTTAAAAATTCAGGGGATATTACTAGAGAAATGCTATTACAGTGTAGATGAATTTTTAAACGATATTTCGCTTGTATAGAATTCTGAATGTGTTTTTTGTTTTTTTTTCCTGTTTGTCTTACTCAAACTAAATAAAAAATTTACATAGTGACTTTTGATTTAATTTAAATTGTGTCATAGTGATTTTTTATTGGTTTTAAATTTTGACATTGTAATTTCAATTTGGTTACAATTTTTGACATGGTGATTTTTTTATTGGTTTTAAATTTTGACATTGTAATTTCAATTTAATTTCTGCCTGTGTCCAGCAGTGGACGTCTTTCGGCTGACATGATGATGATGATACAAAGCAAGAAAAGGTCTCTAAATTATACGGAACTCTTCTTATGCGATGTCGACTCGCATTTGACTGCTTTACTAGTTACTCAATAATAAATTAAATGACTAAATTAGCTTTGAGGAAACCATAAAAAAACCAACCGAATTCTTAACTACGACCAAAAATACTTCTAAATGCGTAAATAGTAGTTCAACATATAAAAATATGTATATATTATACGAGCGACCTCAATATGGTGCCGATAACATCATTTAAACAATTTATAATATCGTGTGGGATTTAATTATTATTTCACATGGACATATTATTTGAATAATTAACACTTTTTTACATTTAAAGGGATTGGTGACGCTCGCGAGTTTGCTTTTAATTATTTCCTGTTTTGGTTCCTTATTTTTATTTGAATGAAGCAAGACATTTTTTAGAAGGAGCTCGTGGCTAAATAATAACAGCCGCACTGGTCGATCATCAAGGTTAAGCAACGCTTGATGAGATCCGTCCGTAGATGGGTGACCATTTTCAAAATACAGAGTTTCCTCCGTGCCTCGGCAAGCACGTTAAGCCGTTGGTCCCGGCTGTCATTTGAAGATTTGTAACAGTCGTTACGGGTAGTCAGAAGCTTGAGATCTGACACCAGTCTAGCCAAGAGGTACCGTGTTACCTAGTTACTGGGTTGTGGAGGCCAGATAGGCAGTCGCTCCATGTAAAACACTGGTACTCAGCTGAATCCGGTAAGACTGGAAGCCGACCCCAACAATAATTAGGAAAAAGGCTAGGCAGATGAAGCAAGACATTTTTAGTTACCTACCTATAATGTATGTTCAATGTGTATATGAAAATATGTGTTTTACTTTTTTTCTATTTCTTCCACACTTTTTCTTTTCTGTGCGATGTTTTTAACCCCCGACGCAAAAACGACGGGGTGTTAGAAGTTTCACGTGTCTGCGTGTGTGTGTGTGCGTTTGTCTGTGGCATCGTAGCTCCCGAACGGATGCACCGATTTTGATTTTGTTTCTTTTGTTTGAAGGTTACTTTGTCGAGAGTGTTCTTAGCTATGATTGATTAAAATCGGTTGACCCGTTCAAAAATTATCTGCATTTTACTCTTTGAATCGGGGTTATTTTGCGAGATATCATGTCATAATTATTTGTTGCGATAGATTGTTGATTGAAGCGTGTCTACTACTAGGTATATTATATGAAGGAGTTTAAAAAGCATGAAAAAAAAATTAATTTAACATTTAAAAAACCCCCGACACAGAAACCTCTAAAGAGCAAAAAAAAGCGTCGTCTGAGAACCGCTTAGTAAATAAAACAAACTGCTGTAAACGTTGGTGGTTCCCGACGCGAGTACGACGCTTTTTTTTTGCTCTTTAGAGGTTTTTGTGTCGGGGTTTAAAAAAAAAAAATTTGAAAAAAGAACTCTCTCTTCTCAATCAAGTAAAAATAAGATATACCTACCCTAACTACCGTACTAGGTATCAAAAATCCTAAAGTAAACAAATCACAATTTCACTATATTTCTTTTCCTTCTTGATTGATCTGAGGCTTCAGAAAAACACGTTTAGTTTTTTTGGGAGGAACCCTTATTAATTCCCTAAAATAAAAGTAGCCTAACTTACTCCTTGCATCAGCTATTTGCCGGTGCAAATCGGTCCAGCCGTGTCGGAGATTAGATGCAACAAATAGAAAGACATAGACAACAATTTTAAAACCTGTTTATTTATTTGTATAGATAAATGAATTGTACTATTAACTTGCCGAGAACCCAATCTGAACCAGCTAACTTAGTTTTTCATAATTACAAAGATACAAAAAGAGAGAACACCGTTTTCTAGGAAAAGCAGTTACTTAGTACGCTCCCAGGTTACAATTTTATTTCTCCGTGAAGTACTTCTGAGGGAACGTGTAGCTAGGGTTACCAGACGTCGGAATTTATGCAGACACGTCCAGTTTTCATGCCTTTACGGGTTTTTATGGCAATCTCAGGATTTGTGATTAATTAATGAAATAGTGAATTTGTTTTATTATTTGAAGGAACAACAACAAAGCTAAATAATACTCAATCAACATAATTCACAAAAAGGTTTGTGAATTCTTATACCTAATCTACTTTAAATTAAAATACCAGGCGCCTCAGAAAGTATTGCGAAAAAAAGTTTTTATATATGGGAGACTGGCCAGTTATAATGTTTTTCGAAAATATGATTATTTATAAGTAAAAATAAGTAAGTTCCAATTTCAAAATTTCCCTCCACATTTTTTGCGAGTTAATTCAAAGTATTGTGTCTCACTGAAATATGGATCTGCGCCGGGAACATTTTAGAGCTATGATTTTATACGATTTCAAGTGTCGCCTGAAACCGGATGAATCGTACGATAGACTTCAAATGGCATTCATGGATGAAGGCCCTTCCAAGGCAACCGTGTATCGTTGGTATAACGAATTCAAGCGCGGTCGACCAACTTTGGGGGATGACGAAAGAAGCGGTCGCCCTTTGACGGCTGTTACCGAAGAAAACGTGCTAGCAGTGAAAAATTTAATCCAAGACAATAGGCGAATTACATATCAGGAGATTCAACACATATTGAAGATTGGATCGGGAAGCGTTCACGAGATTCTACACAGCCATCTTCGCGTGAGGAGGATAGTATCACGCTGGGTGCCGCACAACCTCACCGATGCTCAGAAGCAGGCCCGGGTGGAATGGTGCCGTGATATGCTTAACAAATTTGAAGCAGGCTCGTCTCGGCGTGTTTACGACATCGTTACAGGTGATGAGTCCTGGATTTATCAATACGACCCAGAAACCAAGCGCCAGTCGACTGTTTGGGTGTTTCAAAATGAGCCAACGCCTACCAAAGTGAAGCGATCTAGAAGCGGGGGTAAGATTTTGATCGCTAGCTTTTTTAATTTGACTGGCCACTTGGTATCAATTCCCTTACGGGATCAAAGAAGCATTAATGCCGAATGGTATACTACCAAATGTTTGCCAGAAGTTTTCTCTGTTATAAGCAACAAGCGACCAAACACAGGGCTCCGCGGGCTACTGCTCCACCACGACAATGCACCTGCGCACACCGCACTCAAAACGAGGGACTTCCTGGACAGCACGCCAGTCAAACTCCTGGGTCACCCTCCTTACAGCCCTGATCTAGCACCGTGTGACTTCTTTTTATTCCCAAAAATAAAAAATCAGCTCAAAGGGATACAATTTTCGTCGCCGGAAGATGCGCTGGCTGCGTTCGAGCAGGCTGTAAACGAGGTGTCTGCGGCGGACTGGAAAAAGTGTTTTGAAAACTGGTTTAGGCGCATGAATCTTTGTATAGAGGCTGGTGGAAAGTACTTTGAAAAGATTTAATAAAAATATATGTACGTATAGAACAATTTTTTTTAGTTTCGCAAAACTTTCTGAGTGTCCCACGTATCAGCATCATCATCATATCAGCCGAAACACGTCCACTGCTGGACATAGGTCTCCTCCTCGCCATTGACCGGTCTCGTGCTTCCCGTATTCAGTGGATCCCTGCTACCTTCAACAGGTCTTCGGTCCATTTTAGTGGGAGGCCTTCCAATGCAACGTCTTCCGGTTCGCGGACGCCACTCCAGAACTTTTCTGCTCCATCAGCCAACTGTTCTGCGAGCAATGTGCCCTGCTCACTGCCACTTAAGTTTGTCACCAAGGATGTGTAAGGCTGCCACCAAGACTCACGCCCCAAGCCACCGCAGGAGACGCCCTGGGCGTCGGGAACCGCAAGCCGATTCTCAGCCACCATAGGCGCGGGCCGATAAGGACCAGGCCCTGCGAGCAATGTGCCCTGACGAGGTCCGCTAGGGCCGATGCCTGTCTGGGTCGCGGATAAATTTGAAAAAGAATTACCGCGGCCCTGGTACAAGCAACTGAAGGAACACGGGTAGGTTTTAGTCAGTCAAAGGCTGACACGCCCTCCCGCTTCACCCAGGGCGGAGAAGTCATTGGATGATAGGAAAACAAAAAAAAAATGGCCGCAAATATACCTACTAATGTAATAAAGCTGGGGAAGTAGGACTAAGAGTATCTAGAGTCAGTTAGATTTTTTAAATCAACCGAGAATGTTTAGGGTCTTTATAATTTTTAACCGACTTCAAAAAAGAGGAGGTTATCAATTCGACAATATTTTATGTTATGTTTGTTACCTCAGAACTTTCTACTAGATGAACCGATTTTGATGATTCCTTTTTATTTGAAAGCTAGTGCTTGTCATGTAGTCCCATTTAAATTACATCAAGATCTGATGAAGAAATTCGGAGATATACATCAGAACTCTTCAATAAATGACGGCAAATCACTGGGGATAGGTGCAATCGCATGTCTGTTTATTGTTTACAACATTTCATAACATAACATCACACTGGTACGCTCTAAAGGGGTACGCGGATGTGAACCGTTCACCCTGGTATACTCTTAATCCACCGATTTTGTTAAATTTTCATGTTATTAGGTCGGTGTTCCTGTCTGACCGACTTCCGAAATTGAAGTTATTTTTCACTTTGTAGTGTTTTTATTTGGAAGTCGTTTGTATTTTTGTAAAAAAGTTTTTTATGTACCAAGTCGCCCGTATACCACGCACCCCAGTCTCCCATACATCTGGTAACCCTACTTATAGCGGAACTTCGTAACAAGTTCCAGATCCTTGTTACCTTGTCATTGTTGGATCGTTTCAGGAAACATCTCATTATACTAACCCTCTGAAGGAAGGCAGTTTACATTGACCTTGCTGGGGAAGAGGCTGGAACTTTTGCATACCTTTATTTGCTCAAAGTTTCGATCAGCAATTAAATTTTATGGGTGCCTTAGGCACTTGTCCCACCGCTAGAAAGCGATTTGGTATCGAGTGTTTTTCGAAACGGATAAAAGAATATATTATATATCCCGTGTCAAACACATATGAGATAATTAATAGTTGATCGCTGGCTGTTCACACTGCCGGCGAGAACTTTCTCACTATTTGTGTGTTGCAGCAACAAGAGCTATCAAAGATAATACTCACTCAGCGATACTTGCTCAGAGATGCTATACGAGAGACCAACCAGCGGCGATCAGCGTAGGACTGGCCGTCTCCAGCGAGTGGTGCGAGTAATCGCCCATCGCATAGTAACACTCGTAGCTGAGCGACAAAACTATCGGTACTTTACACTCGCTTCTCGCTGATCTTCAGCGGTGGGACAAGTGCCTTAAGCTTGTGATTTCCTCTGTCCTACTTTTGAATGGAGGCCATCAGAAGGCTCAAAGTTATACAAACCGAGGAATGCGAGCCAACCAGGACCGTTCCATATGGCGACACTTGGGGGAGGTCTATGTCCAGCAGTAGATGGTTATGATGATTTTTAAAACTTACTAGCTGACCCGGCAAACTTTGTTTTGCCATAAAAAGACCAAAAATGTATCTACCCTACCTACCCTACCTTACACTACCTTACCTACCCTACCCTACACTACCCTACCCTACACTACCCAACACTACCCTACCCTACCCTACCCGTCCCTACACTACACTACCCTACCCTACCCTACCCTACCCTACCTATAAACCTCACGGAGCCCGAGACCTTTCCAACGAATGCAAAACCGTGGAAATCGGTTCGTGCGTTCTGGAGTTATAGCGTCAGGGAGGAAAACCCGACTTATTTTTATATAGTAGATCACAACTAAGGCATGTTCTAATATTCTTAGATACCGCCTTAGATATTGAAAGGTATCTAAAATACAAGCACAGAGAGACCAAATTGCATTAGATCACCAACCTGGCTTTTTAGGAGGTAATGTCGGGAGCAATCGGTGCAGTCTGCCCCGATATTGGCGAATGTATTATTCTTATAATATTTATGTAGTTCATGCGAGAACTATCTTCTTCTTTTCGTGTCAATATTAAATTTTGCCCGACTAGTATGTTGGTCTATGATGTTTTATTTGGTCAGATTGTTTCTACAACAGCCAGACCGACCCGCAAGAATTATAAGAAGAACCATTAAAGAAGAACACCTGTATACCCACACATATTCTGCACATAAATGATTTGGATTTGAATTTGAAGAATGTATAAGTGAGTGAGTAACCCTACCTATTCTGCAACTAAGATAAAAAAAAAAACACTTAATATTATGAATAGCAATCTCAGCCTTCTTAAGCTATGTAAATAAATACTCATCGATTTATAACGATCAAGCATACATAAGTCAATAAAATGCACCCAGAATATATGTAATTAATGCATATTAGCAAGGTTACGATTAAGCATAACCGTTCTATTAAAATGCCTGGTGCTTGTCTATTATTAATACCAGCATGTTATCTTCTTATCTTATCTTGTGGAGGGACCGAGAAATAACTCGGACACTTCGACCCATGGGATCTATTGTGTTCCCCTAGATAACTTACTCCTCTCCAATCTCGTTGAAAACTCTTTTCATGAGTTTTACAACGATACTAGGAGATATGAGCCTATAGTCTTCTGGTTTTGGATATCCAACCCCTAGGAGACTCATTCGCTTACCAGCCAATGCATCGCATGTGCACAGAAGGTGCTCCATGCGTTCCGTATGTTCCCCACACAACCTGCACATGGGTGTCGCGGTTAGACCCATCTTCATGAGCATGTCGTTGGTTCCAAAGTGCCCATACTACTAATATACTAGCATGTTACTGTCTCGTCCCATTGCAGAGCAAAGACCTCTTCACATACACATAAACCACGCGCATCTCAGAGCTTGCTCAAGACGGATTGGCAATTTCAAATTTATAATACTTAATCATTATAAGTCTCATTTTATTCTAGTTGTAACCTATGGGTTCACCCGCGGTTTTACATATTGATAATAAAACTTTTTTCATGCGGGAATAAGATGGTTTTTACGGGCAAAAAGTACTCAGATCTTAAATTATCCCCGTAAAAAAAACCCCGGATAACAGCTGCAGTACAATGAAAACTTTGCAAAAAAAATAGCTTTCTGATAAGGCCCATTGTAAGCGACCACGTCTCAAAGCCATATGTCATCACTGGCAACACACACTGGTCATAGACTTTTGTCTTGAGACACTGTGGTAAGTTGGACGAGAAGACACCGCGCAACTGCCCGAACGCTGCCCAGCCGAGTCGGATTCGACGGTTTATCTCTCTCTCGAAGTTGGCCCTACCCAACTGGATCGTTTGTCCCAGGTAGACATAGTCGTCCACAACTTCGAGTGTAGAGTCTCCAACCTTGATAGGAGTGGGTGTAACATGGGCATTCAACATCACCTTTGTTTTGTCCATGTTCATTTTAAGACCCACTCTTTCGGAAGCTCTACTGAGGTCATCGAGCATTGTATTGAGGCTCTCCATGGTCTCAGCCATGACCACTATGTCGTCGGCAAACCGAAGATGAGTGATGTACTCGCCATTAACATAACCCAGTTCAGAACCACATTCCAGTCCAGAACCTTGAATACATCCTCCACCGCAGCAGTGAACAGTTTCGGAGAAATGACATCTCCCTGTCTCACGCCACGCTGGAGAAATATTAGTGCTTGTCTATTATTAATACCAGCATGTTACTGTCTGGTCCCATTGCAGAGCATAAACCTCTTCACATACACATAAACCACGCGCATCTCAGAGCTTGCTCAAGACGGATTGGTGATTTGAAATTTATAATACTTAATCAATATAAGTCTCATTTTATTCTAGCTGTAACCCACGGGTTCACCCGCGGTTTTACATATTGACAATAAAACTTTTTTCATGCGGGAATAAGATGGTTTTTACGGGCAAAAAGTACTCAGATCTTAAATTATCCCCGTAAAAAAACCCCGGGAAACAGCTGGAGTACAATGAAAACTTTGCAAAAAAATACAAACTGCCGTATATTTTATTAACAATTGAAAGTATATTCTTAATTTTTACATTTAACCCCATCTAGTGTCAAGTATACAAATCACATACTTACATGCAGAAAGTGTTTTTTTTTTGTGTTTCTAACAATTTAAGACAATTTACCAGTAATGAAATAGGAGTTTACAATGAGTACAAATTTTTAAGCATGCTCCCGTTTCATCAACTTCTATGCCAGCTGGAGTTTTAGCGTGATCGTGCTGGGCAGAAATCTTGCCAGCACAACCTGTATATCTGCGATAATTGAGATGTATAAAACTTCTAATTAGTAGTATTAAATAGTACAAATTAAAAGGATTTTAGTACCATCTAAATTTATAATGAATGCGTTCATGGTCGTGCTACGAAGTACAACACCCGATGTCAGCTATTTCCAAGATAAACTTAGAAAGTAGATTATAATTGAAAAAGTCACGTTTCTTCATCTTCCTGCCCTTATCCCATGTTACTTGGGGTCGGCGCAACACGTTTTCTTCTTCCATACCATCCTGTCCTCTCTCACTCCATCACTGACGCCCTTTTCTTTCATATCACTCCTCACACAGTCCATCCATCTTTTCTTTGGCCGTCCCCTCCCTCTCCATCCATTCACATCTATATTCATAACTCTTTTAGTAACATGCGTTTCATCCTTCCTCATCACATGACCATACCAGGACAAACGGTTTCCTTTTAACTTTTCTGTCACTGGCGCCACTTTCAAACTACCTCTAATATACTCATTTAAACCCACGACCTCAAGCACGAGAGGCGAGATCCTAACCATTGGATCACTATGACTAAACTTGTCTAAACAAATATTAAATAATTAGCTTAAATAATGACGTTCCAACATCAATTTTAAATGCAAATGACAATATTAACATAACTACGCTACGTAAGTACATAATATTAATCTACTTAGAACCGGTCGAGCCGTAAGTATTTAAGAGTTGCAAGGATTTAATAAAACCTTCAAAATAAATTACTATCTATTACTATCGTTTAGTTTTAAAATCTTCGTATTTTTTTGGTGGGAGGAGCTCGTGGCTAAATAATAACAGCCGCACGGATCGATCGTCAAGGCTTGACGAGGTCGGTCCGTGGATGGGTGACCATTTCAACATACTGAGATTCCTCCGTGCCTCGGAAAGCACGCTAAGCCGTTGGTCCCGGTTGTCATTTGAAGATCTTTGACAGTCGTTACGGGTAGTTAGAAGCCTGAGATCTGACACCAGTCTTGCAAAGAGGTATCGTGTTACCCAGTTACTGGGTTGTGGTGGTCAGATAGGCAGTCGCTCCATGTAAAACACTGGTACTTAGCTGAATCCAGCTCAGCCAACTCAGCCCAGTACCAGTGTTCACCGACCCCAACAATAATTGGGAAAAAGGCTAGGCAGATGGTGTATTTTTTTGTTACATTTATTTTTTGGCTGGTGTTGTACTTATCTGAAGAATAGAAAAATTACGCAAAGCTGATCGGGCAGATAGCGCCACCTAAAAAAAATAGTAAACAGAACCAGTTTAAAAAACCGCGCCAATTTTTTTTTGTTTTTTAGCTTACACTTACTTAGACTAGCTTTTGCCAGCGGCTCCGCCCGCGTGAAACAATTTTTTTTTTATTACCAATAGGCTCGCGCTTGACCACTATCTCACCTGATTGTAAGCGATGATGTGGTCAACGGTGAAGCACGCTTGCCTAGAAAAACTCATTCACTCTTGACTTGAAGACCCCTAGATTGTAACTATCGGGAAACACAGACTCCGGGTGCGAATTCCACTCCTTAGCTGTACGCATAATAAAAGTGTCCCCAAAACGATTTATGCATATGGGTGGGATGTCCATCATGTACCGATAACGCAGATCCGTCCCAGATGCACGATTGAACTTGCGCTTGATACAAGTTGAGCATCTGTTCCGGCGTGAAGTACTTTCTCACCTTCGCAAGGATCCCCAACTTTTTAGCAGCCAGCTGAGCCTTTGCCTCAATCAGCTTCTTGGCGTAACGCCAAGAAGTGGGCCAGCGACCCATCAGGTTTCAGCAGTGGTGGTAGTGAGGGACGGCAGTTCGACTCGACCGACTTAGCCAGGGACCAAAACGCTTTACTAACCTGCTGGGTAAGAAGCAAGTTTGGTCCCTATTCGGCTTATTGTTTGAATCGGGGTATTTTGGCAAGGTTATCTTAATTACGTGTTCAATAGATTGTCATTCGAAGCATGTCTACTACTAGATTAACTATGTGGCCTGAGAAAAAAATTTGTAAGGGGTTTTCTAAATTTTACTTGTTTTAGTTCTTAACCAAACACTAAAACCAAACATTATTAAGCAATTAATTAATAAAGATTAGACTACAACGATCGAAACATTGAAGATTTTATGAATGAAACTGGTTGGCTAATTGAACAATAAAATTCCGATTTAAACAAAACCAGATAGTAATCTGATATTGATCGATAAAATCTAGATAAGTCACGTATATCATGCCATATATTAACACCAATTCATTAAAATAAATGCCTTATTTAATTATCTAATATTCAGGGCAAGATCAAGCAACTTTGTCCCTCCGGGCAGACAATATGTGCCGCCCTTGGCGCCCTATAAAATTACGCCATTTAAGGAAGTAAATTCTGCCGGATATTATCGACAAAGCCGCTTTTTTGACCACTTCGAGCGAAGTGAAAATGAAGTGAGCTCAAAACAACTAAGAATTAGTTAGATTTTCTGGTGAAAAGAAAATAAAAGCAGTTAGTTCAGTCCGCTCTGGGCATTCGCCCGGCTGCCCCCCCCACCCCTCCTAAATCCGGCCCTGCTAATATTAATGACATCACATAACATCACGCCCATATAGTGTAACTTACCCCGAAAGGTTAGGTAAGTATTATTTTTCAAGTCCCTTGTAAGGGCGGTTACTATTGAGAAATTTTCCATAAAATAAGTAAAATTTATAAAAACTCCAACTCATTTTTATATCATGCTACATAATTTATCTAGTACATAGTAGATACGCTTCGATCGAAAATCTATTGAAAACGTAATTATGACACGATATCTTGCGAAAACACCCCGATTCAAACAGTAAAACGCCTATAACATTTGTACGGCTGAACCGATTTTCATCGAGCATAGCTCAAAGAGGCTCGAGGTCAAATATAGTGTTCTTCACTCTCCATAATATCTCCTTTCAAACAAAAATAAAACTGAATCAAAATCGGTTCATCCGTTTAGGAGCTATGATACCACAGACAGATACACAATACACAGGTACACACGTCAAACTAAAAACACCCCTCTCTTTCCGTCGGGGGTTAAAAACACTGTCCGAGACGACAATCAAATTCTGGACCTCAGCCTCGGCGGTATTGGTCTAATGGTCAGTAGGGTGTACGCTTGTACGCTTGCAGTAGTCCAAAATTTTATAGTAATCTAATATTGATCGATGAAAAAAATTTTTAAAATAGTCAAGTTTAACATTCCATATGTTTAATTTTGAAAAATATGGTAATTTTTTAGTTCGTTTTGGTGGCCCGGTGGTACCGGCCGCGACTTACAAGTTGTAAGTCGTGGGTTCGAGCCCAGGCAGGCGCTTTACTATGTGTAAATTATTTCATCACCACTGCTCTCAAGACGGTGAAGGAAAACATCGTGGAAAACCGACATGTCCTAGAACGAACGACGGCCCATTCCCTCTCACAGAGAGGAGGCCTGTGTCCCAGCAGTGGGAACATTAACAGGCTGATGATGTGATGGTAATTTTTATGTCTAAGTATATTTTATAAGTTAGATTTTTGATATTTTAATATTTGTGTATAACATGATTTATTCTGTGCTATAACATCGTCTTGGAATACTGTAAGTTATTGTACTTATTGGTATGAAATAAATAACTAACCATAATACCAATTCATAAAATATATGCCTCACATTCTTAATCAATATTTATACATTTATAATTCTTCTTAGACCTCCGTGTGGTCGCGGATCTAAGTCCAATCATGAGCTCCGGATACATAAATTACTTCATACAAATACTTCCTTTACGAGCCTTCAATTGAAACGGTCAGGTGCTATTATTAATATCAAAGTCAGCGGATTATTACTAAGATCCCTTATTTGGTGTAGTCTAGTATAAACGGACTATTTTTATCTATGATCAATTGTTTTATTGGCCACAGGTAGGTCAGCCCATAAAGGTTAGTGTTATCAGCTACCTAAGGAGATCTGTAATACCAGACGAATGAGTGTAAATCGTTGTTGCGAAGTTATTTACCGCGATGTACGTTACAGCGAAAGTTTACTATCGCGACGATCGTCGTTATTATTTATTATTAATTTATTTCACAATCAACAGGTTTTACATAAAGTTGTAGAGGACCTCTTTTAAGTATAGATATACCTGTGCCAGAGGACCTCTCTCTTCCATATCCATATATTACTTAAACAGCCTGTTAACAACATAATCATCATTAAACTAAAATGAAAAAATCAGATAAAATTGAATTAAATAAAAAAAAAAAAAAAAAATTGAATAAAACAAATCAAAAACTAAATCAGTCAATAATTAAAATTAATTAAATTAAAATTGAATTAAATTAAATTATAATTGGTTTAAATAATAATAAAATTGTATTAGATAAGAAAAATTTAAAAATATTAATAATCAATCAATAAAATTAAATTAAATAAAAAATTAGCAAAGTAGGTGTCGTCTATAAAAGTCGTTGTGAAAATTTTTCACTGCGATGTACGTTACTGCGAAGTTTAACATTGCGAAGTCTGTTGTCGCGAAAGTTCTTTATTGCGATGTATGTTACTGCGAAAATTTAACATTTCGACGTTCGTTGTCACGAAAGTTCTTTACTGCGTTGATTGCAATTTCGATTGTACGCTATTGCGATTTAGGTAATGTAAGAGGGTTGCTGATACTGGTGATAGTAGAAAAATATGTTGGACATGACTAATTAATGAACAATAATAAAATCAACAAAAAACAAAATTCATGTGGGTGCCTTTCTATATATTATATCGTACACTAGATACTTTATCTACATAAATAACACATCAAAACTGCATAGGTACGCAAGTCCACCCAAATAATCTCCAATATTCATGTCATTATTTCTTGACGACTTTTCAGTTTCTTTAAATAATTTGTAGTGCTTCGTTTTCGCTTTTTAATTTTAGCTCTTACTCTTTCAGCGTGGTAATCTGTGTTGTTTTGTTCCTTGATCAATTCTTCGAATGTTTTGTATATATTTTTTTTCGGTTCAGAAGATTGGTCCATTTGGTTTGGCAACTTTCGATTGCATTTTGAGTGGTAAGAATGTTTGCACTAATACAGCCTGAGACGGATAAAACGTCAGGAAGATGTCTTTTTACCTGACTGCCGAAGGAGGGTAATGTGTTTATCAGTATATGTATGTATGTATGTTTGTTTCTATATGGCGTTCCAGAGACCAAACGCGTTGGCCGATTTTAATGATTCATACGTCAAACGATTTGTCTTAACCCTGCGAGTGTCATAGGCTACATTAAAATTGGACAAAAGAAAAATGGCGCATTTTGGGTGCCATATTGTGGGGGCCCAAATTCTTTTTTTTATCCAAACCCATCCTGTGGGGTATCAAAATAAAGGGTTTTAAGAGGTGATTTCAAAAATATGTAACACTTATGTGTTTAAATGTATCTACTTTGAAAAAAAAAACTAACTAACTAATTTAATATGTGGAGATATTATATTGTTGCCCATGATCACCAGTATAAGCAACCCTCCTACATGACCTGCATCGCAAATCGAAACTGCAATCATCGCAGTAAAGAACTTTTGCGACAACGAACTTAGCAATGGTAAACTTTCGCAGTAATATACATCGCAGTAAAGAACTTTTGCGACAACGAACTTCGCAATGATAAAATTTCGCAGTAACATACATCGTAGTAAAGAACTTTCGCGACAAAGTACGTTGCAATGGTAAACTTTTGCTGTAACGTACATCGCGGTAGTGAACTTCGCAACAATGATTTACACTCCAGATAGATCGCACCTTCACAAGTATTATTGAGGTTTTTATTTTTAGGGTTCCGTTCCTCTAAAGGGAAAAAGGACCTTTTATAGGATCACTTCGCTGTCTGTCTATCCGTGTGTAAATAACTTTTTCTCTGGAACGCCTGGAGGTATCAAGTTGTAGTTAATATGATATAGGTACTCAGGTCTAAACGCCCTTGGAGCTTTTTTTTCTTTGGGACAATCCCACCGCACTATTCCCAAACCACTGCAACTCCTGAAAGCCAGAATGCCCTTGGAGCTGTGAAAAATCAAACTTCCAAATCAACGCAATCAAAAGATATAGCCGTTTATGTCACATATTTGAGGAATCATAAGGGAATTAAAACCTAAAGGTCAAAGGGTACTTCACGTTGACCTAGAATCATGAAATTTGGCAAAAAGCAATGTCTTACAGCACAAGTAAAGGAACAAATCTGAACACTGTAAATTTTTAACTAAATTAAAAGAAAAGATATATTATTAACTTGTTTGCAGTTGGTAAACTGACCGCGACCTATATTGATGTAGGGGACAACAGTTAACTAACGGCAAAGTTAATTTAGTCCCATTGTTAGAGCACTGTAAACGTCAGTAGGTAATGTTACCAAATTATTTTGATGAATTTAGCTGTTTATACGGAACCCTCGATGCGCAAGTCCGACTCGCACTTGGCTGGTATTTTTGTTTGGTGGCTAATAACAAGCATGGAGTCCCACTTGTTAACACTTGTGGTTACCGCAGTCTAACACCGCAGGACGTCTGCAATATTTGACGCATCGCAAGTCTTTGTATGTGTCGTTTTTTTATTTTTTATTTTACTGTTTACTTAAAACACTGTCTACTTTCTCACAAGTTTTTTGTTTAAACCTAAGCTCTCTTCTATCTGTGAAAACTTTTAATTGGCCTTATTTTTGTAACTCTCATTTGTGTTAAATTGTTTAGCTGTAAGTTTTTCTAAATCTGTAAAATTAAATAAAATAATCCTTAACTTTTCCTATCTATACTGTTTTACACAACTAACAACGTTATTGAAGTAATTTTTCAATGCCATTTGTACAAAATGTTTACGGTTCCAAGTACATTTTATAAGTTGACTATTACTCGTAAACTTGTAAAGTCCACTTAGCTTTGATAGTTTTTCTTTCAATTTCGTTGTATATACTACTGCCGTGATTTTTTCCACACAGCCAAAAGCATCCATTTGGCTGGCAGGGAGGGGGACACTTGACTCTAACAAAAATTTGCAATTTAAAGCTTAATTTTACGCAAACGGATGTCTAAATCGAAAAATGGTTTTAACAGACCCGTAATCTTTTTGAATGGCCTATCCAACAATACCCCATACACCATGGAATAGACCATAAAAAAGAAACATCTTCACTTTACGTCTAAAGGAAGGAAGGAGGTACCCGAAAAAAAAAACAGTTTTTTTTACCTATTTGTCGGAATTATTAATATGTATATCCATGCCAAATTATAGCATTCTAATACTAAGAGTGTCTGAGCTAAGCTGCGGACGGACAGACGGACAGCGAAACTATGAAAACAAAAAAAAAACAAAAAAAAATATTTGTGACCCGCACAAGAGACACGAGAAAATAAGCATACACTTAAACAATAATAAAATAAAATAAACCCTGTGCGAGACCAAAAAGGCTCCTATCTCAGCATGTGCAGCAAACGATAAACATTCTGAGACACGCTCTATAGACACAAGTACAGGTCATAAAACGTATTATTTTACACCAAAGCACACGACTATTACATAAAGCTAGACCAGTCACCTTTACAGGAACTCAACATTCGATATAGACTCCTACACTGGCTGCTTGGTCGAAACAGTAAATTGTCCACAGACAATAAACTACTTGTGTACAAAACTGTCCTCAAACCTGTCTGGATGTACGGCATACAATTGTGGGGTAGTGCTAGTGACTCAAACATCTCGATGCTTCAGCGTCTGCAGAATATCATACTTCGAACGATATGCAACGCTCATTGGTTCATCACAAATAACGATATACACCAACAATTACAAATGAACACAGTTAAAGAAGAAATACGATCGACTGCGGAGAAATACAAACAGTGACTGTCTCGTCACCCAAATGAACTAGCAGTCCAACTGATGTACCAAAATTACTCCAACCATCTCAAAAGGCATAATATCATGAAGGTATACAATAGATGGTAGATATGTTGTACAGAAGAGTAGCTGTTCTAGCTGGAGGAAGCACTCTACAAGATATTGACCCAGGAACACATCCGATTATGGTCAATGAAGACTGGTGGCAGATAAGAAGGAAACCAAAAAAAAAACTTTTTTGCAAAAAAATACTACCGACTTCCAAATAAAAAACTACAAAGTGAAAAATAATTTTATTATGGAAGTCAGTGTCTTTCTTTTTCCCCATTTTTTTGCGATATGGACACCGACTTCCAAAATAAAATTATTTTTAACTTTGTAGTTTTTTATTTGGAAGTCGGTAGTATTTTTTTGCAAAAAAGTTTTTTTATTTTTCCCTTTTTAGTTGTACCTACCTAAAATAGGCAAGTTGTTTAGTAAGGTACCTATAACGCCAGAATATATCACCCGAATAACATGAAACTTGAACATAACCAGTGAAATGAGAGATCTGCGTACCCCTTTAGTGCGTACTGGCGTGATGTTATGTTATGAAATGGTATATACAATAAACAGACATGCGATTGCAGCAATTACGAATGATTTGCCGTTATTTATTGAGGAGTTCTGTTGTATATCTCCGAAGTTCTTGATCAGATATTCATCAAATTAAAATGGGACCAATTTCGGAATATACACTTTCAAACAAAAAAATAATTTTTAAAATCGGTCCACAATTGACGGAGATATCGGTGAACATACATAAAAAAAAAAACATACAAAAAGTCGAACATAGAACCTCCTCCTTTTTGGTAAGTCGGTTAAAAAAGGAAACCTTTACAGCCATTTTCCTTTATGTAAACTTCATGTCGCAAAGGTCAGTTCTTCTCCACATAACTGTCAACGACACCCCTGGCAGCCCCTAAACCTTTTAATACAGACTACATGATATTAGCCCCAGGTTGGCCATCTGTGTTACAAAAGGAAACTTTTATAAAGTTTCCTGAAAACACTGAAGTACAATCTCGTGTACTAGCTTAATGTCACCGGATGGCTTGATTCATATAACACAATTACGTAAGAAAGTAGAGGAAACTATACTAAAGCTCAACGACCACACTAAATCTTAATACGAACGGACAGACTTAAAAGGATTCGAAATCAAAGCACAGCGTTCAAACCTTCAACGGAAAAAGAGGGGTGTTATAAGTTTGAAGACTGCATCTGTGTATTTGTGAACCTGTCAATCAATCAATCAATCAATCATTTATTTTTTAAAACATAGGTAAGGTTACAGTTGGTCATCATCTGCCTAGCCTTTTCCCAACTATTGTTGGGGTTGGCTTCCAGTCTAACCGGATTTAGCTGAGTACCACTATTTTACATGGAGCGACTGCCTATCTGACCTCCACAACCCAGTAACTGGGTAACACTATACCTCTTGGCTCGACTGGTGTCAGATCTCAAGCGTCTGACTATTCGTAACGACTGTCAAAGATCTTCAAATGACAGCCGGGGCCAACGGCTTAACGTGCTTTCCGAGGCACGGAGGAAACTCGGTATGTTGAAATGGTCACCCATCCACGGACCGACCTCGTCAAGCGTTGCTTAACCTTAAAGATCGACCCGTGCGGCTGTTATTATTTAGCCACGAGGTCTCGGGTATATTGAGCGAGGTTACAGTTGGTATATTGTTAAAATATGTGCACTATGTTTTGCCAATATCTGGCGTACAAAATTAGCATAAGCAAGCAACAAAAAATAATAAATAAAATAATACAATTAAGGTGGCATGTCAATAGATTACATTAAAAAAATAAATCAATTTAAAATATGTCAATTAGGTAAACAGGTCATTACAATTTTACAATTACAGGTCATTACAATTACATTTCATTACATTCATTCATAATTAATAAATAAAATCATAAGTGCTCAATTGGCAAGTCGGAATCGTCATATCTCTGTTTATCAGTAGTAAACTCAGTGATGGAGTAGTAACATCTATCTACAAGGAATTTAAACAAAGACCTCTTAAATGATCCCAGACACTCTTTATTTCTAATAGCAGCTGGTATACTGTTATATATTTTTGGGGCCATACCTAGCACACTTTTACCAAAAAATGCGGTTATTTTGATTAAGTATTTTTGGTGCTTTTGTGTGTTGTCGAGAGTGTTCTTAGCTATGTTTGATAAAAATCGGTTCAGCCGTTCAAAAGTTGCACATTTTACTCTTTGAATCAGGATATTTTCGTAAGATACCTTGTTATAATTACGTGTTTCGATGGAATGTCGATCGAAGCGAGTCTACTTCTAGATAAATTATTTAGTTTAAAAATAATGGGTTAAGAAATATCGGAGGTTTTTATTTTTTTAGGATTCCGTACCCAAAGGGTAAAAACGGGACCCTATTACTAAGACTCCGCGGTCCGTCTGTCTGTCTGTCTGTCTGTCTGTCACCAGGCTGTATCTCATGAACCGTGATAGCTAGAAAGTTGAAATTTTCACAGATGATGTATTTCTGTTGCCGCTATAACAACAAATACTAAAAACAGAATAAAATAAATATTTAAAGGGAGCTACCATACAACAAACGTTATTTTTTTTGCCGTTTTTTGCGATAATGGTACGGAACCCTTCGTGCGCGAGGCTGACTCGCACTTGGCCGGTTTTTTTTTAAATTTATATCTTGTTTTTCATTAGTATCTCGTTTGTTACTAACATTGCTTATAAGTAGTGCGTACATACTAACAACTTATGTAAAAATGTTCTAAAATAAAATATGTTTTATTTCTTCTCTTGTTTTGTCAGTTTTCACGATACAACGAAATTTAAGAAATATTTGCCTTGCAAGTTAGAATTCTATGTTTCTTTTCATTCGCTAATACTATACAAACTCATATCTCATCTGAATGCTGTAGCTCATCTTAGCTTCACAAATAATTCACACGTAACAAGGTCAAAAAGCATTACACATCCGAACATATTTCTTAATACATGCAAATGGCTAATATCCTTTCAACTGCATAAGTTAATAATGTATTTTAATTTTACGATACCAATCTAGAATGCTTCAGGCGCCTCATAAAAAATGTAGTTTATTCACTAAGCCCTGGAGGCCTAGGTCACAAGACAAAAGTGACACATACATGAACACGTGCAGGTATCATTTCTCTACCAAGGTTAGTTTCAAACTTGTCTAGAATAACCCGTCACATAATAGAAAGATACAGAAGGTCCGCTCCGTACTAAGAGCGAAAACCCACGCACACATAGACACGCTTCACGTACAGTACAAGCAAGCGCATTCGTGATTGGCATTTGTTTGAGAAAGCCATACGATACGGTCAAGTTAAGACAACGACAGTCGCCAACGACCTTGAACAAAACGCGCACTCGTTTCACACCCGTGCGACCCAAAATTCAGTCATAGAATAATAAGGAAAGTACAAAAAACTAATTTTTTGTACTTTCCTTATTATTCTATGACTTAAAACAAAAGCCTCAGATTTAAATTTAGATAATGCAATTGTCATTGAAATGGTGACAATGTCATTAAAATACGCCCAACGGTTTCGGTGTGATGCCTTATTTGTGCACCTGGCCACAGAATAAATAATAGTATAAGTAACCTGGCGCTGTGATGTCACTCTGACGTTCAACTCTCGCTATTGGCGCTCGAGGCGCACGTGGAACGCTGCGCGGGTTGATGAGAGTGTGATCGCATTCCAGGTGCACAGTAAAGTCGGCCGAGTTGTACGCATAATCCCGGCACGTAAGTTGTCATATAAGCGCAGAAGTTGTTTTTTACGGGTCTTTGGTAGTGAAGTGGGACGCGGGGAACGATTAGGACCGTTCCGAGCGCACGATTGGTTGATCAGTTGACACAAGGGTTAACTGACCAATCTTGTCGCGTCCACATTCAATTCGCTCTATATGGTGGTTGGTCAGTTCGCGGCATATACGCGATCTTACCCCCACTACGTCACAGCACTCTTATAGACGAGTCTACGTGTGCATGCAACTGTTTTCACTCGTTGTTTAGAGTTGATCTACTGTACTTTTCTGTCCAAACGTTGTATGGCTCAGCAAAAGTTGTAGCTAATCTATCAATCACGTCAATGTCAATGTCAAAAGTGAAACATGTCTGGCTAGTCGTGGTTTGACATTCATATAATGTTAATGGCTATTTATACTTTCATGTAGTTAAGTTCAAGCAGCTGAGCGCCTGGTGGATTTAGTAGTAAACTACTGAGTTGTATTGTAAGTGAATCTGGCAGGTTTATCTATTAGGAAATTTGCCACCACAGCTGCGAGTCTCGTTGCCATTGCGTGCCCAGATAATGGCCGAAAGATTCGCCCCTGGTGGGTGTTACGATATCATTTTGTAACGGGAATCACATTATAATCACACTATCACACTTAACACAAATACAAATAATTTATTATTCCTTCATAAGTATAACAAACATCTTGTAATTGAAGTGCTCTTTTAGGCAAAATAGCCTGTAGTAGAGCACTTCGCTCTTCAAAAACATATCCAACAATAAGTACCTAACAGCATACAATTTTGGGGATATGAGAATTAAAATCAGAATTTAAAAAAAAAACAATAAATAAAATAAAAGTTTTACAATTAAAATTACATTAAATTAAAAGAATAAAATATAAAATTCCAATCAAAATTAAAATTAAAATCAATTGTAAATTAAAATAATATCAAATAAAATCACAATCAAAAATAAAAAAAAAATCACTAC
Organism: Orthosia gothica; assembly: GCA_949775005.1. Taxonomy (NCBI): domain Eukaryota; kingdom Metazoa; phylum Arthropoda; class Insecta; order Lepidoptera; family Noctuidae; genus Orthosia; species Orthosia gothica. The sequence continues at coordinate 4,923,317 of OX459068.1, forward strand.
ACAATTTATAAAAATAATAATCGGTATCAAAAAATATTCTAAGGGCGACAGTTTGTGAATTTGTAAGTGTGTTTGTATGTTTGTTACTCTTTCACGCAAAAACTACTGTACGGATCTGGATGAAATTTAGCACAGAGATAGATTATAGTCTGGAATAACGCACACGATACTCTTTTTATCCCGGGAATATGTTCCACTGGGATAATTTTCGAAATTCACGCGTGCGAAGGCGCTGGCAAAAGCTAGTTAAACATAAGTAGAAAAATGTGAATGTAATAAAAATGCTGATGTCACTGTCTACCCCTACAAAAAATATAGGCGTGATGTTATTGTTAAGCTCAACCGTAACGCCATTCCTAAGGAAGCCACATTTTTTTCTAGTTACAAACTTATCAAGAATGATAAATGCTTTCAGAATAGTTAGGTAGTCGTTAGTCAGTTGTTTACTCTCATTTGTACCTCGAACAAAAATACTCCGAGCTATTCTGAGTTCCTAATACTGAACGCCGAGTCATACTTTCAATATTTAGAATACAAGCATGTTTCAAATACTAGGTTTCCAATATAGTAAGCATATTAGGTATTCAGGTACGCTTCGGATGCTTCAAACTTTGCTTACTGGCAAGTAAACACACGGTTTTTTCATTCTTTTAGGGGATTTGAGAGTTGGTCATATAGCAAAAGTTGATAATATTCATGAGTACTTTCACCCACTGAAAAAATTCTGCATAATTTACGAATTTGTCAAAAGGCAATCCATAGATAGACGCAATATCGAAAACGCCGCATTGACGAATCAGAAAATCAAGGTTTTTTTTTTTTTTTTATAGCCGCGCTTGACCACAATCTCACCTGATGGTAAGCGATGATGTGGTCGACGGTGAAACACGCTTGCCTAGAAATAACCTATTCACTCTTGACTTATGACCCCAAGATTGTAGCTATCGGGAAACACAGACTCCGGCAGGGAATTCCACTCCTTAGCTGTACGCATAATAAAAGTGTTCCCAAAACGTTTTGTGCGTATGGGTGGGATGTCTACCATGTATCGATGGCGCATCGCCGTACGTCTGGTAGTCTGATGATGAAACGGGCCAGGTGGAACTAGATCGTGCCATTCCATCGCACACTCCCCGAAATGTAACCGATAAAAAACCGACAGGCTGGCAACTCGGCGACGATGTTCAAGACTCTGGAGCTTTGACTTGACCAGCGCCTCATCGCCGATGAGCCTCTTGGCTCGCTTTTCGATCGACTCTAGTGCGTCAAGCTGGTATTTGGCAGATCCGTCCCAGAGATGAGAACAGTACTCCATGCATGATCGAACTTGCGCTTGATACAAATTGAGGAGCTGTTCCGGCGTGAAGTACCTTCTCACCTTTGCAAGGATACCCAGCTTTTTGGCAGCTAGCTGAACCTTACTTGACATCCTTGACCAAATCATAAACGATTGACATATATACGGAACCAACATAAAGCTCCATGATAGGTGAGCTGATTTCTTGTAGAAATTTGTGGAAAATTAGCAAGTAACTCAAACTCAGGCATTTTATAATACATACATAAACTCACGCCTTTGTCCCATGGGGGTAGGCAGAAACTACAGAACGCCACCTGCTACGATCCTTACATGCTTCTTTTGCTTCACACACATTCATACATCTAGTCATACACACACGCTTGTTATGAGTACTGCGCACCTGGTCTTTCTAAAGAACATCACCTATAAGGTCACCTATGATAGATTGAGGAATGAAGTAATAAGACAACGTTGTGGTTTACAAGAAGATGTAGTGATTAAAATTGAAAAGAGTATGTTAAGATGGTTTTGAGAGGATGAATGAGAGGCGACTAACGAAAGGGATTTACAAGGCATTTTATAAAATGCACTTTTATTATTCAAATTCAAGGAAATATCCAGTCCAAAGCAAGTAGATTCCTATGAAGAAGAACAAGCATGAAACTCTTTGGACACCCCTGTAAAGCAAGGTAGAATCCACAGACTACTAAAAAAATCAAATAAAAGCGTGAAACAAGAAAAATTTCAAAATTTAAAAAACTACATAATACAAAATTTATCTAGAACATAGTAGATATGCTTCGATCAGCAATCTATAGAACACGTAATTATGACATGATATCTTGCGAAAACACCCCGATTCAAACAGTAAAACGTCCCATAACTTTTGAACGGCTGAATCGATTTTATTCAAACATATAGCCAAGAACACTCTCGACAAAATCACCTTTCAAATAAAAATCCGTTTAGGAGCTATGATACCACAGCAACAAACGTCAAACTTGTAACCCTTTTTTTTCGTCGGGGGTTAAAAACATAACCCAAGGTCCCATCAATCCCTAAATATGATTGCGGGCAAGTTCACGTCAACATACAGTTCATATATCAACCACAGGTTACCGTGGTATGTTCCCGTACACCAAGATTAATGCACAGAGCCGGCACGACCGCTGTGAATTATGGCTTAGGCTCGTGTACTATGAATCTGTTGTGGAACAGATTCTGAGCGTATTTGTCTTGTGTGTTACACCTTCAGTGACGTTCATTGTGATGGAGGATGGGTGTTTATTTGATGCTGATTGGCTGAGGTTTAAGCATTTGAGACTGAGCTATAAAAGATACAATGAGAAGACTGCAATCATCATTGAATCTATGTAATTTTTTTTAATGTTGTTCAAATTGTATCTTTTGTTATTGTGCTACTAATATAGGTATAATTTTGGTATTGTTACTAACACCATTATTATGTATGTTTAGGTTTAAGTTATTTTATAAGGGTCCTGTCGCACGAAATAAATGGATTAATAATAATAAATGGCGAAATTTGTTTTACATCGATTTCTGCCATGACAGAGCGTTCCTGTTAGCGAATATGAATACATAAAAACTGGCCAAATGCAAGTTGGACTCGCGCACGAAGGGTTCCTCACCATTATCGCATAAAATGACAAAAAGTCACGTTGGTTGTATGGGAGCCCCACTTAAATATAATTATTTTATTCTGTTTTTAGTATTTGTTGTTATAGCGGCAACAGAAATACATCATCTTCGAAAATTTCAACTGTCTAGCTATCACGGTTCATGAGATACAGCCTGGTGCCAGACGGATCGTGGAGTCTTAGTAATAGGGACCGTTTTTAACTTTTGGGTACGGAACCCTCAAAACTAATAGCGTAAAAAAATCAGATTATCTGTTAAAATTTCAATCAAAGAGAGGACTGATAGATGGAAAATGTTGCTACAATATTGATAATTCTCTAGTTACAAAAGCGGTAAATTAACCAACCAGACAAACACTGAACAAACATGAATGAAATTAAAACCATAAAGAACTTGCTGTCTGTGCATATATTTGCTAAACAGATATCAATATTTGCCTAACCTTTTCCGAACCCAATCCCAACCAGTGTTTTACATGGAGCGACTGCCTATCTGGCCTCCACAACCCAGTAACTTGGTAACACGGTACCCCTTGTCAAGACTGGTGTCAGATCTCAAGCTTCTGACTACTCGTAACGACTGTCAAAGATCTTCTAATGACAGCCGGGACCAACGGTTTAACGATGATTGATTCCTCCTCGCCCTTTCCATCACCAGACAACAAGACGTACAGCAATGCGCCACATCCCACCCATACGTACAAAGCTTTTTGCGAATACTTTCATTGTGCGCACAGCTAAGGAGTGGAATTCCCGGCCGGAGTCTTTATTTCCCGATTGGAGTGAATAGGTTACTTCTAGGCAAGCGTGCTTCACCATCGACCTCATCATCGCTTACCATCAGGCGAGATAGTGGTCAAACGCGAGCCTATAGTTAAATAAAAATAAATAAAAAAGGATATGGGGACATATTTATAAAAATCTCGACGCTGTTTTGTAAGTTCTGAAATTATCTTACAGTATTTGAATTTATAATATGTTAGTGAGTTGCTTCATCGACAGGATTCTTATAAACAACGTTTGAAATCTTTCGATCATCAATTCATATAACCGTGGAAAGTTTAACGCAAGTTGAATGAAGCCCAAAATCTCCGCAACAGATACCGGCAAGTCCAATAATATCAATTTCATCCGTAATCATAATACCATCAGTAAGATTACATCTGAAATTGATATCATTTTCCTGTTGAGAAACCCTTGAATGTTTGTTGGGAATTTGGGATTCTGTTAGACATGACCCGTGCCATTTACGTATTATCATGAACCAACCTTGTAGCTATATAAAAACTTTTTTACTCCAAATAAAAACACTACAAAGTAACTTCAATTTCGGAAGTTGGTGTTCCTGTTTATTTTTCATCGTTTTGTGACAAAATTTCCGAAATTGAAATTATTTTTCACTTTGTAGTGTTTTTAATTGGGTGTCAGTTGTATTTTATTCAGTCAAAACGTTTTTTTTTTATGATGATAGGCTCAGATTCCGGGCTACACTTAATTTGTATCAAGCTTAATTATTGCCAGCAGTCGGTCATAAATTCTGACTCCGGACTGCTTCTAAAAATTCTGATGGAAACGATTTGCTCAACCCAACTTGAAGACCCAAGCCCCTTAGCTTAAAAATCTCGCTTACAACCAATTACCAGCGAATAAAATTGGAATCAAATATAAAAGCTCACAATGTTAGGACCCATTACCATTAATGTTAATTTTTATCTGTGTTGCTAGGCAGCTGGGCTTATTCCAGTTGTAAACGACCCTTTGTGCCTATTGGCCTTGTTTATACTGTCTCCTGCTTGATATGGAGGGATTTGGAAATTATATTTTTGTTTTCCCAATCCTCCTTTATTATTTTCTGATTAATTTCGTTACTGGATCCAAGACAGTTAAATTCATTCTCCGGGATTTCGTCGAGCATCATTGCCTCGGCGTTTTTCTGGTGGTCGCCACTGTTGATTCTGGCTTTCAGGAGTTACAGTGGTTTGGGAACACTGCGTGGGATTGACCATCGAGGTTTAGATGCGAAGGCGTGATAGTCACAAAAAAATATCAGATTTTTTCATTAACAAGGTTGAAACTAATTCCTAGCAAGGTTCAAGGTTGGAACTAATGCCAAATCAATCAAAATATCTTTCTCCGTCCTTGCAACCTTGAAATACACACACTTTTTATTTACATTAGCCATGCGTAGGTAGTATTTTTTGCTTCCTAATTGAAGTTATTTATCTTAATGATAGTAAAACAAAAAGTTCAGGAAGTATGCCTTGTGAAAGTTCGTTATGTTGTGACCTTCGAACGATACGACTGGTTGTTGCTACTGGACATAGATAGTGTGGTTGAATGTTTTAAAACTTGTTTGTTGTTCTAAAGATATGAGTAAAGTTAAGAGTGACACGGAGGCATATGACGTGGAGGAAACAGGAACATGCTTTTGTTTTCAGTATGAATGTGGGATGTATACTGGGTATGTGAATAATGCCATCAGAAATGAAGACATCCACAAGAGAAATAAGGTTACCGACATAGCCCGAATAATTGCCAAACTTAAGACAACGACTGTCGCCAACGACCTTGAGAGAACAAAACGCACTCTCGTTTCACACCCGCGCGACTCCAAATTTAGTAGTTATTTGTACTTTCCTTATTGTTCTATGACCTTAAAAAAACCTAAGATGAAAATATAGATACTTGTATTGTTTTTGAGATGGTGACAATTTCATTAAAATACGCCCGGAGGTTTTGGTGCGAAAGTAGTTTTTAATGTCCGTGTTAGACATAACTTTACAAATTAATTACGCTATGTTATACGAACAAATCTAAAAAATCTTAGATTTAATTATTAAGAAAATGGTCTCATGTAAAATATATTTTTTCCCAAAAAATTGCGACAGGCCGTTTAGACGTGATTCTCATTTTAAAATCAGCTACTGAGGGGTATCTGCGCCTTTAGTGGCAGTGGGCAGGGCACATTGCTGGCAGAACGGTTGGCCATTGTGGCCGAAAAGTTCTAGAGTGGTGACCGGGAGCTGGAAGACGTTGCGTTGGAAGGCCTTCTACTAGGTGGAGCGGCGACCTGGTCAAGGCGCGAGAGTCCGGTGCATGCGAGACGCACAATACCGATCAGTGTGGCGACGCTTGGGGGAGGCCTATGTCTAGCAGTGGATGCCTTTTGGCTGAAATGATGATGATGATGGTGATATGAATAATGAAATGGCTACACATGAGGATGACTATTGAGATGACAACGAAGAGAAATGTATCAAATATTATATTACTGGTGACATCACATCTTAAATTTTAAGTGGGTATAAGTTTATGTTTACCTATTTTAGTAACATGATGTGAACGAGTTTGCGTTAAGGTTTTAGACAAGTGTTATGCTGTAGGTACAATAAGTGTAAAGTAATGTAGTGAAAAATAAACGAAAAGAAAAATGTAAAAGAATTATATACCGCGCCGACTCCAAATAAATTAGACAAAGTTCAGAAGCTACATTTGGGTAAAACTATGAGTTTTATCTTACAGAGCTTAGACAGGCGAAATACAACTATACGCTCAGAAAAGCATTATGCAGCATTTTCAAAAATATCACATTTTCTCAATTGACGCAACGCTCACTCACAGCTCACACGTCACTCGAGAATTTGTGATGTTTATCAAGATCATTCACTTGCTCTTATACAATTTATTTGGGTCGCAGCAACAAGTCTTCTTCGTCCATACTTCTCTGGTCGTTATTCACCAGAGTCGTCATCTCATTGAGAATGCTATTGTCATTATTACTTTTCCACATAATCCTTCATCTTTTCGTGTGAGGATGCGGACACCTCTGCTGCCAGAGTTAATTAAGCCACCTCCGGGTGTACCGGTAGGCCCGCTGCCCTCTTGTCAGCTAGCTCAGTTTGAGGGTACCTTACCGGACCACATTAACAAGTGGTTGAGAAAACAGACACAGCGAAATCACTGGGGAATATTTATTTATCGACGGAATGATTAAATACGCAAGTATAGTATTATCACACAGCTTTTTTCGAAGATTATAACAAGATTAGACGATGGTTAAAATCACAGACAGTAACAAGCCTCAGCGGGCTCTAAAAAACCGGCCAAGTGCGAGTCGAACTCGCGCACGAAGGGTTCCGTACCATAATCGCAAAAAACGGCATAAAAATAACGTTTGTTGTATAGGAGCCCCACTTAAATATTTATTTCATTCTGTTTTTAGTATTTGTTGTTATAGCGGCAACAGAAATACATCACCTGTGAAAATGTCAACTGTCTAGCTATCACGGTTCATGAGATACAGCCTGGTGACAGACAGACAGACAGACGGACAGACAGACAGACGGACCGCGAAGTCTTAATAAAAGGGTTCCGTTTTTACCCTTTGGGTACGGAACCCTAAAAATGAAGTGGCGACTGGGCGGAATGAGAGTGCATGGGGGAAAGAATGTGGCGTTCTGAATTTGAATTGAAAATCGAATGATAATGTGAAAAGTAAATGATGATGTGGCCTGCTATAAAAAGGTTGCCAGTAATAAGTGATCGAAAGAGTATGGAGAGAAGGACCTCGTCACACGGGAACCCTACAGGTCTCTAACTTGGCTATTTCAGACTCATAATCCTAAACCGAACACAAGAAATTTTAGAAAGACCGCAATAGCAAAAAGATTCCTTTAAAAATAACGCTATATTTTTCCCAGTCCCCGCTCGATGTTGTTATTTGTAGCAATAAGGGAGAGGTCGAGTGCCAATACATAGTCAGGTCACGTCCTTATTTATCGAGCGTCGTATTATTCCAACCCATGTTGGAACTCGAGGGTGAAAGGGAATTTGAAAAGGAAATATCAACTAGATATGTTTTTATAAGTTTTTTCCTTAAATTTGACTCCATATCAATGATTTGAAGCCCTCTAATTGCTTGCCTGTTGTCAGTCAAGATTTCGAAGTAATAAACGGAATGTTTTTCCTGTATTGGAACTTTTCTTTGTGTAACTTTCGAGTTCTCTATTCATAGTAGATACCGTACCCAATTAAGATTTGATAAGGTATATATAGTATAATATCAACATACAGTACAAAAAAATTCTTAATGTCTCTCGGCAAACTTCGTGTTTCGTCAGTCGTCGGATTTCTATTAATTGTCCTTTGCACTTGGTGCAGACCTGACACTTTCAATCAACTTGGAAGTATATAGAGTTGTTAATACTCTTTTAACATAATGTAATTTATTTTACATCTCTCATGTTCGGTAAGTAGGTTCTTATTACCTCCAAATGGGGCTTGTAAGTGACTAATTAGCGCTCTAGGGTAATAATGTAGCTAGAAAAGCCCTAGGGCGGTAAGTATTTTAAAAAAAACACTTCTCTCTTTCAAAAAATTCCCGTTCATCTAACCATCATACTGGCAATAGACATCATGCATTCAGCCCAATGACCAAAGAGGTCGCTTTGCTATTCAGCCTTGTCTTCGTGTTAGTATAATAGTCAACAATTTTAAATATCGAACGGCGAAGCTCAATTTTGTTCGGAGTTTTTGGCGGGATTTTTTCGAGTGAAGTTCAGCGGCTGTTAATATTATTTGCAAATTGATTCCTAGTGGATATTGTGATATAAAATTTGTGTAGTTTTGTGTCTCAACTGTCTACGCAACTGGACAATATGTGAAATCATTGACAGAAGGGATCTCAGGATAGTGGAGCGGAGAATTTTATTGTAGTATTGACTACCTCCGCAAAGCTTACTGGGAAGGCTGACTCGATACAATTTGCTGCCAAATACTCCAAAAACCATTAGAATCTGTTACACCCGTATTCTAATGCATACTAAAGAATGTTAAAATTGCACTGAAGACGAGGCGGTATGGTTCAAGATCTTAGCCTGCCCGAAAGGGCGAACAAAAAGAAAAAAAAAAAACAATTTTGTTCACGAAAAAAAAATTTTTTTTAATGTTTAAAGCTGGTTTACGGCTGTCAGTCGCATCCGTAAGCCGCGTCCGATAATTTGATTCCAGCTTTATTCTTGTAATGCTGGTTTTTTCTACTTACCTCACAATCGAGATGTAAAGCAGAATAGTTAGCTCGGGTGTAAGCACCAATTGCACCCTCGAACTATAGGCACCCTCGCTGCGCTCGTGCGCCAAAATATCTCGGGCTGCAATTGAAGCCTTACAGCCCTTGGCTACTAATCTACTATTAAAAATGGCAGGAAATCTGCTATTTTTACAGCCCTATATATTTCACACGGAAATTAAAACAAAACAGCAATAAAGTACTTATACTTCATAAAAGATAGCTTGATCTCTGCGACATATGTCAAACTGACGTATACTTCATTGTTACGGTATTGTTAGCCTGTCAAGTGATATTGTTACTGTATTGATACTGACAGCTGTCGCAGAGATCAAGCTGTCTTTTATGAAGTATAGTTCTGAATTCAAATTATTATACACGATAAATCTAAAAATTGATGGACATGGCAATTAGCATTCGTTTGTATTCGGAAATGCGATGATTGCCGAGGTATATCAAGATAATTGTTTTGATCGCAAAACCACCCGCTATTAGGTACTTACTAGTATTCAAATAGGAGTAGGAGTTACCTTGACCTAACCGTGGTAATAAAGTTTGCGTCAGCAAGTTCCATATTATTACCGATCTGAGTTTTAGATAGCCGTAACCCGGAAGACTTTATGTCACAAGCGAATAAGTTACAACAGTTGCAGCAGACGCCTGATCTCTGTCAACACATAAAAACAATAGTTGAAAATCTACATTAGACTTACCTTACTTAACTTTAGATAGAGGAAAAAGCGTCCTGCTCTAGTAATATTACGTGTCAAAACTATAATGGTTCGACTAATCTCACCGCACTATTCCCAAACCACTGCAACTCCTGAATTCCAGAATCAACAGTGGCGACCACCAAAAAAGCGCCGAGGTAATGAAGGTCAACGAAGTCCCGGCGAATGAATTTAACTGTCTTGGATCCCGCAACGAAATTAATCAGAAAAGAATAACGGATGAGTAGGGAAAATACAAATTTCCACTTCTCGCCATACTAAGCAGGAGACAGAACAAACAAGGCCAATAGGCACAAAGTGTCGTTTACAACTGGGATAAGCCCAGTTGTCTAGCACCACGGAAAAAACATTGTGAGCTCGACTGTGAAAAAGGAACAGATACAAGTCATACATCTGACCCTTACGCACACTGGAAATAACCTTACTCTAAGAGGTTATGGTCACCCCCCTGTCCTGCCAATCAATCGGCAGGGCCAATCAATATGCAGTATCCTGACTAGCTCCTCATACCACGGCTAATTAACAGATTTTTTTAAAGAGCAATGTCTACATTAGACAAAAGGCTAAATAGTCTTTTTTTTTCGTCAAAGCGTGCTCCTTCGTCGACCACACAAAATCATCGTACAAAAAAATCACTTAAGAATAAATCTGAAAAAAGAAAAACGCAAAAAAAATGAAGTTCAAAATCAGAACACGATGCGATAATCACTTGTCAAACAAGAAATTAAAAAAAAGACTGAAGTTTTAAAATCAGAACATGATGCGGCAGCCACTTGTCAAAACACAAATTAAATATAATCGATGCCACAAATCACAAAACTGAAGTTTTAAAATCAGAACAATATGGCGAAAGGTCAATCCTATTCTTATGCCGCTCGTAAGTAAGTTCCTTTGTAAAAGTGGACGACATTCAGGTGTCCTAGTCACGACCCGCGCAGGCGTAGGTACAGCGTTCTAAATGTATCACAACAGCTAGAAATGAACGGACACCAGTTTAGTTAATTATGTTCTTATCAATCATAAATTGGCATATTATAATGATAGCTATCACGGACTAAGCTAAAGCTTTTAGAAAAGTTTTATCATTATGTCTTAAAACAAACCTAAACCAAGAAGGCAGTTTTACTGAACTACAACTAAACTACAACTGAACTACAACTGAACCACAACTGAACGACAGCTGAATTACAACTGAAATGAAAACTATAATGTATTTTTAGAAGAAACGAGTGGTATATACATACATACATAAATAAACTCACGCCTTTTTTCCATGGGGGCAGGCAGAAACTACAGAACGCCACCTGCTACGATCCTTACATACTTCTTTTGCTTCACACACATTCATACATCTAGTATGAATGTGTGTGAAGCAAGCATAAGCATACATCTGGTATATTCGAATAATAAATTGATGTGCTTGCACCATAAGTCTCCCTTATTAGGTTCAATTCCTTCCAAACTCAGAACTATGTAGCTGAGCCATAAAGTACTGATAAAAGATTTGTTACATTAGGTTTGAACAAAATCAAAGTCAAATATATTTATTCAATTAGGCCAATAAACGGCACTTTTGAACGTCACATAAATTTACAAGTAATATAAAAAAAAATAAAAAAAAATGATTCTACCGTGAACTTCTTGGTATCTCTATGATCCGGGCCCTCAGTTTTACCGGGGTCTTGTATAGGCAGATGATTTGATTAATTGAGAGACAGCTTAAAACGGTATTCTCAATCTACAGCATATCCTTAAATTGATTTCGTTGGTATTTTGGCTACAAGGAACCAATTCCTATTACCATTTAAGTTAGCGATTAGAATACTTGTTTGTTTATGAGTTAAAGTCAAAATGCAGGTTCCAATCTGCTTGTAACTAACTAATAGATATAAAGCACGATTCCTAAGTTTGATTGCGCAAAGCTTGTGGACAATTTGTAAAACAATTTGTCCTAAATATGGTACTCGTATCTTAGGACTGGACAAATTCTGCACTATCAAATCCTTTAGTGGAAACGGTGAGACATTTCTTCCTAAAAAGTGATACCTTATTGTTGTTGTCTTAGTTTTCTTTCTTATGTTTGTGTTGTGTGCTGTGGCTTGTATCAAATAAATGTGTTTTCTTTATTTCTTTCTATTGATGACTTTCTTCAGACAGGTTAAATGCGTACTCACCAACGGTATGGATGTATGACCAGGAGTACGAAGCAAAAGGAATAGATCGTAGTTTATGGCACTCTATAGTTTCTGCTTATCCCTACGGTAAAAACAAGTGAAGTTATGTATCTAGATATATAGACACTTATTCCGCCGACAGAGAAATAGCAATAGAGAACTAGGAAGCAATCTAGTCTGAATCTTCCGATTAATTTCCTGAATCGTTGATATCAGAATGTGAAGTGGTTTAAAAGAAGATGTAGTGACTAATGTTGAAAACAGTATGTTAAGATGGTTTGGCCATGTTGAGAGGATGAATGAAAGTCGACTAACGAAAGGTTTGGTAAAGGTACGCCGGGAGGGGACGCCCTAGAAAGACATACATAGACCTTATAGGTGATGTTCTTCAGAAAGGCCAAGTGCGCAGTACCCATAACCGGCGTGTGTGTATGACTAGATGTATGAATGTGTGTGAAGCAAAATAAGTATGTATGGATCTTTCTGTAGTTTCTGCCTACCCCCAAGGGAAAAAGGCGTGAGTTTATGTATGTATGTATGTAGAATGATGTCATTGGTTTCTTACTACACGTGAGAGTTTCAACTGCAGAAAATGAAGCGTACTTATCACATGTATATTACCTCTTAACCATAAAAAGATAGTTACGATTTTTGTTATAATACAAGCTTAATCTCAGCGATTTTCCAAATATCCTGCGACATATAACTCGGTAGGTATATGCCATGACTGAAATTAAAGCAAATATTTGTATGCCCTACAGATAGTTGTTCCGGATCTGGGTGTCTTGTGTATGTGAGTTTAAATGTTTGTAAATGCACCCACGATACAGGAAGAAATTCCTAGTGCCAGTCTATATGTCGCGGTCAGATCATAGAATTTATCACTTCATGAAATGGTTGTATTTCACGATATGGCCAGCTAAAACTGACAATATCGTTTAAACGTCAATATTTGAAGATATGTCAATCCATGTTTGGCCATATCGTTAATGAAGGGTATCTACTATCGTTAAAGAAAAAAAAAATCGGTCAAGTGCGAGTCTGAATCGCGCATAGAGGGTTCCGTATAAACAACTACATTCACCAAAATAAATAGGTAACAATACTAACGTTCATAAACACTGAAATCACCGAAAATTTATCTAACAAAATAAAATTTGTCATTCAAAAAATGGTGTCCTGATACATCAATATACATTTTTTAAATTTACTAAGTACTTTTTATAAGTTGGTCGACTATTACTCGTAAACTTGTAAAGCCTACTTAGCTGAGATAGTTTTCCTTTTAATTTCGTTTTATATACTACTGCCGTAAATTCTTTCTCATATCCAAAACCAACCATTTAGCTGGCAGGAGGGGGGGGGGGAACTTGACTATATCAAAAATTTGCCATTTAAAGCTTAATTTTACGCAAACGGACTTGAAAAATGGTTTTACAGACCCGTAATATTTTTGAATGGTCTATCCAACGATTCCCCACACCATAGGATAGACGAGGAAAAAAAAATCCCCACTTTGAGTGTACAGATGGTACCCTAAAAAATATTTTACCACTTTGTCGGCGTGATTAATATGTATCCATGCCAAATTAGCTTCTAGTACTAAGAGTCTCTGAGCTAAGCTGCGGACGGACAGACAGACGGATTTGGCGAGACTATAAGGGTCTCTTGTTGACAATGGAACCCTAAAAATGATAACAAAGGTTGCCCGCTGCCATGACGCATCAGAAAAACATAACTACGATATCAGCGCCTCTAATGGTGGATTATGTAACTATTTTACGATATGGTCACTAACGTTTTGACCATATCATGAAGTAGCCGTGCGTTTAGCTGTTCATATAAAACGCTGATTATTAATTGATCTGACCAGACCATATCATGATGTGGGCAGCAGTTATTATCATGATATAATATTCCGCGCTTTATATTGGTTATTTTTTAATTTAAAATACTTCATGAAATACAAGCATTTCATAAAATGGTCACATCACTAAGTGATCAATTCTAAGATAGGACCACGACATATTCTTAGTTGGGTTAAAATTTGGTTAATCTGACTGATGTCCGGACCCCATGTCCAAGCGCGTATTTTGCATATTTGCACTACATTTAGCTGTACGACTACAGAGCCTATTATATTCAACACTCTTACAAGTAAGTTTACAACCTACCCACAGACTCATAAATCCACAACGACCTTCCTGTCTTATCACACATGTCTACCAGGGCCGCAGAGGTCAGGGCAAGTTACACTAGAGTGACACAATCAGATAACAATCACAGAGCTAATAAATACTATTTATATCATTGCGATATGGGACATATTCGCTTGCTTCCGGCCTCAGACGTGACCGACGTGACCAGGAGTACATAGATTTATAATAGCATGAACTGGTTTTAATTGATATGGGTGGTTTATGGTGTTGAAGTAGTCGTTACTTTTGCATAAGTAAGTGGTAATAAAGCTCTTTTTAATTTGCATGCTTTGCTTTTATTAGCTCTGACCCTGAGGCCTTAGACATGTGAAATTCTATCTGTGCTAACGATTATCATAAAGGAGGGTGTTGCCAGCCGATGGCCCAGGTGGGGGAGGGTGGTCAAGTTGATACATGGACGTTAGGCAAAGTATGAATCACACTAATATTATAAAAGCGAAAGATTGTGAGTTTGTGTGTGTTTGTATGTTTGTTACTTCTTCACGCTCAAACGGCTGGACGGATCTGGATGAAATTTGGCGCAGAGATAAATTATAGTCAGGAATAGCATTCCCTTGGGATTAATTTCGGTAGCTAGTTTTAAATAAAGTTAAAAGCACATTAAGCTTTACAAAATAAAAAAGGATAAAAAAATAAATAGATTAAATAAAATTTGGAAGCAATCAAATCGTCTATTGACAGTTATAAGATAGGTAATAATAAAGTAGTCGAGCGAACGTCCCTAAACTGCTAGCGACTGTTTATGGGGGGGAGGGGGGCATTAGTTGAGCGTGCAAGTCATCCCCTGCCATTTTATAGCCGTGTAGATCAACAGTGGTCAGGCAGGGACTAATAGTCCTTCTATAGTTTTGGGTAATCGATCCACAAAAACTCCCAAACCCATAGCCAAATGTGTTGTCTTCATATTCTGCAATAATGTTGCACCAGCCGGGGATTGTCCTTGTGTGCTCACTAGTGCATACAGGGGTAAATCGCCGGTTGGTGTCACATTTCATCCTACATGTCTAACAAGGCCTCTGCGAGTTGGTTTTGGCCCCTGGTACGCCTTTCAAAGGTCCCGGACCTTAGGGTCCCGAAAAAGTAGTTGAGCGATCTCCTTTTTTACCCGACTGCCGAAGGAGGGTAATGAGTTTATCAGTCTATGTATGTATGTATGTATGTAAATATGTATGTAAGTATGCATGTATGTATGTATGTTTGTTCCTATGTGGCGTTCCAGAGACCAAACGCTTTGGCCGATTTTGATGATTCATACGTCAATCGATTCGTCTTAACCCTGCGAGTGTCATAGACTACATTAAAATTGGACAATAGAAAAATGGCGAATTTTGGGTGCCATATTGTGGGGGCCCAAAAAAAATATATAACAGTTATATGTTTAAATGTATCTAATTCGAAAAATACTTAACTAAAAAGTTATAAATAAAAAAGGAGGAGGATACATCTGGTTTTTGTCAGCCAGCTCGCGCGTATGTATCCTCCGACTGCACAGCATGATTTTTCCTTGTTTATGACTTTTTAGTTCGCTTTTGAAGCAGTCGGGTTTTTTGAGTTTTTGATTTAACTTTTTTTTATGAAGTTATAATTAAAACACAATCTTCTGAGTTTTTTGTAAACTTCTCGACCACTTTAGTGTGGAAATCTTGTAAGTTTTCTGTGCACACTCATCATAGGCAGTCCATTGAGGCGATCTTCCCCCATAGTGCTTCTTAACCAGGATTTAAGTCTTCTGAGACTGATAAACGATGACTCTACCGTACACATCGCGCACGGTAGAACTATTAAAATGATCAACGCTTTAACAGTTTCGGGAAAGAAGTTTTTAGTCTCTTTTAGGACATCAACATCGTTATGTTAGTGGACTTAGGGCTTTGATGTCTTTGCATTGACCTACATTTGTTTTGAATCTCTAAGGAGGAGGGGCGGGGGCAATAAAGTTCAAAATGTATGGGATATTGGACTTTTAACCCTGATAGAATTTCAATTTGTCACACTCTTCTCATCCTCTTCAATCTTAGTCTAGCTTTGGAAGTAACAAAAGCTCAGTAAGAAATTCCAAGGTCCTACCTGGCATTTTGGGATAGCATACTTTAGAATTTGGCTTTTGGGTATGGGAAGCCGATTCAAACAATACCGATAAAATGGTTACAACATATTCAAATTGGGTACAAACACCTCAAATCAATACTTTTAAATTAAACCCTTGAAGCAGAAGCTTTATAAACGAGCATTTATCAACAAGAAAGCTGTGAAAATCTCTGTTTTCAGCAAAAAATAAACCAGCAGGTACAAAATAATATCACCGTAAATAAAAAGCGAAGTGGAATAGATCACGAAATTAACGAAGAGGAAAAATAACGAGGCTTCTGTGAACGGCTTTTAACGATGGACGCAAATTAAGCGGCTTACGCGAGTGACATGGAAACGTCATTATCGGTGACTATGAATCGTATTGAAGAGGCGTTTGTTGTATTTAACGAGGAAAAGCTTATATTAGACACCTGTATATTATTTTGAACTATGACTTAATTTTTTTTCGGCTTAGTCACGAGCAATTTAAACACGACTT
This sequence comes from Orthosia gothica, assembly GCA_949775005.1. Lineage (NCBI taxonomy): Eukaryota > Metazoa > Arthropoda > Insecta > Lepidoptera > Noctuidae > Orthosia > Orthosia gothica. The sequence goes on from OX459068.1 coordinate 4,940,035, forward strand.
TAAGATACTCGTACTTGTATATTGTTTTATTACGGAGTTCCGGTGCTTACTTTCCGGCTTCATTATTAGATCAATTCGATGGTAAAATTTGCAAAAGAATCATTTATTTAAATTTGCTTCATCATTGCTGCTTAATTTCTTAATTCTTCTTCATTATTGGTAAAATCTCATTAGTTACAGGTAAATCATTACAGGTCAACAACATAACCTAAGCATCTTTACAACTGGAGATGATGGCATGTGATATAGGAAAAACCTTTTAAAAACCAAACATTTATCTTTAAAAAAGACAGAATTTAAATCAAAACACACTCTCTGAATGCCCACCAAATTATCTACAAAATAGTTTGAGGCAATAAAGTCTAGTCAAGTAGCCGACCTCGGCTGATTCATGTCTTACCGAGAACTGATATTATTCAATGGCCTCTATTTTATTCAAATTCGTATTAACATCTAAATATTTAATTATATTGGGTACCTACTATATAGCCCTTAACGATCGTAAATCAAAACATCGTCTATAAATCTGTCTTTCATCAAAACTGGTTTGATGATACAACGCTAGTTTAGTTACTTTGACGATATAGCCCGGAGACAACCAGCAGTGCTTTTCTGTAATCACCTTACCGTGAATACTTAGTCTGAAGTAGATAGATAGATAAAACATTTATTTAGTGGTCGCAAAAGACACAGCACAAAACACAAAATCACAATTAAATTTATACGAGGTATATAAAAACAAGGTGCCAACCACAGAAATCTTAATAATAAGGCAATAGAAATGCTATAGTACTAAATTTTATATCGGGACGAGTGTCGCCGGGGTCACAGCTACTACTACATAAACAAAATATAGATACACAATTACACCTACAAATGCACTTTGCATTACTGCTACAAAATTAAACTTTATGCGATGACATTACGCAATATTTTTTATAATTGCATAATGTCAGGGGGCGCGACTCCTGCAGCCAATAACAAACGTGTGCGAAAAGCAAAAAATTATATTGCGTGCTCACTCTCGGCCCTCGGCTCTCGGCCAACTCATGCGGCTTGTACCTAGAATTTACGCAAACGGCGATTTTTGTTTATTGCGTATGACTATAATTTCATTGCTGCTTTTAGCAGTAGTAATAGTAGACATGAATAAGCTTAAGCGTTAATGGTTATTGATTTGACAAAAAAATCGTTTTTTGTGATAAATCGTAGTAGTGATAGTGAAAATATTTGATTTGTCTATATTTGCTAAAAAACGAAAATATTTCAAAAATTAAGTACTTACATATGAAATGTTATTCCTTTATTTGTTAAGTTACAAGTTTTGGACGAGTTTCCGCAGTTGGATATGCTGCAAAACACCATGTTTACCTCTCTCCGCGCGTCGCGCCGCGTCTCAAATAACACTAGAAACCGCAACAAACGCTCCGCGTGCACTTGTGTCCTCCAACACATAAGCGCGGCGACAAGGTCACGCGTCTATACGACTTCTATTGCCGTATTATTAAGATTTCTGTGGTGCCAACATACAAAAGAAAGAAAAAAGAAAAACAAAATCATACAGGAAATAAAAGTGACATAGTAACATACCTCAAATAGTAGGCATAACGATTAAAACACAGTGCGGTGCGCGTCTCAAGGTTGCACCAAATGAGAGTCCAGCTCAGCACGTGTCAGGCAAATATACCTGACGATGATATTCTTCTGGATCCCTGCAGTAACATATGGTCGCCAAGCAGACGTGATATCGGAAAACCTAAAATTAAGCATTCGTATGCATTCCACATCCTTTTTCGAGAAATCTTTCTCGGTTCAAGCAGCTCGCTTGTGGAATGCATTACCTATTGAGATAAGGCGTGCGCAAACATTACCTTTATTTAAAAAAAAGGTGAAGGAGCATTTCCTTTCTCTGTAACTATTCTTCTCCTTTCTCTGTTCTATATTTGATATTTATTAGTATATTATTTTATTTGTATGTATGTATTTTATGTTATATCTAAGTAATATTATCTAATATAGTTTTGTACACTGACAGCCCTATGTCTATCTCGTCTCATTCAGTCCATCCAAAGGTTGTCTGTAAGAGATTGCCCTGTGCGATAAGACCGCTCATTGTACACTTATCGTTATAAATGTTTAGTCCTGTAATTATTTAAGTGGTGTACAATAAAGTATATAATATGTTGGTGTTGTTACAGTGTAAGTAAGCTGTCAACACATAGCGTCAGGCTGATTGACAGTTCACCTCTCCCGCTTCACGGGCACAATCATACCAGGATAGGATAGGATAGATGGGTTTACTAATGATAAGCATAAAATGTATTCCCATAATTTACATTGGCATAACGAAATTCAGCATAATGATCATTACGCATAATGTTATTAGGCATACATGCTTTGCCATAATGTATATTGTCATAAATACTGTTGACATAGTAATAATGATGCATGATCTTATAAAGCATAAAGTTATAAACGCATAATGATATTTACACATAATTTTCTTTGGAATAAAACAAACATATTCGCGGCTCAAGGGTGGACCGAGTACTAAATTAATTTGAGTCCAAATATATTTATTTAGACATTTTAGGCTTCGGTAAAACAATTATCAATCGATTCAAATAGATATTAAAATTTTCGATATTTTGAAAATTGACATTTTACGCTTAGGTATTTAAATTTTCGACTTTCAAATATGTACCCATAAAATTATTATGATGAATAAATATTATGCCTTAAATATTTATGCAACTCCAAATTACGGCAAAACAAATTAGACCAAATGATAGTTATGCTAAACTTTGCATTATGCTAAAATTATTATTATGCCGCAGTATTATTATGCTAATAAAAGTTTTGCGAAAGCGTTATGCCAAACAACATTATGCCAAAAAAAATATGCCAAGAGGGGGATGCCCGAATAGATGGACCCCCTTTGCCGTACTTATACCACTTAGTCCGTTGTGCGTGCAGGCATCCTCTCTGTGGGAGGGAATCGGCTATAATCCACCACCCGAGCCTAGTGCGGGTTGGTGGATGTGACAACATGTATTCGATTTTTTGGTTCTAAGTCTTGCCGGGTTTCCTCACGACGTTTTCCTTCAGCGTTTTGAGAGCAGTGTCACGCAAAATACGCCCGTTACCACTGCTCTATCACTATCATACCAATGAATAACAAGAATTATAAGAAGATTCAACGTTAAATCTTTCTTTCTTCTGTATCGTGTGAGGATGTGGCCATCTCCGGTGTCAGAGTTAATTAAGCCGCCTTTGGGAAGGGCAACCCCACAGGCCTCTAACTTGGCTATTTCAGACTTACATTAGTCCAGGTTTCCTCAAGATGTTTTCCTTCACCGTTGCCTATGATGTCTAAGATAAACTTAGAAAGTACATATGAATTTGAAAAAGTTACATTGGTACTTGCCCGGATTTGAACCCACAAACTCAAACACAAGAGGAGAGGTTTTAGCCACTGGGCCCCCACGACATTTTACGTTAAATAAATTAATGGGTTTTGTCTTTATGTTTTAGAGAGTGAATATAAAACGGATATAGTACAACTGCAAATACGGAGATATTATGACTTTTTTCCTGAAGTAATCTAGTTATTATTATTATGACTAACAGAACTTATAGACAGAATAACTATGACACCTACATCGTGTTAACAATCGGAAATAACAATGATAAGATATATTTCCTGTATCCGTTGTTAGTAATAAGGTCTAGTTTCCATAAATGCAATGATATTGTAAAATATTATGTTGTTAATACGACAATTAATAACTTATTATATCAGTTATGCCATTGTTACTTTTAAGGGTATAGGGCTAGAACTAGGCGATGCGTGGAGTAGTCTTTATATTTTTTTTATTTTTTTATCTTAATCTTTAACCATACCGGTAATTCTTTTGTTTTTGCTAACAATCACAAAAAAAAACGTTATATAATTTTGATCAATAATATAATTAAATTTAATTGACTTGTCACGGACTTACGGCTCTACAGTAAAAAAATGTAACAAAAAAATCCTGTACCTCATGGTGTTTTTGTACAAAAATAAATAAATACTCGTAGTAACTAGGTAACTACGGTGTGTGAAGTTTTTGAACCGGAACCAACTAATTAGGATAATAAGATTGAGTAAAAAACAATAATAGACACGAATTACACATTAATCTCTTGAATTAACACAAACTAGACTACAGATTGTTCACAGCGATATTTTAATCAGCTACGGAAGTGGCTTTTTCATGAAAATAACAATCATTGGGTACATTTTACCACCAAAAATAAATCGCTTTAACTTGGTGTACGAACACATTTAGCTTAAAACAAAGCGACTTCAGTAGACCACATCATCGCTTATCATCAGGTGAGATAGTGGTCAAGCGCAAGCCTATAATTAAAAAAAAAAAAAAAACTTTAAGGTTTTTTTACAGAACAACAATAAGTACTTTTGAACCGATCCGGTTGGATCAGTTATAGATGGTACCACGTATTAAAAAAAAACGACTTACTAGATCTCGTACAAACCAATTTTCAGTGGAAGTTTACATGGTAATGTAAATCATTTTTTATTATTATTATTTTATTTTAGAAGTTACAGGGGGGGCACATATTACCACTTTGGAAGTGTCTCTCGCGCTAACTGTTCAGTTTAGTTTTTTTTTTATTAAAATCCTCAATATCATTTTTGAAGACCACACGTATGGGTTTAATGAAAAAATAAATTGAGATTCAGTTCTAAGTATGGAGGACCCCCAATTTTTTTTGTTTTTACGTTTCACAGAATACATCTACTTACCAAGTTTCAACAGCATAGTTGCCAATCTAGTCAGTTTCAATGCTGCTAAGACCCAGGCGTGTCTTTTTCCCGCAAAAAAGAGCCAATTTCACCCGGCTCCAAACTTCCGTGGTGTAACCGTGCCGATAACGGACCATCTCGACCTTCTTGGTGTTACGTTAACATCGACCCTCAATTTTGGTCCATTCATTGAGGCAAAGGTGAGCCTTTGCCATCAATTGAGATTGACTGCAATAAAGATGGGGATCCTTGCGAAGGTGAGACGGTACTTCACGCCTGAACAGCTGCTCAACTTGTACAAAGCGCAAGTTCGGTCATGCATGGAGTACTTACTGCTCTCATCTCTGGGATGGATCTGCCAGGTACCAACTTGATGCACTTGAGTCGATTGCCAGACGGGCCAAGAGACTTATCGGCAACGATGCGCTGGTTGACTCAAAGCTCCAGAGCCTTGAACACCGACGACGAGTGGCCAGCCTGTCGGTTTTCTATCGGTTACATTTCGGGGAGTGTGCGATGGAACTGCACAATTTGATTCCACCTAGCCCTTTCCATCATCGGACTACAAGACGTACGGCAATGCGCCACCGGTACATGGTGGACATCCCACCCATACGCACAAAGCGTTTTGAAAATACTTTCATTGTGCGTACAGCTAAGGAGTGGCATTCCTGCCGGCGTCTTTGTTTCCTGATAGCTACAACCTAGGGGTCTTCAAGTCAAGATTGAATAGGTTACTTCTAGGCAAGCGTGCTTCACCTTCGACCACATCATCACTTAACATCAGGCGAGATAGTGGTCAAACGCGAACCTATAACAAATAAAAAAATAGTTCTTATAGTTTCGGAAAAAAGTGACTGTGACATACGGACGGACAGACAGACATAACGAATCCATAAGAGTTCCGTTTTTTGGCCATTTGGCTACGGAACCCTAAAAACATAAATGAAAATGCAATGATTTCATAAAATGCACTTTCAATTTCTTCTCTACAGAATTCTGTATTCCACAGGGCGTTATCAGCGTATTGTGTCGACAGCTCTGAATTACTCGCAATGATTCTGAGAATGTGTGCTGGTCGGTGATTAATTCTGACAGCCGAGGTGAAGCCAGCGGGTTTCCCTGTGATACATATGTCGCTTAAAAGCCTATGTAAGAGCCAATTCGAGTCGGTACACAGAGTACGGAGCGCCGCGCTGGTAGAGAGGCCAATTAATATTCAAACTAGCACAATTGCGTTAAGGTTGCCCTAGTCGATCATTCCTCCATACAAACGTAGACTGTTTGACAATGTACGTTAAAATAAAAAAAAATATGAATTTGTCTCATCATTATCTAACCCTGTATGGAAACAAAAAAGTAAAAAAATATATTTTTGAAAGTTCCATATTTCAACACTAATTTTAAAGCATCTTTTGGCGCAAATAAATACCATGAGAAGAAGGAAAATTGCAAAACAGTCACCATAGAAGGATATAATAGATTAGTAGTACAACAATACAAATAATTTTATTTTGAACAGATACATTTAGTCGTTATTTCACGATATCTAGACTCCTAGAGAACTTGTGCTTAAGTTCTGTTTATAAAATTTCGATTTGCGCTCGTTTTCGCCCTAAATCATCAACCATTTCGATACAAATTTGCAAAAGTGTGTATTCGTACGCGAACTAGCTTCTTACATTCAGCATCTATCTCTTTCGCACGTGTTGTCGGATGAGATAGCATGCATTCATTTATTTTTGTGCACGGGGTTACGTGCACAAAGTAGTTCGTGCCGTCTACCAGGACAACCTTAAGCACAAGTTTCGGCTGTCATTCTCATACCCATTATCAGAATCGTCACTAGCCACCTCCTTCTTTGTGTCGCTGGCACAACAGTAGTTAGCCCAAAACTTTGCCAATTCCACGGTGTCATCGGTGGCCGCGCATAGGTCACTTGGGCCAGATGTTTTGGGACACAGAGGGCAGGATAAGGCAATTAACACATGGCACTGCGCACCGTCGCGGACGCGGAGGGGAGAGGACCGCTCGACCCGCGTGGTCGAGTGGTATCCGTGTGTCAGGCATCGACGGATTTATTAGAGGCAAATGCGACATGAAAACCGCTTCACCGCCTACCTCGGCGGTGCGCGGTGCCGTGTGTTAAAGGCCTAAAAGATGGAGCATCCACGGTACATCAGTTTCTATTAAGACGACGACCAACACCAACGACCTTGAGGGAACAAAACGCGCCCTCGTTTCACACCCGCGCGACCCAAAATTTAGTAGTTTTTTGTACTTTCCTTATTATTCTAAGACTTAAAAAAAAAAACTTCAGATCAAAATGTAGATAATTAAATTGTCTTTGATATGGTGTCGATTTCATTAAAATACGCCCAGCGGTTTTGGTGCGATTGTCGTGTTTTTGTCCGTTTTAGACATAACTTTACAAATTAATTACACAATGTTATACGAATAAAACTCAAACAAAATTTGCTCATATGAAATTATTAAGAAAACGGTCTAATATAACATTTTATTTTTTTCAATAAATTACTACTAGCCGTTTAGACGTGATTCTCATTTTAAAATCAGCTACTCAAGGGAATCGGCGCCTTAATAAACGCCGCGATGACATTCACTGATACGCTTAGTTATTATGGAAAGTTTTGACGTCTACTTATTACGCAATACAATAGCAGTGGCCTAACGGAATCGATTCCGTGTTCTGTGGTCGCATGTAAGCCTATGTAGGTGTCGCACCGATTAGCTTGGTAGAATAATTACGAATTATCGCTGCATAATTTGTTCTGAGATTTTTGCGGTTTCTCACAGCATTGAATAAGAAAGAAAATAATCTATTCTATATATTTTATCTATTTAGTATTATAAAGCTGAAGAGTTTGTTTGTTTGTTTGAACGCGCTAATCTCAGGAACTACTGGTTGGCATTGAAAAATTCTTTTTGTGTTGGATAGTCCATTTATCGAGGAAGGTTATAGGCCATATAACATCACGCTACGACCAATCGGAGCGGGCCATAAATGAAAAATGTTGCAAAAACGGGCAAAGTTATTCCTTTTTGAGGGCTTCCGTTGCGTGCGCTGCGTCAACGGTTTAAGTTACGCAACAATCATGTTTGTAGGGTAGGTAGGGTAGGGTGGGTTGGGTAGATGGGTAGGTAGGAAGCTAGTTGACGGGAGGGAAGCTACGTGGCACAGCTAGTTAATTATAAAAATGAACAGGCAAACACAAGGAAATAAGATAATATAAAATAAGAAATCACTTCCTACATTACGCTTTTCCTTATTTTAAATTGATTTCATAATATATTCATAGTAAGGTATCTACTTAGGTTTGATATTGTAGTTATCCGAAAAAAAGAACATCATAGCGAAGGATTCAATCCTAGTAAAAAAAAAATTGGGAGAAATTTTCAAGAAGAAAGTTAGGTTATGTAAACTTCAACTTAAATAATAATCCGAACTTGCAACACATTCGAGTAAGTTAAAAAAACTTTTTACAAAAAAATACTACCGACTACCAAATAAAAAAACTACAAAGTGAATAATAACTTTCTTTTTGGAAGTCGGTGCCTTTGATAGGTATCAATATTTTGCGTTATTGACACCGACTTCCAGAATTAAAGCTATTTTCACTTTGTAGGTTTTATATTTGGAAGTCGGTAGTATTTTTAGGTAAAAAAGTTGATTTTTCACTTTTTAGTTGTACCTACCTAATAAGCAAATTGTTTAGTTAGGTACCTATAATGCCAGAATAGATTACCCAAAAAATATGAAACTTGAACATAACCGGTGAAATAAGAGTGTATCAAGGTAAACTGTACACATCTGCGTACCCCTTTAGAGCGTACTGGCGTGTTGTTATATGTATGTAGTTCTTCATCAGATATTCACAAATTTTTCCAAATTAAAATGGGACCAATTTCGGAACATACTCTTTAACAAAATCGGTCCACAATTGACGCAGAAATCGGTGAACATAAATAAAAAATAATATTTCGTAATAATGTCGAACATAGAACCGCAGAATAAATAATAGTTGATAGAACCGCCTCCTTTTTGGAAAGTCGGTTAAAAAGGAGTTTCTGTGAGGCATTGTTGGTCATGCTGTGGTAAAAATACAGAACTGTATTTATTTTTTCTCCAAACAAAAATACCTCACAACTGCAAACCTTGTGATTGCGGAGGGCTAAGTTCCAGCAAAGGGAACATAATAGCCGGATTATTATGACAACTATTTTCTGCCCGTAGGTGTAAATTGCAGGGTATTGTAAAGACGGATCTAAGCCTTATATTACAAGTTATGCCCGCGGTTCTGTTTTCGTAGATACTTAAATATATACAAGGTATTGGCCCTGGGTTTCCCAATGCCGCATAATTATTGTCGGTCCGTATAACCGGTTGACACATTTTCAAACAATGAGTTCGGGTTCGTTCCGGTTGTAGAGACGTCATTGCAGTTTTTACGTTGGTTGTTAGTATGAAAATTATGTGTTTTATTGATTTGTTTTTTAGAATATATTCGGAATTCCGTTGGCAAATATATTTGCTGAATTAATTAAAACTAAATAGGTAAGCGACCTACCTGACTGGCTTGACGCGATGAGATTTTATGTCACATCGATAGATTTTTAAAAAGCGAAAGGAGATATTCCAGAAATGTATGGAGCCTAGGCCAGTACTATGTACACTGCGAGAAACACTGTAAAAATCGTTATATAATATAATAACCGTTTTTCATTGTTATTTTTTTTTATTTTCCTTTTTTTTTATTTTCTATGTAGATACACTCAAATTGACTTTGTCAAGTAGAGCAACACAACATAAAATTAAACGGGAATAAATATAATGACCACCAACAATAACTTTGTGACCATAACCTCTATTACCTAAAATTGTACTATAATAACAAAATTAAGTAAATTGATCACCAAATTTTAATAGCAAATTATTGATTGTGAAATAGGTTAGGTTAGAACTGTAACTAAACGCGAGCGAGGCGAGCGAGCGAAGCGAGCGGTGCCGCGGGAGCGGCCGTCGAGCGCTACTTCCAAGTTGCTCGCAGATTTTTTTTTTTGTGGTCATTAACTATTTTTGAATTAAACATTCATAATTTGGAGGTGGTTGTTTTAAGTTGGATCACAAGTTGTAAATTTTTTGGTTCTTAATTCACGCTAAAATTGGGATTTAATTTTGGTGATCTCTACGACAGCTGTCAGTATCAATACAGTAAGAATAGCGCTTGACAGGCTAATAATACCATAACAATAACGTATACGTCAGTTTGACATATGTCGCAGAGATCAACCTATCTAATATGAAGAATGCCTGAATGTATTTTGTATTTAAATAAAAATACTGTATTTATACTTTATATTTCAAATACACACCTTCAAAATATTTGGTATTTTAATAAAAGCAAAGCATTTATTTTGCTCAGCTCTGTCTAGAAGATATACTAGAAGTCTGACAAACGAAAGTAGACACTCAAATTATTTGCAAACTTTTTATATGGCAATGCTATACTAATGTCAACCTCAATTTTCCAAAACAAAATGGCGTGTTGTTTTGATTTGTTGTGGTCTTATTAGTAGCATTTATTCAGAGAAAACCGAATGAAACAATTAAAAGTGGATTACAGGAGATGTTGTTTCCCAAGATGTATAAATATAAAGAAAAACAATAGGAGATAGACGCCGAATTTAAACAGAAAACAAGATTGTTTACGAGTGGTGTTAGATTTAATAAGTTAGTAGGACGCTAATAATTTGATACTTTGTTTTAATTCTTAATTACTATTGATGCAAAAACTATTTCTCTTTTATTATTCACATTCATTTTATAATAAGTTAAACACCTTCATAATAATGCAATATGGTTTTTTATCATGCCATAATAAAAGTTGCATTGTAGGTATATTTTTTTTTTCTTTTACAGAAGATCTAGATTATGTCGCAGCGGTTAATGAGATAGTGAAAAAAAAAGTGTGGATTTAGAGCAGAAAGATAGGATAGGAAAGGAACCCAGAACCAATACCTACTTGAAAATAAATATAATGAAAGGGACAAAATTACATATAAAATAATTTATAAAGTTTCATTATTAATGTACGACACAGTGATTCCAGTGACTCTAATGAATCTTTTCACATGGAAGTCTTAGATTCAGATTTTGATTATGGTAGAGAATAAACCAAAATTATTATAGAATACTCTTGTTTTTTTTATTCGGATTGATAGATACATAATATCTAAAGTATTGCCTACCTAAAGTAAGACGAAGTGAAATTAATAAATCTAAAGTATCAAATTTGGTTATTTCAGGTATTTCCTACTAGTTTTGGGATTGCTATGCTGATATTTTTATACAGACGAAGTAAAATTAATAATTCTAAAGTATCAAATTTGGTTATTCCTGGTATTTCATACTAGTTTTGGGATTGCTATGCTGATATTTTTTAAATTTTCCGCGCTTTTTCAGTCTCTACTTTCGTTTGCCAGACTCTAAGTAGATTATTATCTCACACCCTTACAATTTAATGGATCCTAAGAAAAGTTTAAGGTCCAAAATCACCTGCCCAGCCTTTTCCTAACTGTCTAACTAATGATTTACGTGAAGCAACTGCCTATCAGACCACCACAACCCAGTAACTGGGTAATACGACACTTCTTGCTAAACAATAAAGGTCAAGACGCCGTTTGGCTGCCCTAGTCGACGGCACGAACTATTTTGTTCGCGGGGTTAAAATGCATGCTATCTCATCCGACAACACGTGTGAAAGAGAGAGCTACTGTGATGAGCAGTAAGTAGCTAGTTTGCGTAGGAATACACACTTTTGCAAATTTGTATCGAAATGGATGATGATTTAGAAAATCGCGAAATTTTATAAACAGGCCTTTGCGAGTCTAGATATCATGAAAAACTCACCAACTAAATGTATATTTTCAAAATAAAATTATTTGTATTGTTGAATTACTAATCTATCCTTGTATGGAGGCCGTTTTACAATTTCCCTTCTTCTTATGATACTTATTGCCGCCCAAAGATGCGTTAAATTTTAACGCATCTTTGGAGATGGAACTTTCGACGCTTATAACTTCAAATATTTTTTTTTACTTTTTTTTTCCATAAAGGGCTAGATAATGATGAGACAAATTGATATCATTTTTTATTTTTAACCGACTTATCAAAAAGGAGGAGGTTCTATGTTCGACTTCTTGTATGTTTTTTTTTTTTTTTTTTTATGTATGTTCACCGATATCTCCGCCAATTGTGGACCGATTTTGAATTTTTTTTTTGTTTGAAAGAAAATGTTCCGAAATTGGTCCCAATTTAATTTGTTAAAGATCTGATGAAGAACTTCGGAGATATACAACATAACTCTTCAATAAATAACGGCAAATCATTCGGGATTGCTTCAATCGCATGTCTGTTTATTGTTTATACCATTTCATAACATAACATTACGCCAGTATACTGAAAGGGGTACGCAGAACTCTAATTTGACCGGTTATGTTCGAGTTTCATGTTTTTCGGGTAATCTGTTCTGGCGTAATAGGTACTTACTAAACAACTTGCCTATTAGGTAGGTAAAACTAAAAAGGGAAAAATAAAAAACTTTTTTGCAAAAAAATACTACCGGCTTCCAAATGAAAAACTACAAAGTGAAAAATTACTTTATTTTTGGAAGTCGGTGTCCATATCGCAAATAATTGGTATCTACGAAAGACACCGACTTCCAAAAATAAAGTTATTTTTCACTTTGTAGTTTTTCATTTGGAAGTCGGTAGTATTTTATGCAAAAAGTTTTTTTGAACCTACATCGTCAAACAGTGGAGTAATCGCTAGACTAAGTTTGTATGGAAGAATTCACGTTGAAATCGGACCATCTTCCATTTCCTGAAGCCACAAAATAGCTCCCTTTCCCTTACCCACTAATATTTTACGAAGTATAAAAGCGATGTGATAAAATATAATGCTTCTTCTTCCTCATTCAACTTTGATGGCAGCCGGCGAGATAATTGACCACGTCATACGTCACTTTTTTTTCTCATCAACAGCTAATGGAAGAACGTGGCTAATGCTCCCTTTACATAGTGGTCCAGGCTGGTTAAAGTTGGTAGATCATCGCTCCTTTCGTGTTCTTCAAGATTCTATCATTTAATTTTAATAAATACAATATCATGTTTTTCAAAGCTGCATGACAAATGTCCGTTGCAGTGCCCGTTTTTAGGGTTCCGTACCAGAAGGGTCCAAACGGAGCCCTATACGACAGATACTCATGTGTCCGTCTGTCACACCAAAAGGTTGGAGCTACAGTCTTCAAATTTACACGGTATAAGCATCTTTTTGATCCAAATCCACACAAATTATCAAAAAATATTTGGGCACCATACAGCTAAAGGGCAGCGTAAAAAAATATTTTTGTCCTACCCCATCAAGTGGGGTATCGTTGCTTAGATTATAATATGTATCTACTTGAAGAGTTCTTCAAGTAGTTACATATTATATTTTTTGTTTTAAAATATATTGGGAAACAAAGGAATGAGAAGCCACCAAAGTCAGCTATTTTTTATAAAAAAAAAACGATTTTTTTTTTAACTTCCATACTAACTTGAAATTTATAAATCAACTAGCTGACCCGGCAAACTTTGTTTTGCTATAAAAAGACCAAACATTTATATACCCTACCCTACCCTACCCTACCCTACCCTACCCTACCCTACCCTACACTACACTACCCTACCCTACCCTACCCTACGTACCCTACCCTACCTACCCTACCCTACCCTACCCTACCTACCCTACCCTACCCTACCCTACATACCTACCCTACCCATAAAAAATAAAAAAATTGATCTTGACCTATTCTCAGACCTACTGAATATACATATAAAATTTCATCAAAATCGGTTAAGCCGTTTCGGAGGAGTTTGGCAACGAAAACTGTGACACGAGAATTTTATATATTAGATATATTGATAAATCAGATTTTTTATTTGAAATTCCTTCTGTTTTCTTATTACAACCAACTTGATTTTGCACTATCGTACGGAACCCTAAATTGAGTATTCGTATGCATTCCACTTCCTTCTTTGACAAATCTTTTACAATTCAGACAGCTCGGTTGTGGAATGTATTACCTATTGAAATAAGACGCGCTCAAACACTGCCAACATTTAAGAAAATGGTAAAGGAGCATTACTTTTCACTATAATTTGTATTTTCTCCTTTCTCTGTTACAAATTTGATATTTATTAGTCTATTATGTAGTATTGTATATATCGATTTTATTTTATTATGTGTAAGTAATATTATTTATGATATTTGGTACACTGACAGCCCTAAATTCATCTCCTCTTGTTCAGTCCATCCAAAGGTTGTCTGTAAGAGATTGCCTAGTGCGTTAAGACCGCCCATTGTACACTTGTTTTTGTAAATGTTTGTCCTGTATGTTTTAGTGGTGTACAATAATGTATATAATAAATAAATAAATAAATGTGCGAAGTCCGACACGCACATGACCGGTTTTTATTTAATGTCAATAGTTATTTGGTCATGTCACCAAACATTTTCTTGCACTAGACAAGCACAGGTTAGAAAGTGAATTTCAGTATCCATAAATTCATATAATGTATCCAAGTATCCATGTACGCAAAACTATATAATCAAAGACCACATCACGCAGAATGATTACGTAATCAGATGTATAATAAATAATTCTGTATGAAGTACTTATTGTAGAACTTTAATTGTTGTCAGCTGTATAAGATTTTATTTATTATTATTTATTGTTAACGACACGCCCCGGCGTCGTTCAATCGATATTAATTTAATTTGAAATGTTCATGTGTGTGATTTTGATAAGACTTTTACTATAGTGCCTATTACAAGAGATCAAGGTGGCTTAGATATGTCTAAGTGGATTACCTAGGCTTTAGGCTAATTGCATAATTCACTAATTGGCAATGGCATTAATTCGGACAATACAACGTTCTTTATTACATCACAAGATCTGTTCGCTGCATCGTCTACATTTTCCGAAAACGATGACCTTGACCTTGTCTCAGACCTGTACCTACGAAAGCAGTGGCGCACTGCACAAAGGTTAGCGGACATGTTTTGGCGACGTTGGGTGCGAGAAATCTTGCCTAAAATGTTGCCAAGAAAGAAGTGGCACCAGGATCAGACGGCACTCAAGGTAGGTGATCTTGTACTCTTGGTCGATCCTGAATCGCCGCGCAACGTCTGGCCCAAGGCTGTGGTTCAGCGAATTTTTCCGGGAAAAGACGGACGGGTAAGGGTAGTGGAACTTAAGACCAAGTCAGGCGTCCTGACGCGGTCCGTGACACGCGTCGCTCCTGTCCCATTGGTGGATTGAGTGCTGTGTCAGCACTGGGGTGGGGAGTGTTAGCGACGCGAACTTACTTTGCTTAAAGGAAATATAAATTGTACTGTTTGTTTTGAATATTGGTAAAATAAAACCTTAGTTGTCCATTTGTTTATATGTGAATGACATATTTTGTAATTTTTGTGTTTATTTCTTGTAAATAAATATGAAGACGGAAGAGGGTTAGCATTCGGTGCTGTCCGCAGTCATTGAAGGGTTGGCGGGGCGCGGGAGGGGTACGGCCGCTCGCGCCGCGCGTCTTTCTTTGCGCAGTTTTTCAGTTGTTCCCGACCGTCATTGAGAGCGGTCACGTTTGTTTTGGCTCTTACGGGCAACCACCAGATGCTATGCTTTCTCCTGCCTTCCATTGTCTACTGAAGTCTTGCATTTTTAATCCTTCTACCCTTTCCGAGTCTCTGATTGGCTACAAAGTTGTAAAGGTAGTTTAAGATATCCAAAATATAGTTGGAGTGACAATCTTTGTCTCTCCACCGCAGGACCAGTTTGTAGCAGCTGGATGAGTGTGAGCGATTGGATAAGTCTATAATCATATTTCTGTATCCAGCACCATAGTGTACTGATAGGCTCAACCACAGAAGATATAATACTAGCATACAGATGCCTCATCCTTATTGCTTATTGGATGATTATATATAGCTGATTATTTTTCTAAGAAAATCGATCGCGCTCGGTTCCTTTCAAAGGATATAGATGGTGTTAGAAGCGACTTGCAAGTAACAGGGTTTACTCGATTCGTGAATACTTTTTTTTTAAATACAGCGACGATTTGTTTTATAGTATTTTTTGCAAGTTTTTTCAGTTGCATTGCACCAAAATGTGTCACAAAACAAAATTAAAAAATTGAGTGGCATGCCTCACAAATTTAAAACCGCGCCATCTATTGGAATAAATTTTAACCGTACAATAATCTTTGAAATGTGAATTAAGAGCCCAATATGCATTGATGTTGTGCTTAGGAGAGTTAATTAAACAAGAACATACATTTTTTTTAATTTTCGTCTCTAGAAAATCTAAATATTTCCCAAAACTCAATTACAAATCGACGCTTATCACGCCATCTAGTGCATTATTGAACTAACACATCTAGTGTGTTATTTGAACTGAATTTTCTTTTCGGTTTGGGTGCCCGTGGCTCAAGATAATAATAAAGCATTTACTCAACTTTTGGAATCCTTGAGCCGTTTATTTAGTTAGGTACTGTGATTACATCCTCCGTGAATATAAGTTCCTTCCTACTAACTTCTACTTTCCAAGGCATACCCTGCCTGCGTAATCATCCAAATCCGTAAAGCCTTTTAAGCATTACTGAAAGACAAACATACAAACATTTATTTGCACGTTGCAAGCATGGACGCAATCAGACGTCCATGGACGTTTATTACAACACCATCACAGCTATTTGTATACAACAAAGTTTCATGAATAAACAAACATAGTGCCTTCAATTATCTCTTACTTAGATATGCATCAGTCTAGCCATTTATATTATAGCGTTTTGCTACTCGTTTTCAATTTCCTAGTTTCCGAAAAAAGTACATAAACAACTCAAATGATAATGTGATTTCTTTACAATTTGAATGCGTTTAGTGTGCAATATTGAAGCTTTTTGCAATGGCTTTTTTATCGAAATCATTTTCTGATTGCAATAAATATTTGCCTGTAGATTTTTGTATAGGTACCTAGGTTTTTGTAGTCCGTAAAAAATATGAAACTTTTTCTATCCCATATAGCAATAGTTTAATTTATTTATTTCAATTTCATTCTGTATTTTGATATTTTTTTGTTCCTTGAAAACTGTTGTGACATTAAATAAATAACAGGTAAGAGTTAAAATGGCTGCGCATTCGCCAGAGATGTGTACGAGCTTTGACCACACTTTTCTCCCTACTCAATTCTCCCACCCCTCCTTCCTATCTTATGTCTAACTTTTTAAATCTATGTTCTTCACATACTCAGAATCTACGATCTTCCAATAATCTCTTCTTACTCTGTCCTCCTCATTCGACTGATTTTGTTCACTCTTCCTTTCATATACAGTCCATTCTTCTTTGGAATGCGTTTCAAACGGAAATTGCGGATTTACTTTCAAAACAACTAAGCAGAGTCATCTCACTTTCTTCTTTTCTGTTACTTTATAAATATATATAATTATTTATATAAGTATATATTATTTTCAATATATATGTATGTGTATTTTACCTATTTTTGTATGTTATATAATAACTGGTTTTATTTTTATTATTAAACAATGCACCTGCCATGTTATCTCTTCACCACCCTTGTTTGACTGGTAGAGAATGCCTAAGGTATTAAGTCCGCCTTTGTACCTTTTGTGCATAAAGTCTAAATAAAGAAATAAACGTTTATTTAGAACCATTTAGGAATTACACAGAGTACAAAGGAACGATGATATAGCAACAGAAGTATAAACTCTGGCGCAGCTATCAGCGCCTATCAACAAGACAAAGAAAAATACAATTTGTTCCAGACTGCTATGCAAATTTTGTTACTAGACAGAAAAATAATATTTATGTGGATTTTTGTTTTTTATTATAACTTAGTTAGTTTTTACTCATGGTCTGGCAGTTTGAGTAGTTTATGCGGCCTACCCGAATGTCCTTTCTTTGGTATTGTTCGTCGAATCGTTGAGCTCCGTAAATTCTGAGTTGAGCTGCTCGGTTATTGACAAATGCGTGCACTGACTGGACAGGTCCACTCAATCTGGCTGGTTCTTTCCTCAAAAGACCATTTCAGACATCTGTCTACATGGTCTTCACATGATATAACCAAGTTTTTGTCAAGACTTTAAAAGAGACTGTGACCTCTGAGTTTGTTTCGGCCTTTCTTCTCAGAGTAGTCAGATAGGAAACGCCGACCTCATCTAGTTTTAAAAAATATGATCGACATGTAAAAGTGTTTGTACAAACCAACTTACAGAAATAAAATCATTTATCATTTATCATTTATCAATGAACTAACAGTTTAGTAACAACGTTACAATTGATTTTACGGATATTAGGTCTTTCCCGCACGGATCGATCTTCAAGGTTAAGCAACGCTTGCCGAGGTCGATCCGTGGATGGGTGACCATTTCAACATACCGAGTTTCCTCCGTGCTTCGGCAAGCACGTTAAGCCGTTGGTCCCGGCTGTCATTTGAAGATCTTTGACAGTCGTTACGGGTAGTCAGAAGCCTGAGATCTGACACCAGTCTTGCCAAGGCGTATGGTGTTACCCAGTTACTGACTTGTGGAGGTCAGATAGGCAGTCGCTCCATGTAAAGCACTGGTACTCAGCTGAATCCGATAAGACTGGAAGCCAACCAAAATAACAATTGGGAAAAGGCTAGGCAGATGATGAGGACTTTCCTAGTAATTATATTGTTAGGATTTAGTTGACAGCGCACGTGTCTCGATTCACTCGTCACTGTAAAGTATCCGATTAAGTTTTTTGACTGTTCCCACTATGATGCAGTCAACTTTTTTAATGGTATGACAACGAAAATGAGAAAACATGATTTTGGATGTTTGTGTTAATGCAAGGATCGTATAATGGTTGAATAAAATTGCCAGGCCGCGGCGGGAGAGGAGTGCCGGTATTGCGGTGCGCCGCTCTCCCTACTTTCCGTGGCCTGGACGGGGTCGCCGCCGTCTGATGGTGGACGCGGTGGGCCCGCAGGGGAGGAGGAGTGTCGGTTAACTTTGGCCGCTCTCCCTATCCTCTTCGGTCGAAAAGTGGTAGTAGGCCACCAACCTGACCCGTCACAGGGTGTCGTCGACACGGTGTCGTCTGCCTATCTGACCTCCACAACCCAGTAACTGGGTAACACGATACCCTTTGGCTAGACTGGTGTCAGATCTCAAGCTACTGACTACTCGTAACAACTGTCAAAGATCTTCAAATGACAGCCGGGACCAACGGCTTAACGTGCTTGCCGAGGCACAGAGGAAACTCGGTATGTTATGTATGAAATGGTCACCCATCCACGGCCCGACCATCGTCAAGCGTTGCTTAACCTTGATGATCGACCCGTGCGGCTGTTATTATTTAGCCACGAGCTCCTCGATGAAGGATAACATCGTGAGAAAACCGGCATTGTCCTAGAACCAACAAATAGAACCAACATGTGACATCTAACAACACGTGGCGAATTACATCTCTCTACCTCTGACAGAAAGAATGCCTGTGTCTAAGCAATGGAACACTATACTATAGGCTGATATCCATACGAATATTATAAAGAGGTAAAGTTTGTGAGTTTGTGACGTTGTAAAGGGTAATCTCTGGATCTACTGAACCGATTTTGAAAATTCTTTCACCAATAGAAAGCTACATTATTCCTGAGTGCCATAGGCCGTAATATATTTTCAAAATAATTAGAGATCCTTATGAAAATTGCAATAATGTTACCCAAGGTAGCAAAATGTTGCCTATAAAATTCATTCTTTGGCGTGCGCTGTGAAAACTATTGATGATAGATAAAAAATAGTAGGTAGGTAGGGTGGGCAGGGTAGGCAGGTTAGGCAGGGTAGGCTTGGTATCCAGGGTAGGCAGGGTAGGCAGGATAGGTAGGTAGGTAGCCAGTAGACGGGAGCGAAGCCCCGGGGGTCACCTAGTATGTTTATACTCGAACTAGGGCTGCCCTCCGTCTGGGTTTTCTCGGATTTGTCCTAGTTTAGAAGGCGTCCGTGCGGGTTTTACAGTCTTCAAATCACCACCAGTCACCATACCGTCGCTGCAGACGCGTTAAAAGATTACAATTTTGTTTTATTTAAAGTATTGAAAAATATAAGACTGCTCATAATAGTTCTTTGGGGGTATGCGGAACAGTGTGTAAAGTCCCACAAACCTCCATAGAAAAGGGAGGATCTTCCGACCAGACGGGTGTTGTGTCTGGTCCGGGAAACTGCCCAACGGTTGTTGTCGGACTGTTGTATATGTTCTAATCGCGCCGAAAACTTTACTTGCGCGATGCAGGATTTGTGTGACGTCATGTCATTCGTTCGTAAGTGGCGGCGTCGGTGCCGCTACATCACTCCCCTCCGGAGACCGGAGGTCGATAGCAGGTTAGGTTGAGTCGTCTGTACATCTTGTGATGTGTGCCTGGCCAGTGGAAGGTTGGTTCCCGTGAGTCGGAACCGGAAGTCGTAGAGTTCGCGGTGAGTCGGAACTGTATGCGGTTGTGCCCCAGTGAGTCGGGGTGATGATATCCCAGTGAGTCGGGATAGAGTGCAGCTGGCTCCAGTGGGTCGGAGCGATGATGCTGAGAGAAGCTGAGGGTGCTGACCAGGAATGCGCGTCCGCTGCATGCTGGTGGTCAGGATACCCCCGTAGTAGGTACTGGCTGGCTGTGTGACTCGCTGCTGGAAAGCTTGAGGAAGTGATGATGACGTCACGATGAAGTAGCTCTGCACGAAGGCTGCGCTGATGTTCATGTTCGAGGGTCACCAGTTTGGGGGTGAGTGGAACAGGGTGTAAAGTCCCACAAACCTCCGTAGAAAAGGGAGGATCCTCCGACCAGACGGGTGTTGTGTCTGGTCCGGGCAACTGCCCAACGGTTGTTGTCGGACTGTTGTATATTATGTTCTAATCGCGCCGAAAACTTTACTTGCGCGATGCAGGATTTGTGTGACGTCATGTCATTCGTTCGTAAGTGGCGGCGTCGGTGCCGCTACAGTTCCTTAAAACTTTAAGAAGATTCTGTTCTATTTCTTTTTAAAACTAAATTTAGTTTAGGATTGTAGTAAAATAAATAGAAAGCTAATTTATAACCATTACCAATATATTTTATTGTACTGACTACATAGAAAAATACATGTTCAAATGTCCGGGTTGTAAGCTCCAAAATCCGGGATTTTCAAGCTTTATGTCCAAGTTGGCTGATTTTTATGATGACAACCCTAACTCGAACTATGTGGTTTTCTCCTTCATCGTGTCGATGATTCCATTTTGAACCGACTTTCTAAAAAGGAGGAGGTTCTATGTTCGACTTTATGTATGTTTTGTTTTTCTTGTATTTTCACCGATGTTTCCGTTAAATGTGGACCGATTTTGAATATTTTTTTTTTGTAAGAGTTTATTTCGAAATTGGTCCCATTTTAATTTGGTGAAGATCTGATGAAGAACTTCGGAAATATACAACAGAACTCTTCAATAAATAACGGCATATCACACACACTCGGCATGTCTGTTTATTGTTTATACCATTTCATAACATAACATCACGCCAGTACGCTCTAAATGGGTACGCAGATCTCTCATTTAACCGGTTATGTTTAGTTTTATGTTATTCGGGCAATCTATTCTGGCGTTATAGGGACCCTACTGAACAAATTGCCTTTTAGGTAGGCTCAACTAAAAAGGGAAAAATAAAAATACTTTTTTGCAAAACAATACTACCGACTTCCAAAAAAAAACTACAATGTGAAAAATAACTTTACTTTTGGTAGTCGGTGTCCATACCGCAAAAAATTGGTACCTATGAATGACACCGACTTCCAAAAGTGAAGTTAACTTTTACTTTGTAGTTTTTTTATTTGGAAGTCGGTAGTATTTTTTTGCAAAAAAATTCTTTTCAGTTATAATTTAGATGTGGTATTGTACTCTGAACTATGGTGAATTTCCTATAAAACTAAAATAAAATCCCAAAATAACACTCTTTTATTGAAACCACTATAACTGACTACAGGGTCTACAGATACTGTTTAATACATTTCAGTACCTATGTACTCACATTAATTACGTATGATGAAGGGTATGTACCATCGTTTGTGGTTCTATTTGATACGTCAAAGGTCGTAAAGTGATTATGTGGTTACTGGTGTTTCTCATTTTGAATAATGGCTACAGTGTACATGTGGTTTCTTCTCACTTTGAATAAGAAATTGGTTACTGTCCAAGTAATACATAAGCTAGTGTAAATAGAGAGGGTAAATCCAAAATTAATGATTAGAGGTGCGAGCCGCAATTCTGTCATTTGGGGTGAAAGAACTCAGTCAGAAACGCAAAGTTATAATAACTTATGTACCAGTAAATTGCGAGACGTTTATTTCCTTCATGAGTTTGAAGGATGCAGTGTTGGATCAAAGGTTTGGCTGAGCATAGAGTTGTTCTGGATAATTAGTGCGAGCAAATTTTAGAAACCCTATGTGCTGCGGCTAGGCTATCTAAAAGGACATCTGCGGTAGGACCGAGGCGGGGTAAGCGTGTGTGTGGTTGGGAATGAGTATGTGAGAGACGCACACCGCGAAGCCAGGTGTATCTTTCAGACCTGGATTCTGAACAATCGTCCCTCGTCTGGCCCAGTTTATGATGAAATGCATGAGAAGCGCAAAGTCTTTAATAGTCGATTGGAATTTTGTAAAAATAACGCTATTCTATTCTAAATCGAGTAAGTGTTAATGGATTGGATTATTATTCCTCTGATATTTTAATAAGGCACAGATAATATAATACTAGCATACAGATGTCACATTCCATACAAAGAAACCGTGCCGACATAACCAGCGTTTTTCGTCTGATTAAACTAATTATTTTTTGTACCTCGATCGCGTTCGGTCCCGTTCCACGGCAGTAGATTGTGTTAGCAGCGACTTTCAAGTAAAAGGGTTTACTCGGTTCGTGAAATTTTTTTTCTTTAAATACAGTGATGTTTTTACAGATTCATTGCACCAAAATGTGTTGCAATACAAATTTAAACGATCGGGTGGAGTGCCTCACTAATTTAAAACTACGCCATCTATTGGCATCAAATTTAAATGGTCCGTTTAAATAATCTTTGAAATGTGAATTCGTCCAAAAGTCCAATATTCCATAATTTTGCGCTGAGAGATGATTAAACAAGAACATACAATTTTTATGTTAAATTCCAGAAAATGTTTATTTTGCACACAATTCAATAACAAATTAGTGCATATCGCGCCATCTAGTGAGATTTATTAGAACCAAATTTTATTTCTTAGCGTTCGGACCCCCTGGTAGAGGTAGAGGTAAAGAAAGTTGAAAGGGAATCGTCTGTGAAGTAGTTTCATGTCATGATGGGGAATAATCAGTAAACACATGTGTTTAAAAAAACCGGCCAAGTGCGAGTCGGACCCGCGCACGAAGGGTTCCGTACTTGGTAAATTGCGGTTTACGATTTATGACGTATTTAAAAAAAACTACTTACTAGATCTCGTTCAAACCAATTTTCGGTGGTAGTTTACATGGTAATGTACATCATATATTTTTTTTAGTTTTATAATTCTCTTATTTTAGAAGTTACAGGGGGGGGACACACATTTTACCACTTTGGAAGTGTCCCTCGCGCAAACTATTCAGTTTAGAAAAAAAAAATATTAGAAACCTCAATATCATTTTTGAGGACCTATCCATAGATACCCCACACGTATGGGTTTGGTGGGAAAAAAAAAATTAGTTTCAGTTTCAAGTATGGGGACCCCCAAAATTTATTGTTTTTATTCTATTTTTGAGTGAAAATCTTAATGCGGTTCACAGAATACATCTACTTACCAAGTTTCAACAGCATAGTTCTTATAGTTTCGGAAAAAAGTGGCTGTGACATACGGACGGACGGACAGACAGACAGACAGACATGACGAATCTATAAAAGTTCCGTTTTTTGCCATTCGGCTACGGAACCCTAAAAAGAGTGAAGAATATAAATAATTTGAACGGATGGAGAAAAAAGCAAAAGAAAAAAATAATGTATTGTGTGAGGAGGAATAAGGGAGGGGAAAAGGGAGTGGATGGAAGCGTCACGGGGGATACTGCAAAATTAAACTTGTTACAATGAACTCTAGTAACACGGGACGTGGGCAGGATGATAATAATGATTTTAGTGAGCATAAATAATGTTCACTAAAATCATTATTATGGATGGAGAGAAAAGTAAAAGACGAAATTAATGGATTGTGTGAGGAAGAATATGGGATATATAAAAGGGAGTGGATGGAAGCGTCACGGGGGATACTGCAAAATTAAACTTGTTACAATGAACTCTAGTAACACGGGACGTGGGCAGGATGATAATAATGATTTTAGTGAGCATAAATAATGTTCACTAAAATCATTATTATGGATGGAGAGAAAAGTAAAAGACGAAATTAATGGATTGTGTGAGGAAGAATTTGGGATATATAAAAGGGAGTGGATGGAAGCGTCACGGGGGATACTGCAAAATTAAACTTGTTACAATGAACTCTAGTAACACGGGACGTGGGCAGGATGATAATAATGATTTTAGTGAGCATAAATAATGTTCACTAAAATCATTATTATGGATGGAGAGAAAAGTAAAAGACGAAATTAATGGATTGTGTGAGGAAGAATATGGGATATATAAAAGGGAGTGGATGGAAGCGTCACGGGGGATACTGCAAAATTAAACTTGTTACAATGAACTCTAGTAACACGGGACGTGGGCAGGATGATAATAATGATTTTAGTGAGCATAAATAATGTTCACTAAAATCATTATTATGGATGTAGAGAAAAGTAAAAGACGAAATTAATGGATTGTGTGAGGAAGAATATGGGATATATAAAAGGGAGTGGATGGAAGCGTCACGGGGGATACTGCAAAATTAAACTTGTTACAATGAACTCTAGTAACACGGGACGTGGGCAGGATGATAATAATGATTTTAGTGAGCATAAATAATGTTCACTAAAATCATTATTATGGATGGAGAGAAAAGTAAAAGACGAAATTAATGGATTGTGTGAGGAAGAATATGGGATATATAAAAGGGAGTGGATGGAAGCGTCACGGGGGATACTGCAAAATTAAACTTGTTACAATGAACTCTAGTAACACGGGACGTGGGCAGGATGATAATAATGATTTTAGTGAGCATAAATAATGTTCACTAAAATCATTATTATGGATGGAGAGAAAAGTAAAAGACGAAATTAATGGATTGTGTGAGGAAGAATATGGGATATATAAAAGGGAGTGGATGGAAGCGTCACGGGGGATAATGCAAAAAGGAAACGTGTTACAATGAACTCTAGTAACATGGAACGTGGGCAGGATGATAATAATTATTTTAGTGACCATAAATAATGTGAATGGATGGAGAGAAAAGCAAAAGACGAAATTAATGGATTGAGTGAGGAAGAATATGGGATATATAAAAGGGAGTGGATGGAAGCGTCACGGGGGATAATGCAAAATGGGACGTGGGCAGAAAGATGATAATGTTTACATTAATTAAACCACTCGGCAACACTACAGCTATTAAGGCTGAATTAAATGCATCGATATGCGTTATCAATAATACAGGAAGTTATTTATTCCATTATTTTTATATTGCAATAGGTGCACAAAATCTGTACTACCTGCATCGTGATCCTTTGTCTAAGATCTAGATTAATTAATTCAGTTTAATACACGCAGGTTTCCGGTAGCTGTATTACCTTAAGGCGGTACCCCGAGCAAAACGCCGCGCTAGCCGTTTTTCGTGCTGTTTTTAGGAGCTATCTACTCGTTATTTAAAAAGAAATATCAACTAATAAAAACACATTAAATTTCTACATATTATTGATTCTAAAATGGTAGTATGCTTTTTTTTTTAAAGAGGTATATGTTTCACTAATCTCCTTCCAACAAAACCATAAAAATGAGAAATAATTATTGATAGCATGCATCTCCTCGTAAAGTGTTCATTAATTATTTTTTGTACTAACACTAATGGATAGACAATTTTATAACGAACATTTTTGTCGTATTTTTTTTTCAAAAGACTAAAATACGATTTTATAATTCTGTAATTCATGCGCCACCAGTGCCGCTAGGCCAACAGAAATGCTCATATCTCATGCTGATTTTTTGTTCAGGGTACCGCCTTAACATTCGTTAACGACACCCCATTGTCTAACAACTAAGTATCATATGATGTAGTTGCCAATGACCTTTACCGTTTCTACGAGCGACGCCATCATTAAAACCACTTAACATACTTCTGCGAAAACCAAGATTTTTCCCTTGTTCACAACCTTGCACAACTCTGACATCCATTGTTAAGGTTGTCCTAGTCGACGGCACGAACTATTTTGTGCGCTAGATTAAAATGCATGCTATATCATCCTACAACACGTGTTAAAGAGATAGATGCTGTGATGAGCATTAAGAAGCTAGTTCGCGAACGAATTAGAACTTTTGAAAGTTTAGGACGAAAACGAGCGAATTTTATAAACAAACCTTTGGGAGACTAGATATCATGAAAAAAGGACTAAATTTATATTATCAAAATAAAATTATTTGCCGTTAAAATAATTATTAAAATTATTATTTGAAGACCTAATCTATCCCTGTATGGTGGCCGTTTTGCAATTTTCCTTCTCCTTATGGCATTTATTTCCACCCAAAGATGCGTTAAAATTAGTGTTGAAATGTGTAACTTTCGACGCTCAAAATTCTCAAAAAAAATGTTACCATACAGGACTAGATAATGATGAGACAAATCGATATCATTTTTTTATTTTGAACGTACACTGTCAAACAGTGGAGTAGTCGCCAGACTACGTTTGTTTGGAAGAATGATCGACTAGTGTAACCTTAATGGCTGACTACTGATTCTCATTGACGACCCTATTTTTTCATCTCATTCGAACAAAGCGACACGAAGGACCATATTACTAAAACATCGATCTAATTGAATTGTTACCAAGAATGCAAAGGCGGGCGGGGCTTTCAGTAGCTTTCAAGGCTCGTAAGAAAACCAGGTTTGTTAGTAGTCGACGCGCTCCAAACCACGGCGCACGCGCCCATGTTACCGCTACAACCTATTTGGAATACATAGAGGTTGTATAGGAACATCTTAAATAAAAAATAATTATAAAAAAAAATATCAAGCTGTCGAGTTCGATATTCAAAAGTCGAAGCGAACGTGTTTGAATTTTTTTTCGAATTCCGCGCGCTTATTTTGGCGGGATATCGTGGTGTTGCAATTTGAAAAATTGAGGTGATTTTTTAAGTGGTTTGCAGTTTTTGGTGAGTTGCTATTTTTGTTTTATTTAATAGTCATAACTGTCTTTTTTAATGTATTGTTACATCATCTTCGTCACAGATTGAGTCGGTAACCGTTGGGCAATTATTGTTTTTGTGTGAAACTCTAATGGGATGTTAAAAGATGGTGCTTACAATCACGATTAAAAATAATACCAGCCATACTTTTAAATGAAACCGCCAATAATTGTCTTTATTTTCTTACAAATCCGCCACTTTTTGCGCATGCGTGAATGCGTGAAATACATTGAAATTTGCACACTCACAGTATTCGCAAGTTTCTGACCGGTAGCAAACGAAGAGTGGAATTTAAAAAAAAAAATGTTATTTTCTTCTAATTTAACCTGTTAATACTTTCAGACCGTGGTTAATACTTAAGTATATTAAACATAATATCTCATAAACACGTCTTTTCAAAATATTGCTCTCAAATATACAATATTTTACACGCATTTAAAAACGTCTGGATGTTACAATAACAATATTAAATTGCAAAATGCATTGTTATTGTATGCAAATATTATTAGGAAAGACATTGGATTATTTGGAAGGCTAAAAATTGCTGTTTAGTTATTAGATATACACGTAGATATATTTATTAACAGGACTTCAATTATATTTTTGTTTCGATTTAACAATGACTATTATGAGTTCAGTAGAGTTCTTCTTTTCTTTTTTTTGTGGCTTCGTTCAAATATTTTTTTTATCTTTTAACAAGATTTTCTGAGAAACATAAATCTTAATTATATGTTTCAGCAAAGTTTTGCTCGGACTTAATTCTTTAGCTGAGGCCTTTTCATAAAAATCTAAAGCCACGTCGTATGATGCATTTTATAAAGAAGTGGAATTAACTGATCCCTTTCTGTATCTTACTACTTCTTTATTTTATTCTTTAGATGTCATTGCTAAGAGAAAAGAATCTAAAAAAAAAAACTTTTGCATACATTATTAAGAATACACTAAACTATGATTCAATGTTTTTACAATTATTTTTCGCACATATTCAAGCAAAGGCCGTTCACACATTCAGCATATTCTTGTCTATTCTGATTACTGTTTTTAAACCAACACACGAGTTTGATTTCCTGACTGACGATGACATTTCATTATTCAGCAAAAAACTTATACGTCAGTTTGACATATGTCGCAGAGATCAAGCTATCTTTTATGAAGTATACTAAACATTTCAACCTCCTCCTTTTGTCTCATGGTACTCTAGTATGTCATGTGCAAGTTGGTCTTACTTTCTGCTTATAAGATCTTCAAACTCTTGAATAATCCATTGTAACAGTACAACCAAACTTAATATCGGTAACTATACCTATTAATTCATGATAGCTTTTTCCCTCGGATTGGCTCCTGTCATCTAATAATCCATCGGAACCGTGCATATTTTCAGGATCAAAAGCAGTATATGACACTCAACGACATTGTTACTTTCTATCGCTGAAGAAATTTCGTAAACAAAATTCCAAACATTACCTTTTCTAAACATAGGTATAATCACAGACAAAAATCTAACTAGATGACGCGATTGTATGTACTTCGCGTGCCAAAAAACGGACTAAAGTTACGACAAATGATCGTAATCTGAGCTTTTCATTTAGCATTATTGGCACCGAAAATCTAGCAAAATACCTTTTTTATGCTATATTGAGCTGTTAAGAATGTATAGAAAAAGTTGGCCGAGGCATTGGAAATGTTTTCTTTCATTGGTAAGTAAAATTGTTTGTGAAAACGTGGCACGCTTGGTTTTCATACTGATGGAGGGACTTGAGTTATCTAGTTAGATTTATGTTTGTGGGTATTATCAATAATTTTACCTCTTCATTATTGACGGGACGTGTATGGATACGTAGATACTTATAGACAATCGTGCAATATAAACAGAATCAAAGTAGCAACACGATCTCTCAACACGGTATTCTGCGATCTCCAGATAATATTTCGTGACACCTTTACAATCTGTTATCTGTTGTATTTAATCTTGTAACTAGTACGAAAATGATTGGTGCTTTTAAAGGGCTGTTACTAATTCTCAAACATGTGGCAGAAGTAGCAGCTGTATTCGGGGATATCATTTGCTTTACCGTTAAATAATTAAATTATATCATCATCCTCATCATCCTCCTGCCCTTATCCCATGTTACTTGGGGTCGGCGCAACACGTTTTCTTCTTCCATACCATCCTGTCCGCCGTCACTCCATCACTGACGCCCTTTTCTTTCATATCACTCCTCACACAGTCCATCCATCTTTTCTTTGGCCGTCCCCTCCCTCTCCATCCATTCACATCTATATTCATAACTCTTTTAGTAACATGCGTTTCATCCTTCCTCGTCACATGACCATACCAGGACAAACGGTTTCCTTT
This sequence comes from Orthosia gothica, assembly GCA_949775005.1. Lineage (NCBI taxonomy): Eukaryota > Metazoa > Arthropoda > Insecta > Lepidoptera > Noctuidae > Orthosia > Orthosia gothica. The sequence continues at coordinate 4,969,643 of OX459068.1, forward strand.
TAACTTTTCTGTTACTGGCGCCACTTTCAAACTACCTCTAATATACTCATTTCTCACTTTATCCAATAAATAATTAAATTATATCATGTAAGATTTTATAGTCTCCAGTGCAGTTCGATTTGTAGACAGTGACCGTGAGGCAGTTCTTCTTAGGAACCTTGCAGTTTGCACACTTGTACTTTTCCTATGTTCCTACCAAGTGTCTCATGTTACTAGGGATTGTCGCAACCCGTTTTCTTATTCCATTCCACCCTCTCAACCATCATGCCATCACTGACTTCCATATCATATAATTCCCGACACAATCCACCCATCTTTTCTATCGCCTCCACAAGGAGTATCCTCTCCTTCCACATTTATATTAACAAGTCTCCACACCCGAAGACTGCTTATTAAAACATTACGACATAGCCGAAGTATTAAATTTATGATAAGACTTCGAGAAAGAGGTCAACCGTCGAATCAGAAAAAAGTCTGTGACCAGTGTGTGTTGCCAGTAATTACCTATGGGACCGAGACGTGGTCGCTCACAATGTGCCTTAACAGAAAGCTTAAAGTCACCAAAGGGCAATGGACAGGGCTTTGCTCGGAGTTCCCTTGCGTGATCGCATCAGAATTGAGGATATCCGCAGAAGAACCAAAGTTACCGACATAGCCTGAAGAATTGCGAAACTTAAGTGGCAATGAGCAGGGCAAATTGCTCGCAGAACGAATGGCCGACGGGGCCGAAAAGTTCTAGAATGGCGAACGCGAATCGGAAGACGGTACGTTGGAAGGCCTGCCACTAGGTGGACCGATGGCCTGGTTAAGTTGGCGGGAATGCGCTGGATGCGAGATTCATGGGATCGGTCAATGTGGCGACGCCTGGGCTGTCCAGTAGTGGCTGAAATGACGATGCATCAATGATTATGGCAGATAGTAGGAAGGTATGCCTATTCTATCTGTGCGGGTTCTGCAGATTTTAATAATAATGATCTTACAAAAAGCTAAATCCTACATAATTAAAAAGTATTTATTCTTTATCACGCTCATTAAATTACTATAATAAGTTCAAGTGCGTGACTATTACATAAAGAAACGTAATAAAAAGTTTTCAAGTACCAGGGACACATACGATACAAGTGGCTTTGTTTAAAAAACATACAATAAGTAAAAGGCTTGCAAACTGGCCAGACTTGTCGCGGGTCAATATCCGTAACAATATGATTAGAGGGGACGGTGTTATGCGAGACTTAAGCAGGAACTTAGTATGTAGGTCCTTTTATGTTTGGTTTATATATTACTTAATAAAATTAATAACAGTATAATATGTAGAATGTTTGAATAATAAAGTTTATTAACCATCTATAGTAGAATCAGGCTTACTATTTGCCACTATTTAAAGACACCTCACATTTTTAAGCTAAATGTATCTGCCTGAGATGACATATCAAAAATATCTCATTGGCAACACTCGAGGGACTTGAACAACTTCTCCATGTCCCTCGAGTGATTTATTGAGAAAGATGAGGAAATAAATAAATTTAAAATCGATTGAATGTGCGTAGTGATTAATAATTTGCCTAACATATTAAGACTGTTTTTCTTCGTCTATACTTTCTGTAACTTATATCGCGTACTTAATAAAGAGTATTCTATTCTAAGACTGCATAAGCCAAATAACTGTAAAGGAGATCAACCAAATTGTTACCGCGATGTACATTGTTTTTCATAACATTCCCTTGGCACTGTCGACAAAAAATTGGTTCTGCAGTAAGTATACCCAGTAAGTAACAAAATTCATTTTTCTTGATAGAACAACTTGGTAGGTATAGAATAGAGCCGTCTCATATCAATATTTGAAACAAATTATCTAAAAAATCCCACTAGTTACCAAAAGTACGTTAATTCTGTGAGTATTGTGGTGTAAATTGAAATAAGTTTTGTTGCTCTTTTTGTCTGCTGTACAACGTTGGTACCCAAAGCAGCAAAGAAAATGGTTGATCACCTTTCATCAAAATCGGTTCAGTAGTTTTTTCGTTAAAAAGTAACAAACATCTATCAATCATCACACATTTACGCGTTTATTAAAGTAATTGAAGGCAAAAAATTTAAGTGAATAATAACTACAACAATAATAATAAATACATCAAATAATGAAAATAAGGTACAGAAATAACTGAACAATATTTGCCGACACGATATTTGCAATTATTACAATATCCGTATGCATTAATAGCGTTTTATTCATGAACTTGATTTATTACTTTATGCTAAAATACTTGATAGAATATGTTATATGCAACTATTAATTTATAAAGTAATCTACCATACATGTCGTCCACTTGACGATAGTATTAAGTAACTATAGGGAAATATGGAAACACTATTATAAAACTAATGTATTGACCAACTGTGAATACTTTTACAAACTTTCTAGGAGTGATTATTTATTATAGAATCAAATCTGACTAGGCTCAAATTGGCTGTCTAATACCGGTCTGGAACACTCCAAGAAATTCCTAGGCTCTTCGTTCAAAGCACGGGAATGCATTTGGAACATGGGCAGGGGCGAATCCGCCACCTGCTTGGGGCTTTTACTTGCCACTTTGGAACCAACGACATGCTCATGAAGATGGGTCAAACCGCGACACCCATGTGCAGGTAGTGTGGGGAACATACGGAACGCATGGAGCACCTTCTGTGCACATGCGATGCACTGGCTGGTAAGCGAATGAGTCTCCTAGGGGTTGGATATCCTAAACCAGAAGACTATAGGCTCATATCTCCTAGTCTCGTTGTAAAACTCATGAAGAGAGGAGAGAGGAGGAGAAGGTTATCTAGAGGACCACAACAGATCCCAATGGGTCGAAGCGTCCGAGATATTTCTCGGCCCCTCCACAAGATAAGATTAGATAGACTCAAATCTTAACAGCATCCATAATGTACAGTACACTTACAGGTACTTGCATGCATCATTAATTCTCAATTCTAATAGTAAGAGATTTTTATACATAAGACCTATATTCTATACCTACCATTATTATTAAGAGGTAAAGCTTGAGAGTTTTTGAGGTGGTAGGGGGTAATCTCTGGATCTACTGAACCGATATAGATTAAATTTGGCATGGAGATAGTTTGAGACCCTGGAAAGGACATAGGATAGTTTGTATTCCCTTGGGATGATAAAACACTTTTACGCAGACGAGGCCACGGGCAGAGGCTAATCTAAAATAAAATGTAAACTTATACTCTTTGATCGATTATGTAAATAATATACCTACCACCAAAGTATCTATTTAACATAAGACGTCATTACTAATTATAATAATTTAATTAAAACACCTACTTTAATGGAAGCGACTAAGCAGCCGTTGTCCTCATCTCCTTAGGGGAAAATAACTCAAGCTCAACACTCTCCGTGGTATCCGAGTAAAATGATATCTACCGGCATGTAAATTACCTCTTAAGGCGGTACCCCGAGCAAAACGCCGCGCAAGCCGTTTTTCGTGCTGTTTTTAGAAGCTATCTACTCGTTATTCAAAAAGAAATATCAATTAATAAAAATACATTAAATTTCTACATAATATTGATTCTAAAATGGTAGATTTCGTTTTTTTTTAATGTTGTTTAAATTTCACTAATCTCCTTCCAAAAAAAACACAAAAATGACGAATAATTATTGATAGCATGCATCTCCTCGTAAAGTGTTCATTAATTATTTTTTGTACTAACACTAATGGATAGACAATTTAATAACGAACATTTTGGTAGTAATTTATTTTTCAAAAGACCAAAATTCAATTTTATAAAGATTTTATTCTAAAATCTGGGCGTATTCACTACTGTAATTCATGCGCCACCAGTGCCGCTAGACCAATAGGAATGCTCATATCGCATGCCGTTTTTTTGGTCAGGGTACCGTCTTAAGTGAAACCAATTAAAAATAATTAAAGATTAAACTAATTAAAGTAATTGCTTACAGGTCTAGGCTGAACAATACAATCGAACTTGAAGAGACTTAAATATTTTTATACCTGTGACTCACGAATCGTTAATTAGAAAAAATCAATAGAACACTAGCGAACGCCTCGTGGTTTCGCCCGCGTAGTTCCTGTTTCCGTGGGAATACAGGGATGAAAATAGCTTATGTCACTCGGGAATAATGTAGCTTCCCAACGGTAAAAGAATTTTTGATATCGGTCCAGTAGTTTTTAAGTTTATTCGTTACATACAAAAATACAAATATTTCCATTTTATAATATTAGTGTAGATAAAATAATAGGTACTTACTTGCGATTGATCAGTTATGTTTTAATAATACCTTAGCCTTATTTGCATGATGCCTAGATTATCTGTTTTATCTTCAGTTATAAAGTAGCAGATGAAAAATAATCAAGTCTTTTACGATTTCATATTCTAAATAAAAAACATAAAGACCTCAGTAGCCTCAAGTGAAGTTCCATGCAATAAAAAAAAAGATCTTCAAAATACATCACGTGCATTTTGACTCTTCTATAATAGTAATTTTATGGATCGAATGTTACTTTGTCTAGTGTTCCTTATTTAAATATACTACAGCTATCAACATTAATAAATTCAATAAACAAAATGACTTGTTCAATTCTGCATTGTGCCGTCCAACCCTTTCACCGAATTGGGCAAGCTTGTTTGAAGTTCAAGGTTGTACGCAGTTTTATTTTATTGTTCACTAGCTGACCTCCGCGGCTTCGCTCCTTCTATTGGCTATCTACCTACCCACCATCTACCCTACCTACCCTACCTACCTACACACCTACCTACCCACCTACCTTACCTACCTACCAACCTAGTCACATGCCCTACCGATCAACCTACCTCCTACCCTACCCTATCCTACATTTACCCTACCCACCTACCCTGCCTACCCTACCCTACCTACCTACCTACCAATTTGTTAAACAATTTATATTTGAATAAGAATTAATACTACAATACGAATGTAACCGACTTTGTTTCTATCGGCGTAGGCGCGGTGTTTTTTTAAATTTTAGAACACAAAAGCTGCTATTGTGACTTAACTATGATAGTGAGACATATGTTCTTGGAGACTTTTTTGTAGGTAATAATGAGTACTTTAATCATGTAGTACATAATTTTTATGTATCTTCAATAGTTTTCTCAGCGCACGCCAAATAATGAATTTTAAAGACAAAATTTGCTACTTTGGGTTACATTATTGCAATTTTCATAAGGGTCTCTAATTTTTTTGAAAATAAATTATAGCCTATGTTACTCGAGAATAATGTGCCTTTCCATAGGAGAAAGATTTTTTAAGTCGGTCCAGTAGTTTCGGAGCCTATCTGGTACAAACAAACAAACAAAAAAATCTTTTCTCTTTTTAATATTGGTATAGATTGCAACTGCCTCGTTGGTTTAGTGGATGCAAACGCTACAACTGAGCTGAGCTTGGGGTCCAGAGTTTGATTGGGTAAACTGTTATTGGGTATTTCTATCCGGAATTTCTGGGTATCAGTCCGGATTATGCGCGGTTGATGTTAAAGCCTTGCCCCCTATAACATGAGACGAGATGTGGGTGTACCAACTATAGGATCACCTCTGCCTACCGTCTTGGAAAATACAGTCGTGATACTAAGTATTGCATTTGCAAGTTATCTGCAATTGCTATAATGACGTGACAATTGACGCACGTTTTATAGAAACTTCCGTAAGTTTTTATTCAAATCGCTCATTAAGATCAATTGGTAACTAGTTAGTCATTAATGAACACGTGGAACATTAATAGTCTAGGCTTTGTAGTGGATTTATTGCTGAGTTAATTGAACGTGCAATTCTACGAGTATTATTAATCGTTTTAATAGTTGTTAACGGATTAGTTTAACCAATTTCAGTCTTCTAAATCTACAAAAAAAAAACAAATTTCTGTCAAACTCTATGTATGCTTTCGTTCTAAATTCGAAAAATGAAATGAATGTTCAAAAAAAATATTAAACCGAGAGCTACTGAGGTCGGAGTTACTGTTCTTTTTTCAAATTCGCGTTGCGTAATTTATGATGCAAATTTTTTACCTACAGTTTTATTTATTTTGGAACGTATGTAACTCCTACACATAAATTTACTAAGGGTTAAAAATCGCACAGATAAAAATAGGACACGGCTCTATCAGTTTAGTGTTATTGATGGGGTCTGCGTGCTTAGCTTTGGAATCAGAGCACGTCTCTTAAAGACAAATCCGTATCCCGATGAGATATATTTCCATAAGTATTGTGCTAGTGAAGTGTGTGAAGATTTCACGAAAAGGTCACTTGAAATTATAGAAAGTTGAAAAAGGTGTTATTGTAGTACCATACGTGTTTAATAACAACAGTCATTGCATATTTATCAATTTTTGTTTTATGTGAGTATCGTTGTCCGGTGGGAGAAGGAGGTGGTTGGTTGCGTTGTCCGGTGGGTGGAGTAGGTGTAGTTCAGATAAGTCGCTCCATGTAAAATACTGGTGGCCTGCTGCATCCGGATGCCAATTGGATGCCGCTGGACACCCAGTATTTAACCTAAACAGTTAGCAAATGACTAGGCAGATAGATGGCTTTGATGGTTTATTAATATAATATTTTTAATTACTTTTGACATTTTAGATATTTATGAATTTAATTACTTTGACATTTTAGTTATATTAGAAATTTATGAATTGACTTCCTTTTGAAATTTTAATTAAGTTATAATTTGAAATTATAATTACTTTGAATTTTAATTAAGTATTTTTTTAGATTTAATCTCTGTATTTTTAAATACTTTTTTTTTTAGAATTTTGATCTTTTAACTTTGTTTATTTGTATTACTCTCAGCCTCAGTTGTGGGCATTGATAAATCATTTAATTAAGATTTCATCATCATCATTTTTTATTTGTTTTTTTTTGTAACTTTTTTTTTTTGTCAAAATAAATAAATAATATATAAGGCTGCTCAAGCCTAACACAAGTTATATGCCAATGTAATCAAATTGTAAAGATAAAAATATTCTTAGTGTATTTTTACTACTTAGATTCCAATCATCGCCTACTAACAGATTAACCTAACAGTCTTACATAGGTACCTATTCTAAACGAACACACAATTAATCTTCATCAAGACAGTCTATGACCACAAATTGTCGCGTGTTAATGTAGATAAAACTATGTAAATAACAATAAAAAATATGTCAGTGTCATACGTATAGTAATTGTTATATCTAGGTATAGACAACTTCATTCGCGTGCATTTTTATTTTATGATTGGGGCATGATTATCTATACTAATCTTTACTAGTATTATAAGGAGGAAAGATTTGTATTTTTGTATGTAACGAATATTATAAAAACTCCTGGACCTATTTCAAAAATTATTTCACCGTTGGGCAGCTACACTATCCCCGGGTGACATAGGCTACTTTTTATCCCTGTATTCCCACGGGAACGGGAACTGCGCGGTTGAAACAGATATAATGGAAACCGGTATAATGAATAGGAGCTTTAAAATCTGGTGTCTAGTTTTACGATATGACTGTTATTTTCAGAATGTTCTTCATGTATAATACACCTATATTCAGAAAATAACAACACATAACGTGTAACAGAATAAACGTAAAACCTAAAAAGGATTCATTATTGTACACATCACAAACAACATTTCCTATGAGACAAAAAAAAAACGTGAAAAAAAAACCTTTTGGTCAGTTTATTTTGTCGAATAATATGGCCACTAGTTTTACAATAAGCATGTTGTTGTAACACACGCCTACAGAATTTTCGTCACCTTCATATAAACATGCATATGGACATATAAAAATTAAAAAACCACATAGGTCAACTCTATCCAATTTAGGAAAATCAATGCGGAAACAAACTTCATGGTTTGCATACCACCAAACCTTATGACGCAAGTAACGAACCATAATTTACATAAATTAGATTAAGTCGTAGAAATGCGTGTGTCCTTGATCAACAGTGTTACCGCAAGGTAACTGGTTCAATCCGACTTTATACCTACAAAACTATTTATATAAAGGGTGTAACCGAAAGGTGTGGTAATATTTTCAACAAACAAACATCAACTTTTTGCAAAGAAGCAAAAATACCAAAAATAAATCTGGATTTCCATAAAAACTTGTATGGCAGACACACTTTTTTTTTTCTTTTCACTTGCTGGATTTAATTTTAATGATTTCAGTATTTTTTTAGTGTCTAATGCTGATGAATAACATTTTATTTTAATTTCGAATGGATCACTTTTTATGTAATGCATGAATGTAATCTAATGCACTAATGTGTCTGGAAATATATGAATTATTATTTTACTATTTTTTTTTTGTCAAGTAATTGGTTACTCCTTGGAAAATGTTGTTCAAGACATGGGCAGAAGAGGTTGTTTTTTAAAAATACAAACCTTGCCGTTACACCCTGTATTCAGTAGCAGCTGCTGCATTTTATTGTTTGTACAATGAATAGGTTCGCTATTTACTTTTTGTGCCGTTTTAAATGGGTCTTGGTGCCTTGTTTATATTGTGAGAACAAAAGATATTCTTGAGTTATTTCTATTGAATTGAACTCTGGTAATGCTGAGTCTATTTTTTTTAAATAAATAGGTAACCTTTTAACACACAACTGATATTTTTTGTACAACTGTTTATAATCCCAATTTAAAACGACATCGGAATCTTTATAGATTAATTTTGTCCAACTATTTCCTTTTTCCCAATTATTGTAGGGGTCGGCTTCCAGTCTTACCGGATTCAGCTGAGTACCAGTGTTTTACATGGAGCGACTGCCTATCTGACCTCCACAACCCAGTTACTTAGTAACACGATACCTCTTGGCAAGACTGGTGTCAGATCTCAGGCTTCTGACTACCCGTAACGACTGACAGAGATCTTCAAATGACAGCCGGGACGGCTTAGCGTGCTTGCCGAGGCACGGAGGAATCTCGGTATGTTGAAATGGTCGCCCATCCACGGACCGACCTCGTCAAGCGTTGCTTAACCTTGACGATCGACCCGTGCGTCTGTTATTATTTTGTCCGTCTATCACATAGCTTACAAAAACATACAAACGCATTACTCTCACGAAACTTGAAGAGAGTTGTTAAAGGACTGCTGCCATTCACAAAAATAGACGTTGACAAGAAATCACATAACCTGTGACCGGTTCAAAACCCACCTACTTACTCAGTCACGCTACATCACACTCGATAGCTGAGATGGAATTCCGGCAAATCGTGCAACCATACATCATCATCATATCAGCCGAAAGACGTCCACTGCTAGATATAGGCCTCCCCTAAGCGACGCCACATTGACCGGTCCCATGCGTCCCGCATCCAGCGGATCCCCGCAACCTTCACCAGGTAATCGGTCCACCTGGTGGGAGGCCTTCCAACGCAACGTCATCCGGTTCGCGGTCGCCACTCCAGAATCTTTATGCCTCATCGGCCATCCCTTCTACGAGCAATGTGCCCTGCCCACTGCCACTTAAACCATACATAATAATAAGATACATTTTATTGAGAGACCTTACTATACATATATTAAGCACAATAAAAAAAATAGCATAAAACACAAGAAGAACAAATATTAGGTGCATTAAAGTAACTCTAGACCCACACTAGGATAACCTGTGTCGTGGGATCTAGTTTCCTCGTCATTAATGACACATTATTATAAGCGCACGTGAAGGTAATTAACAATTATTTGGTTACAACACTAAAGAATATTTAAACGTAACTTAATAACTAAAGGAAACTTGCAAAGTTATAGTAATTACTAGAACTTTGTTAAGAGTGTAGATTTATGTGTGTATAGTGTAGTTTTTCTGAGAGGGATGTGATGCGCCTGGGCAAGTCATTAAGAGGGATTTATAGTAGGGGAAACAGGAGAGCTTCAGTCTATGTATATATATACTCGTAGTTTTCAACTAATAGCTATTTGACTACTTTTACTTTACAAGTATGCTTTGAGCATCCCACTATGCCCAAAAACCTGTTAATTTTTTGATAAATGAATAGACCCGTGTATCTAGGAGATCTATTAGCGAATTTAGTACGAATAATAGGAGTTTTCCAAAAGAATAATAAGGGAGGGACAATGATTGAAAATACTAAGGGTTAAAGTAACTTATAATGTGGATGTGGTTTGTCTCAGTTGTAATCAATCCTTGACAAATGACAATGCAAAACTGAATTGGTATCACTTTCAAAATAATCAATTATTAGTACCTATACAAAATGACATTCTATAACGATTGTTGAAAAGTCCAAAATGCGCTACCGAAATGTGCGTGGTCAATACAATATATTTATATATTTTGCTGTAGAATGTATCTTTTTTGAGAGCCTCTTGATTGAAGTGCTTAAAACTAATTGCATTTCCAAAATTGCATCCCCAAAGCAAAGTGGAACATTAACCTATTGGTAACATTGTCTAGAAGAGTGCATTACACTCAAGCATAAATGTTATGAGCCCGGTAGAGTTTTAAAAATACATCTAAAGAACGACAGTATTACATAAAAAGATACTCAAATGTCATTGACACTGATTTGAGTTCGTCTGCCAACAAAAACATTACTTACGTAACACAAGAATGAGTGAAAAGTGAAGCTTTATACTTAGTTGAAGTTGATGTTTATTTTTTAATTGTTTTAAGTAAAGTAAGACGACAAGATTTTCTAAAAATGGAACACATTTCTAAATGTCAAGTATAAAACTTAGACCTCTTACTGAAGCTTCTACACCATTTGAATTTCCATTTAACTTCATGTCACTGATTCTGATAGACGTGACCTTATTTGCTGTGAGACATATATTCTGTAACAAAGATTTTTGAGACTACTTTTATTTTATTTTCATAAACCTCAACCCTCATACTCTTTAAAAAAGTGTTTGAGCTTCTATACTCTCTGACATGTACTTTGAATTCAAATATCGAAAATCGAATATCCACGTAACCATAGCGTATGCAAATTGCAGTAGGTTGATTAGGTAGTGAGTTTTAATAACTCGTAGTCCCACTATGAGTTATTTACATGCCCAAGTAGCAACATTATCTACTGCAATTAGCATCTCCGTAATAATTACTAGAACAACGAAGATGCCAACCTTCACATGTATCAATGACCACAACTTGAATGTTGGCAAAACATGTCAGATTTTTTCTGTGTTTGCAAGTAGCGTTACCATGTGGGATCAAGAGGGCCTGGGCCTATGGCCTAGACCAGGCCTAACCAATTATCAAAATGTATGGGAATTTACCTTACCCTTTACCGAAATGACTCGTGTTCCTGGTCAATGCTAAATTTTGGACCTTTGACAGTCGTTATCGCTGTAACAATGACACTTTGCTAGAACCTAAGGTCAAGACATATTTGTCACTCAGTTTTGCAGTTGGTAACTAATCATCGGTCAAGATCGAGTTGACCTCGCACTCGATTGTCTTGTACGGAAGTCGATCGATTCTGATATATATTGCATTGTTATTATTATAGGAGATCGATTATAAATTGTCTTATATGGATATTTCTATCTACTTTAGTATTGTTGAGATACAATATTGCTCCAATTTTGGTATTGTACGTAAGTTTGTGTTGCTCGTTGGTCAGTCTGCGTTACAAATGCCTATTCTTTATGTGAACGCTTTTACGAATGTTGTGGTAAAGTTTTTTTTGCAATATTTGTAAGTATGTGAGAACCATGTTCCTATTTATCAAATTAACGAATTTACCTATTAATTATTTAAATAATTTATACCTGTGCGTAGTTTAAACATACGCCAGTAGCTGTTAATGCAATTATTTACGATGTGTCTGACCGAAACCTTCCTATTAACGCGACATCCTAAGTGTTCGTATCAAGAAGCATTTGTAAACCCACAGCCTTCTTTTTATTTTAGTATTTTATAACAAAATGTTACCACTAATGTTATAACCGTCTTACCATCTCTAACTTTCTTCTTTCGTGTTAAGGTACAAACGAATGAAGGAGTGGTGAATTATAAAAATGATATTTTACAACTTCTAAATCCGTCCGATCCAGTTAACATAAAACCTCACAAAGACCTCAAGAATTACAACATGCAAACAAATGGGGAAACAGTAAATTCGTGACCAGCCCCGAGCAATACCGCTGAGCTGAGCCCAGTATGGTAAATAGGTAATGTTTACGAAGCCACGTCACGGTGGATTGTGCATATAGTCTGATCGTGACAAGACCTAGGTAGGATATGGGCGTGAGTTTTGAATTTTATGGAAATCATTTTCATGTCTCAGGATATGAAAATAATTTGCTTTATAAGCGGCACGCGTTCATTTTAAGGTTATGACTACAGTGATGGAGTATTTTGCTCTAACCAAATTGGATCTAACTATTATTTTCAACGAGCCTTCTCGTTGATCAAGCAAGCTCTAGGGTGATGCTAAAAATGTCCTAATGCATGAAGTGCATAAAACCATTGAGAAATCTTTATTGGGTTTTGTATAATGTAGGTATGTTTAGTACACCTTAGTAATGGCAATGGACTAGCTCTTGGTAGTAAGGTGACTGACGAATTCCAAATGAAACCAAAATTAAGACGTAGTCGTAATACTAATTTTAATCGAAACAAAATGACCATCACGCATATAAGTAGGTAGGTATTCTAGGTAATAAGTAATATGTCAACGTTATGATCAACTCTTATGTCAGTCATCAGTGGACGTAACCTAATAATGTTGCGAACCCATCAATTGTCTGAAGCGAAGGACCTACAGTGTAGAAATATGCAGTAGGCTCACTTCAAACAATGCAAAAAAATGCGATATTAATTCAATGTCCAGCCGTTATCCTTGTTTATTTGTCTTTATTTTTAATATCTGTATCAGCTGCCATCTTCCTTTTTTGTGTTTAGTCTTGCGCTTGACCACTATCTATATCAGTATTTAGTTCCTTTTAGCCATTATCATTTGTTTAAACAATTTTCTTTCACTTAGCGCAAAGTTTTTTTTTACGATTGTATATTAAGTTTTATATTATTGTTTTGGTCATTTGTTTATTTAGTTGTGATTTTTTCCTACTATAACGTGTAATTTTTACTGTTGTGTGCCGTCGCTGAATATTTTATTGATACTTTTCTTTCTAAACCTTCATTATTCTTGCTCATCGCAGGTCAGTACAATATTAAAACACTGTAATAAATCTAAAGCAAATCGAAGCTATTGTTGCAGAGTACAATGGTAAATTAAAATATTTCCGAAGATTATCCCCGACAAGAAGCCTTTAATCGAACATCATCTACAGTCGAATCTCATTGTGATTTAACGACAGATTTCGCAGAACCCGGGCGACTATTGTAATGAGATACAAAATCGAGAATCAAATACAACACAAGTTACTTAGGTTTCCTAAATTAAAGCTCAGGTAGGGCTTTTTATTTTAAGTTTGCCTTTATATATTCCTTGACTCATTTTAGCAGTAGAAACTGAAGGGTTTTAGTCAATAGGAGTTCCAATTAAATCTCCATTTTCCCCAGACGGGGGGTATTAATGAGGACTTTCCAATGAAAATGGTTCTTCTTTTAAAACAAGCTCGTTTCACTCCTTATTTTTTTTTTCATCTTTATCTTAACTATCATTACAGGATTCTCCCATGCGATAAATGCGCTTATCCTAACGAAAAAAAACGTTAGTAAATATGCCGCAGCAAACAGCATAGATCAGATCAGCCTTCACGGATGAGTAAGTCCGCTACATCTTGTTGTTCTACCGTTTGGATCTAGGCTGTGGCACCAAGTATGTGTGGTCCACGGTCATTATCAGTGCGATCGCCCTTGGCACACTTAATGATACGGTTTTATCACGAATTATGTCATAACTATGTAGTAATCATGGCTAATTCTTATGAAGCGTTGTTATCAATTTAATTATAGGTATTAAGAGGTAAATATTAGTTTTTCTTCTTTTGAGAGTTTGCAAAGGAATTTAAATCTCGTTTCCAAGGATCTACCTGGCAATTTGTGTTGTTATTCGCTTGTTATTGTATCCTCTCTAAAACCTAGGGCTAGCATGCAGACTAACAAGTTTCAAGTAAAGCTACTGTTCCAGTTTTTCCAGGAATATGGCGCAATTGTTTTCACAAAAGCTATAGCATCCGAAGCTTCCCAGAATCACATTGGATTGTGTCAGTTATCGATTTCATGGAAGCTGAGAGACCTGGTTCTATCTGTAATTAGTGGACAGAAAAATGTAATAGGTTTAACAGATTGGATGATTTTGTTTACATTAATGTTGACGCATACCAAAAGGGAAGCTATTAGTATAGTTCTCGCCAATCTTCTTGGCCGCTCAGAAGTTGGTTGCGCAGTAGATAGTAAATGTCATACAAAAACAGCACCGATCCGTGCCTTGCGCATCGGAAAACCAACTTCAGGGTGGGCCAGAAGTTTGACGAGCATTATGCCTTCTACGTATAGTAAAAAATGGTTTAAAAATAACCCAATAACATGAAATTTAAACAAAACCGGTGGAATAAGAGTATACCAAGGTGAACTGTTTACACCTGCGTACCCCTTTAGAGCGTACTAGTGTGATGTTATGTTATGAAATGGTGTAAACAATAAACAGAAATGCGATTGCAGCTATCCCGAGTAACTCAGGATAGCTGCAATCGCATTTCGATTTCTGTGAAATGACGGCAGATTTGCCGCCCTTTATTGAAGAGTTCTGATGTATATCTCCGAAGTTCTTCATCAGATCTTGATGGAAATTAAATGGGACCACATGACAAACACCAGCTTTGAAATAAAAAAAGAATCATCAAAATCGGTTCACCTAGAATCTGAGGTAACACAAATAAAAAAAATAAAAATACAGTCGAATTGATAACCTCCTCCTTTTTGGTTAGTCGGTTAAAAAGACAATAATATTATAATTAATAGTTTTTTCAGCTCATCCAAAGGTTGTCTGGTTCAGCAGTAAAATGCCATTGTAGTATTTATTAGGTTTTGTGAAAGAACTTTTTTTGTTCACAATAAAGTATATTCTATTCTATCCGTAATGATTAACTCGTCTTTATATCGGTTGGCGCAGTGGTTGAGAGATTGACTGCTGCGCTGCGTGTCGCGGGTTCGATTCTCGCACGGAACAAATATTTGTATGACCTACAGATAGTTGTTCCGGCTCTGGGTGTTGTGTATGTGAGTTTATATGTTTGTAAACGCACTCACGATACAGGAAGAAATTCCTAGTGTGGGGCAACGTTTAAAAAAAAAAAAAAAATATCCGTGTTTCCACAGTTTATAAAAAGCCAATTGAAAAAAAAAAGAAGTATTTTGTTTCTCTCATTCCAAGACGACTTCCAACTGACAAAAAAACTATAAAAATTACAAACACGTGTGTACTTCAATCCTTTTTTGTTTGTTTTTTGTCGTGCAAAGTAGATTAGTGAACTGGTTTGTAGATATTGATCTTAGTTCCGTAATAAGTATCTGTTTGATTGATCTGTATCCTGCATTTTTGTGGTCGTGACAATACTTGCTACCGCAAATGATAACATGATGCCGGAAACTCTATCTGCGGCAACTTTCTTGCTGTATTTAGTAGCGATATTTTATTGTTACCTATTAAGAGCGGACTCTAGTCAACAGGAATTTGAAAATAGGTATTTGAAGAAACTATTGCCGTCGCGTCACCTCCAACCTCACCCCGTAAAGTGCGAAAGGGACAACTGCAGCTCAGGCTGATTTTACCTACAAAAACTTTGACTAAAAGACGTTTCGTATTCTGCTGTTTTCTTCATGAAAACTGGTCTGATCTAAAAAATTCTTATATCAAAATTTAGAGGAAAAGTATATCTATGCTCCTATTATTTCCTTTTTTGTTAAAAACTTATAAATTTTGTCTGAACGTCTTCTCAACATGGCGGTAAAAACAGGCATTTTTTTCGGATTTTTGGATTGTCATATTTCTTTTTGTGATTATGTTTTGGAAACAAGGAAATGATACAGGCACGTATTAATTAAACCTTGATTTTATGGAAAAAATCATTGCTCTAGAGGCATTATCCACGAAGAAAACAGCAGAATGTGTTTGTATGGAGAAAGTCTCACTAGAGTCCCCTCTTAAGGCGTATGCATTCCCCAATGTTAACGCGGTACTAGCCGTGCGACCGCTTGGTGCCAGAATATCAATATTAGACCTTCTTTTGGACAGTTTTGTTTGCGAAACATTTTTTGATTCACATTTCGTTAAGGAGAAATTCTAACCATATTTTTTTCCAAGTAAGAATATTTTTTAACTGCCAAGTCGTTTTGGTGGAGTTTGCAAAAGAAGCGAAAAGCATAAACCATATTTCATAAATAATGTAAGTACATGAATCAATAATAAATATATATATTTTTATAACTTTTTTACCTAGCCGTTACTAAGAAGTATGCATTAGAAAGTAACCGATTTACGGCTCTAAGCGGAGTAAGGGCCTAAAGACTCTTTCATGATCGTCGAGATACTGGATAATAGCTTTCCCAGAGATTTGCACCCGTGGCAAATTCTACTAATCTATGACCCTTAGCAATGTACCAGTTTTCGTATCTTTTTTTATCGGTGTTTTTTTTAGTGATCAAATCAGTAATTTCCAGAGAGCAATTTCCATATTGCCAATATTACTGAAGGCAATATCTATGTCTAGTAATCCTATGAAGTCTGGTCAGGTTCTGCAAACCCTACAATATAGTCCAACAACTAAAATTCCGCTTTTCGCTACAATTAGTTTCAATCCCAACAGCCAATTTGATTATGTTACACTAGAATTTGTATTAATATTAGGCAACTATGGCACGTATTTATACGAATTACGATGTTCGTTCGAGAAAAGTTGTCCATCGTTTTTACAAAAACAAAAAAACTATCGCAAAAACATCACGAAAATCGTGACTGGAACGCGGAACTGTAAAAGATAAGAATAAAAGAAATATTTATCGACTTCATCTCGGTCTTTTTGATTCCTTTTATTTGAATAGCGATACTCTATCAGAACCCTTTTTAAAATGATACAATTTTATTTTTATATATATTTGTTAAGGAAACTAGTATTATAGGTATTATCTGTGAAAGGGTAGAGGAGCTCGTGGCTAAATAATAACAGCCGCACGGGTCGATCTTCAAGGTTAAGCAAAGCTTGCCGAGGTCGGTCTGTGGATGGGTGACCATTTCAACATACCGAGTTTCCTCCTAGCCTCGGAAAGCACGTTAAGCTGTTGGTCCCGGCTGTCATTTGAAGATCTTTGACAGTCGTTACGGGTAGTCGAAGCTTGAGATCTGACACCAGTCTTGCCAAGGGGTATAGTGTTACCCAGTTACTGGGTTGTGGAAGTCAGATAGGCAGTCGCTTCATGTAAAACACTGGTACCCAGCTGAATCCGGTAAGACTGGAAGCCGAGCCCAACAAAAATTGGGAAAAGGCTAGGCAGTCGACGATCTGTGAAAGGGTAAATTCTGACAGCTACTCTATTGCCGCCAGTCCACAACCACAGACTACTTTTTCGACAGACCATAGACGCGAAGCTGCGTTAAAAACCTAATATATTACAATGACTTGATGTTGAAGTGTGACATTATTATTGAACACTTGATAGCCACATGACTTGTCCACATTCCGTGTGTGCACTGACCGATATACGCACTGAAGTTTGTTACATTGGTGCAGGTACAGATAATATAATACTAGCATAGAGCAGGTTACTTGACGAGGCTTGTTAATCAGAGTGACAGAGTGATTAGGGAGGTGGATTTCTTTGTTTATAGTATTTAGGACTTTAATTTATTCAACAAGTGGATACTGAACTGGGATTAAGCAGACCGCTTATGACATAATTTCTAAATCGACTTATACTCGGGTGACAGTTTCAATACCATTTTTGACGCAAATACGTATACGCATTTTTTAACCGACTTACCAAAAAAGAGGAGGTTCTATTACCAATTTTTATTTTTTTTATTTATGTTCACCGATATCTCCTTCAATTGTGGACCGATTTTGAAAATTATTTTTTTGTTTCAAAGAGTATGTTTGTAAATTGGTCCCATTTTAATTTGGTGAAGATCTGATGAAAAATTTCGGAGATATACAACAGAACTCTTCAATAAATAACGGCAAATCATTCGGGATTGCTGCAATCGCATGTCTGTTTATACCATTTCATAACATAACATCACGCCAGTACGCTCTAAAGGGGTACGCAGATCTCTTATTTCACTGGTTATGTTCAAGTTTCATGTTATTCGGGTAATCTATTCTGGCGTTATAAGTGCCTCTTTTAGGTAGGTACAACTGCAAAGTGAAAAATAACTTTATTTTTGGAAGTCGGTGTCCATATCGCATAAAAATGGTAAAAAAGAAAGACACTTCCAAAAATAAAGTTATTTTTCACTTTGTAGTTTTATATTTGGAAGTCGGTAGTATTTTTTAGCAAAATAGTTTTTTTTTGTAGTTTAACGTCATACAGGCAACTATGGTATATGGTATAACCATGGTATGACGTATATGCATAAAAAATGTTATTGAAACTGTCACCGGCACCATGCTACAGCGCAAAGAGTATAAGACTTTTTTGGAGGACCTCCGATTGACATGGTTTGTATTTTGAATATAGAATAGAGATCCAGAGCCTTGAACACCGTCGCCGAGTTGCCAGCTTGTCGGTTTTTTATCGGTTACATTTCGGGGAATGTGCGATGGAATTGCATGATCAAATTCCACCCAGCCCGTTTCATCATCGGACTACCAGACGTACGGCGAAGCGCCATCGGTACATGGTAGACATCCCACCCATACGCACTAAACGTTTTGAGAATACTTTCATTATGCGTACAGCTAAGGAGTGGAATTCCCTACCGGAGTCTGTGTTTCCCGATAGCTACAATCTAGAGGTCTGTAAGTCAAGAGTGAATAGGATACTTCTAGGCAAGCGTGCTCCACCGTCGACCACATCATCGCTTACCATCAGGTGAGATAGTGGTCAAGCGCGAGACTATATTGAAAAAGAAAAAAAAGTTTACTTCTAGGCAAGCGTGTTTCACCGTCGTCCATAGAATTGCTTAGACACCATCAGGTCAAATGCGAGCCTTTTAATAATAAAACACACCATGGAGAATTACGGCTCATAGGTATGAATTTAGTCTAGGCTATCAATAAGATCTGTTAATGTTTCAATAATCACAAGAAGGAATTATTACTTAGAATTTTATGTTGTATTTCTCGGTCTTAATGGTGTGGTCAATCAAAGAATATATTGACCACAAAGTGAATCGTTGAGGCAACAATACAAATGACTATTTAATAAAACTGTAGGTACCCAATTAGTGCTTTAGTTATATTACTCAATTGACTAATAAAAATAACCTTTTTACGACTATTGAATAAGTATCTTATGGGCGTTTCCATGGAAACTTATTTGTGAATAAGTGCAATCAGAAAAATAATTGTTTCTTAGTATTTTATGACGTGTTTTTCAAGGTAGCATAAGGCACAGATACTATTTTTTTATAGGAAAACGGATCTTTGTGTCTCTGTAGTTGGCTATGCCAATAATTGCGCAAGAATCAGTTTGTCATCGAGTATACTGCATAGAGTAAGCGAGATAGGACGATGCGACAAACGTAAGCGAGTGAAAGAGACAGTTATACAATGGTATCTTCATCTTTAACATTGACACAATAAAAAACTTTTTTGCAAAAAAATACTACCGACTTCCAAATGAAAAACTACAAAGTGAAAAATAACTTAACTTTTGGAAGTCGGTGTCTTTCGTAGGTACCATTTTTTTGCGATATGGACACCGACTTCCAAAAGTTAAGTTATTTTTCACTTTGTAGTTTTTCATTTGGAAGTCGGTAGTATTTTTTTGCAAAACAGTTTTTTATTTTTCCATTTTTAGTTTAACCTACCTAATAGCAAGTTGTTTATTAAGGTCCCTATAACTCCAGAATAGATTAACCGAATAACATGAAACTTGAACATGACCGGTGAAATGAGAAATCTGCGTACCCCCTTAGAGCATACTGGCGTGATGTTATGTTATGAAATGGTATAAACAACAAACAGACATCACCTTCACCAAATTAAAATGGGACCAATTTCAAAACATGCTCTCTCAAACAAAAAAAGAATTTTCAAAATCGGTCCACAATTGACGGAGATATCGATGAACATACACAAAAAAAAAAAAACAAACATAAAGTCGAACATAGAACCTCCTCCTTTTTGGTAAGTCGGTTAAAAATAGCAACTGCGCAGGGTCTTGCAGCCAATTCAGAGACACAAAGATCCGTTGTGAATATTATACACGGAGTAATTGGTGGTCAGTGGTCGGGTCCGTGGAAATGATTTACCTAGGTAAATAAATGGTCATTAGAATAAAATATTGTACTTCATTCTGGGTATAAATTTCACCAACATTAATTAATTTTATGTTTTAAACAACAATGAGGTAAGGCGATGCAAAATCTTCAAAAATATGCATAAACGAGTCTGGTAAATGCAAAATTAAAAGAATCTTTAGTCAGGGCCTAGAATATTCGGAATTAACCATGTGATATTTCCATTTAAACTTTTTGACAATCATAATTGCTCCTAGATTTTTTGTGTAAGTCAAAGACAAATATATTTATTCAACTAGGCCAATAAACGGCACTTTTGAACGTCAAATAAATTAAAATTTACAAGTAATAAAAATTGATTCTACCGTGCATTCTGAAAGTAGATTGTTATGGAGAAGAACGCACAAGAAACTCCATACTTACTCTTTTTTTTTAAATAGGTGTTTATCTAGCATTTTGTCTAGACCCTCGTGTCTAGTATTTTGTTTAGTTTTAATGTGTTTTTGTTTTAATGCAAATAAACTCATTTTCTTTCTTTCTTTTCTTTTAAATAATATCCATTGCGCCATATTAAATGAATCACCAATCAATTTAAATTCCAAAATCAATCTAAAATAATTTACACACTTCATCAAGAACAAAAGAATTAAAGGAAGCCTATGTCATGGCTTTTCAATAGAAATAGCTTCTGTATCTGATAATCAGTGTGACGAATGTGACAACGTGCGACCTGGCCCAAGGTCTGACGGTAATTGAGCAAGAGGATGACTTTCACTTCTTGGCCTGATCGGCAAAAAACGCAAATTATATTGGTTAGCGCAAAAAATGTTTGTAGGCAGTCCTTCTTGCAATTTTTCCGCATTTAATATGTTGTTGATATAGAAAGCTTTTTATAAATGAATATTAGTTTTTTCCTGGAACCTGGTAGAGTAATAACTCCACCAGAAATATATGATAACATTTTCTTCATTATAATTTTATTCTCGAAGATATGGAAAGTTGTTGCAAAGTGTATTAAAGTTATGTTCTTCTTCTTGGTTTATTTTATATCCTATAGGCTCGCGCTTGACCAATATCTCACCTGATGGTAAGCGATGATGGGGTCGACGGTGAAACACGCTTGCCTAGAAATAACCTTTTCACTCTTGACTTAAAGACCCCCAGAATGTAGCTGTCGGGAAACACAGACTCCGGCAGGGAATGCCACTCCTTAGCTGTGCGCATAATAAAAGTGATCCCAAAACGTTTTGTGCGTAAGGGTGGGATGTCCACCATGTATCGATGGCGCATCGCCGTACGTCTGGTGGACTGGCTTGGTGGACTCAAGGTTTTTAAGTTACCTATGTCTTGCTCAAAAAGGCAGGGCAGTCTTAGTTGGAATGTTGATCAATAGATACTCGTGATGAAAAATTTGCTGGCAAGCTTCTTGTCGCAATATTTCCATTGTGTATCTACCTTTCCGTCATAAATAAGAAGTTTTCGTTTTCCTCAACAAATATTTCAAATAATTCAGATCTCATTGTAGTATATTACGGGTTCCCGGATATTTGGTATCCGGTTGTAAACACGTTTAATATTTCGTTGCTCACGGTATCTTCGGGAGGGACGTGACAAGAATACATTCGTACTGTCATTCATTCATTCAATGACATTTGTGAACGAGATTTTCCGAAGTTACATCACTTTAATGTAGTTGTCAACTGGATCCGGTATTGTAATCCGCATTCTGATGGTATCAACTACTTGTTTTTTCTAGCCGGAACCTTTGTAGCATGTGTCTTTTAACCCGACTGCCGACGGGCAATTTTTTTCGAGCACTTGTATATATGTATGTATGTCCATTTCTATAGCACGCTCTACAGCCGAAAGGTCTTGACGGTTTATGACATATGAGGTGTCGTTGGATTCGTCTCAATTGTGGGAGTGACATAGGCTATTTTTTTTTAAGTAGCTCCTCCTCCCCCCCTACAAAAAGGGGGTGGTACAATTTTTTTTTTCGTTATCTTAACAATATGGGTATCAAATGAAAGCTACTTAAAAGATAAAAAAAATTATATTGTAACACTTTTATTTTCCTATTTTGGCACAAATTCAAGATAAGCGTAACTTTGATAGCAAGTTAAATAATTTCTTTTTCATATTATTTGGAGAACGCTTTCCTTACTAAAACTAAAAAGTCTGAAATAAAACAAATTATTATAGAAACAAAAAAGCAGTCGGCTGCTAGTAATGAATTATCTAAAAACAGAAAACAAGTACTAGATATAATTTAGAATTTAATATTATGAGGTGCGAGGGTGGGTTTATCTCTTTTCAGCTAATAAATTTTTAGCAGTCTGGTTTTTTGTTTTTATTATAATCTTTTGATCCTTGAACTCAATTCATTAGTCGTCGTACAATGTATTATAGACGGTAAAAAACTTATTAACATACTGACGAGTATGTGCATTGCGATGCAATCATACATACATAGTTTTTTTGTTACTATGTGTTGTAGACTTATAGTAGATGTATGTTCCTTTAGTTTCTTAAAAACTGCTTTATCATTTAATAGCATTTAATACCTGTCCCTGTCATCTTAACTTGTTTAGAACCCTACGCTACTACCCTGTCCACCCACAGTGCACGGAAGGCTTGTCTGTCGTTTGCTTTGATCATGTTTGTAGAAAATTTGAAGAATAACATCATGCTCCTCGTCTCCTTAATTTAATTTATTAGGAGCTAGTGTGCATGTTTGTTTAATTTGAAAATTACGTGCCATAGTTCATCACTGGCAACACACACTGGTCATAGACTTTCGTTTTGAGAGACTGTGGTAAGTTGGACGAATAGATACCGCACAATTTCTCGAACGCTGCGCGTTTTCCAGCCCAGTCGGATTCGACGGTTAACATAATCGACTACAATTTCGAGTGTATAGTTTCCGATCTTGACATGGATGATGAAAATGAAGAAAAAAGAAAGAAAGAAAATACATTTATTTAGCACAGACTAAAAGACACACAATGTATTATTAAACATCAGATAAAATACAAATAAAAAAAATAAAAAAAAACAAAATGGATGGATGGTTACATGGATATTTGATGACAAAAAATTACGTAATGAACATAAATCTCGGGCCACAAAGTTACCTCATGTAGTTACGAGAAAATAAAGGTCTAATAACATTTTAATCACTTCACAAGCTATTAAACTACCTGTAGACACAAAATAAACATACTTAACCCAAGTATCGCGTTAATTAAACGAAACACATCCCCCGTCTGTTTCTACGGAACCATTACCCCCTTCAACTGTTGAACAATAGTATCGACTGGCTGAAACCCGAAGCTATAATGCGGGGTTAGTGGCAAACAACACATAAATATAAAATATACAATGTACACAATGGCTTTGTTAGTGCTGCCAGTTGTTCTCGAATCTATAGAAAGTATCTTCTAATTACCTTAGGAGTTTCTTAGTTCGATTTAAGAATATTCCGTTCCTATGTAATGGTACTTGCGGACGCCTCGCGGTTTCACCCGCGTAGTTCCCGTTCCCGTGAGAATACAGGGATAAAAGTAGCCTATGTCACCCGGGGATAGTGTAGCTTCCCAACGGTGAAAGAATTTTTGAAATCGGTCCAGCAGTTTTTAAGTTTATTCGTTACATACAAAAATACAAAACTCCTCTTTATAATATTACTAGCTGACCCGGCAAACTTTGTTTTGCCATAAAAATACCAAACATTTATCTACCTTACCTTACACTACCTACCCTACACTACCCTACACTACCCTATACTACCCTACCCTACCATACACTACCCTACCCTACACTACCTTCCCTACCCTACGCTACACTACCCGACCCAACACTACCCTACCCTATCCTACACTACCCTACCCTACACTACCCTACCCTACACTATCCTACACTACCCTAAACTACCCTACACTACCCTACACTACCCTACACTACCCTACACTACCCTACACTACCCTACACTACCCTACACTACCCTACACTACCCTACACTACCCTACACTACCCTACACTACCTTACACTACCCTACACTACCCTACACTACCCTACACTACCCTACACTACCCTACACTACCCTACACTACCCTACACTACCCTACACTACCCTACACTACCCTACACTACCCTACACTACCCTACACTACCCAACACTACCCTACACTACCCTACACTACCCTACACTACCCTACACTACCCTACACTACCCTACACTACCCTACACTACCCTACACTACCATACACTACCCTACACTACCCTACACTACCCTACACTACCCTACACTACCCTACACTACCCTACACTACCCTACACTACCCTACACTACCCTACACTACCCTACACTACCCTACACTACCCTACACTACCCTACACTACCCTACACTACCCTTCACTACCCTACACTACCCTACACTACCCTACACTACCCTACACTACCCTACACTACCCTACACTACCCTACACTACCCTACACTACCCTACACTACCCTACACTACCCTACACTACCCTACACTACCCTACACTACCCTACACTACCCTACACTACCCTACACTACAATACCCTACCCTACACTACCCTACCCTACGCTACACTACCCTACCCTACACTACACTACCCTACCCTACCCTGCCCTACCCGACACTACCCTTCCCCACACAAAGCAAAAATAGCTTATACAATAGCAATAAAGCTCAAATTGACTCTACGTTTTAGTTAGAAAACTTTTGTATGGGAAAAAGAAAAGGGCAATATTTTTTTTTTCCTGCAATTATTAGAATTTTTCTCCCCGTAAAACCCATCTTTGAACTTCAACGACCATTTAAAAAAAAGAATTGGCCAAATTGGTCCATGCGTTGTTGAGTTATGCGCTTACCAACACATTTTGCGATTCATTTTTATATAGTAGATATATACTATATATATATAGAGTATAGATAATGGTCCCACTGCTGGGACACAAGCCTACTCTTTCCCTCTTTGAGAGAGTGTGAACTGTAACCCACTACGTGGGCCCAGTGATGGTTGGTAGATGTTACTTGTCTTTGAATTTTTGGTTTTATGACATGCTGATTTCCTCACGATGTTTTGCTTCATCCTTTTGAGAGCAGTGGTAATGACACATTTTTTTTTAGAAAAAGCAACAAAAAAATATATTCTAAAACTGAAACTGAAAAATGAAACACACTAATAAAATCATGAAGGTATTACAATTACCTAGGTATCTAAGACCTAAAGAAAAGAAAAATAGCTCAAATGTCCAAAATAACAAAATGCTTTGAGTCACAGATAATATAATAAAAAGCTAAGCAAGAACATGGAACGTGGAAGAATGCATTCCGTTTAAGATGATGACTGAGATATTCTATCTAGATTCTAGAGCAAGGCCAAAGACTTGCCGAGTAGGTACTGATGATTTATTTTTTGCATAAACCGACAAATGCGAGGTAAATAAGATCACGGCAAAAAAAAGGACTTACTTATGCTGTACACATTCTGCTACAGGTTACTCTCGCGTGAAAGTACGTCGTATTACCCAGGACGAAAGTATCCTATGTCCCAATAGGGATGTTTCCTAAGTAGAAAAATGATAATTTTATTTAATCCATCAGTGAGATTATCAAATAATATTGGACCCGTATTTATTGCTTTGACTTACTTGACTTAAGATCCTATGGTCCCTAGCTACGGCAGAGGGCTTCCACAGTAGTCCTCCATGGAGACCGGTCTTGAGCTTCGCGCTTCACCCCGCTCCCCGCCATTTCAATACTCGACGCTTCAGCCAATACGGTGCGTCGCCAGGTTTGACGGGGACGGCCGCCCTTCCTTTTTCCTTGAGGATTCCAATCCAAGGCCTGTTTAGGAATGTGATCGGAATCCCTCCGGAGCGTGTGACCAATCCAACACAATTTACGCCGCTTGATCTGGCGGTCTATCGGGGTCTCGTGGCATCTCTCCAACAGCTCTACATTAGAGATGATCTCGGGCCAATGTATTCCGAGGATAAGACGAAGACATTGGTTGACGAAGACCTGGATTTGGGGTGAGATGTCCTTTGTTACCTTCCACGTTTCGCACCCGTAGAGCAGCACGGATTTGACAGCATTTTTTTGCTTTACCAAATTAATAAAATTTTACAAAGTTAATACGCATCAAAGTTCAGGAGTGGGGGCTTGTGACGTCACTTTGTCAGTATAAAGTATAGCACACTATGACGTCACACGATATTTCAACGCACTGTATCGTCGTATTTTTTTTTCTTGGCAAAATAAAAATACGTGTTCAATATTTTTAGGTTATCCAACTGACGGACTAAATAGATATTTTTTTCTCAACAAACCTATTTGACCAGCTGTTCAGTTGCGATTGATTAACAAACATCTAAACATGCTGCACTTTTTCATTAATAATATTAGTAGATCAGAATAAGGTACGTACCACAGGTCTGTTATTATTTCCACGCCCATATTTTGACGGTTTCTAACAAAATACCTGTTTTAAGATAACAATTATTGCAAAATGAAAATAAATTACTTAATTTTCGTTCATTTTATGTACCTAGGCGTTAAAATACATAATAATAAACACTAGTCTAGCATTAATGGGTAAGGTCAAATTACCAGTACAATCACGGCCACGGACTTTTCGGTGACTGCAAGTTTATGTCGGAAGTTATTATGTATGTTTGAATAAGAATTATACATGTTGCACGAGCTTGAATATTTAATTAATAGTTAATTTATATTTATCTAAAAATTCATATTTGCATAATTGCATAGTTATGATAGTAATCTATGAATAGTTATCATAAAATATGCTCAGTTTCCGCCCGGACTTTCTTCGTTTGCAGGCAGTCCTCGAGTTTTCGTTTAAATCTAAACTAGTATCAATAATAAAAAAAACTATTTTGCAAAAAAATACTACCGACTTCCAAATAAAAAACTACAAATTGAAAAATAACTGTTTTTGGAAGTCGGTGTCTTTTGTACGTACCAATTTTTTGTACCTACGAAAATAATAGGCAAGTTGTTTAGTAAGGTACCTATATACATATAACACCAGAATATATTGCCCGAATATCATGAAACTTGAACATAACCGGTGAAATGAGAGATCTGAGTACCCCTTAAGAGTGTACTGGCGTGATGTCATGTTATTAAATGGTATAAACAATAAACAAATATGCGATTGCAGCAATCCCGAGAGATTCACCGTTATTTATTGAAGAGCTCTGTTGTTGCTTCGAAGATCTTCATCAGATTTCCACCAAATTAAAATGGGACCAATTTCGAAACATATTTTCCAAATGAAAAAAGAATTTTCATAATCAGTCCACAATTGACGGAGATATCGGTGAACATACACAAAAAAAAAACCTACATAAAGTCGAACATAGAACCTCCTCCTTTTTCGGGAAATCGGTTAAAAAGAGGTAAAATAAGTAAATTGTTTTATATTTGTGTGTTTGTAGAAGGTAGTCTCAGGAAGTAGTGAATTGTTCACGATAATTCTTTCACCCCTCACCGCTGAGCCCTTAGACAATTAACACTGGCCATATTTCTCGTCATAAACAATTTAAGAGCATTATTCGAATTCATTTAAATATAAATCAGGCTTTTAGAACTGTCCTTATAATTGTCTATTGTTTTTAATCAAGAACAGATCATTTCTTGTGTTATTATCTTGAATAATTAATGAAAAATGTTAATTACGTTGCCTTGTTTGGCTTGTCGAAGGATTATGCGTAACAAATCAGATAATTGCCTGGTAGAGAATTAATTGAAACCCTGGCTTTAGTTACATAGATATGAACTAAAGGAAAATTGATTAAACGTCACTTTTCCTTGACAAATAAATTGACATGTAGCCAATGATATTCTAATAAACAGATATGTTATAAGCGCGCGCATTGTGAAGACTCGAATACGTCCTAATTGGGACGTATAGTCTTTAGTCTATGTCGAAAAGCGATACGCTTTTTTTAAACAAAAGGAAAAAAAAAATGCCGTCGTGTATTTAGAAAGTATCAATTATGATACCAAAGTACATAAAACAGAAGGGATCTCATGCCATAAGTAAGTACGCAATACACCAAAAAATTTTTTTCCTAATATTTTGATATTTGGAGGTTAGAAAAAGAAAAAAAACATTGCTGGCCAGAACAATGTTTGTTTACATTCACACGCAAGTGACAAACACTAGCTGTCTCTTTGTTTCTTGTTGGTTTTATCAAGCCATCCCTTTCGACTTGTAGTGAAATGTCAGATAAATGAAAAGTGTGTATATGTGCTGCCGCTGCTGTGCGGAACACTTTTTCGATTGTTTTGTGAGTGTATAACGTATCTGTTTATTAACCCCCGCCGGAAAAAGAGGGGTGTTATAAGTTTCACGTGTTTTGCTGTGTATCTGTGTGTCTGTCTGTGGCATCATAGCGCCTAAACGGATGAGCCGATTTTGATTTAGTTTTTATGTTTGAAAGGTTATTTTGTCGAAAGTGTTCTTAGCTATGTTTGAATAAAATCGGTGTAGCCGTTCAAAAGTTATGGGCGTTTTACTGTTTGAATCGGGATGTTTTCGCAAGATAAATGTGTCGGGGGTTTTTAAATTTTGAAATTTTACTTGTTAGAATATCATTGCACGTAGCATACTAAGTCAACGTACTTACCTGCCTATTAAATAAAGAGTGATACCATCAAACTCATATGTGTAAATAACACGACGTTTCCGTATTTACATGGTAATTGCATAATAGCGTGGGAGAGCCCATAATTAAATCTTAAGATCTCTGAATAATGTGACATAAAGAAGCTATAATTCTGAAGGGCACAGCTTCCAAGACGAGAAAAGCCTACGCAAGTACACCTCGAGAGGTCAGTCTCACCGCTTACCTAACTGGTATGTTTTTACTACTGTATGGATTCGTGTCCTCAAAGCCCAGAATGATGAAAAAGATAGAAATTAATAAAAACTTTTTCATACAAAATAAACAGACTTCTAAAGAAAGACACAAATAACGAAAAATTACAAAATTTAAAAAACCCCCGACACATTCATCTTGCAAAAACACCCGGATTCAAACAGTAAAACGCCCATAACTTTTGAACGGCTGAACCGATTTTATTCAGATATTGCTAAGAACACTCTCGACAAAATCACCTTTCAAACAAAAAAACTAAATCAAAATCGGTTCATCCGTTTAGGCGCTATGATGCCACAGACAGACACACAGATACGAATTAAGGAATGTTGTTCTGAAATAATAAATAGAAATGATGCACGTAATAACATAGGTATAAGTTTTTGTCGTTTACCAACCCATATCGATGTTACTTGTCCGAAATAAAGATTATTTTATTTTATTTTATTTTATTTATAGCGACTAAGTCGATTAAAACAGGGGGTGTATCCTACAAAGGACTCAGAAAGGCCTTAAACCAATACAACCTCCAGAATTCCGTCAAAACTTAATAAACTCATCATAATAAGTACGCTAAGTAGGTTTCTTCATTAACTTTCAACCGGATCGCTAAGACAAAGTATATTTTTCCTTTTTAATGAAGTTTGACTTCCTCGAAAGTTAATTAAAACTCGACTGGCACCCGTAATATGCGGCTAGCTAAAGTAATTAAATGAATAATTAACAAAAAATAATAAACTGCAAGTTAGAACAGGAAAGGTTTTGTTAGAACAAGAAAATGATTTTGAAAGACACAAAATGAAAAAAAACCGGCTAAGTGCGAGTTGGACTCACGCACGAAGGGTTCCGTACCATTATCGCAAAAACGGCAAAAATATCACGTTAATTGTATGGGAGCCCCCCTTAAATATTTATTTTATTCCGTTTTTAGTATTTGTTGTTATAGCGGCAACAGAAATACATAATCTGTGAAAATTTCAACTGTCTAGCTATCACGGTTCATGAGATACAGCCTGGTGACAGACAGACAGACAGACGGACCGCGGAGTCTTAGTAATAGGGTCCCGTTTTTACTCTTTGGGTACGGAACCCTACAAATTACATCCTTTGTTTTAAATAATGATGAATTGAATAACTAACCTAACCTAACTTTTAACTAACTTTTATGCTGTGACTTCGTCTGTCTGTATATCTTTTCCATGGTTACACTGCCGTATATAGCCTATCCTACTAGGAACCGTACAGTATATGGGGATAAAAAGGTACGTATGGTACTTGATAATAATGAAGCTATCTATCAGAAATCGGATCAGTACTTTTAGATTACATCCTACAATCAAAAAAGCAGCTCGTGGCTAAATAATTACAGCCGCGCGGGTCGATCTTCAAGGTTAAGCAACGCTTGACAAGACCGGTCCGAGGATAGGTGACCATTTCAACATACCGAGTTTCCTCCGTGCCTCGGCAAGCACGTTAAGCCGTTGGTCCCAGCTGTCATTTGAAGATCTTCGACAGTCGTTACGAGTAGTCAGAAGCTTGAGATCTGACACCAATCTAGCCAAGGGGTACCGTGTTACCCAGTCACTGGGTAGTGGAGGTCAGATAGGCAGTCGCTCCATGTAAAACACTGGTACTCAGCTGAATCCGGTTAGACTGGAAGCTGACCCAAACATAGTTGGGAAAAGGCATGGCAGATTGATTGATTGAATCAAAAAAGCTACACAAAAAAAAATCGTTATATACATTAATGATTGCCTTCACAAAACCGACTCCCCAAAGCCTAAGGTTACATATTCCGCTCTGCCTGCTCCACATTATAAACCAAAGCCTTGATTACAAGCAAACAATGAACAAACAAACTCAATGAAAAGAAATATCAACAACATTTTCGCACCAATTTAATTGTGAATGCGTAACATCCATCCATCCGTGAAATTATGATCAATACACTTTAACTAACCATGCATTCTGCGAAGGACAGAGCATAAAACAGTTGTAGGATTTTAAACAATGTTGGAAAAAACGTTGAGGTCAACAATTATTGGGTTGATCGCACAAATACAATGGAGACGTTAGTAGATGGTACTGAAAATGTCAAAGATTATTATACAAAAAATATTTAAAAATAACAAAAAACCCGACTGCTTAAAAAGCCAACTAAAAAGACGTAAACAAGAAGAAAATCGTGCTGTGCAGTCGGAGGATACATATGCGCGAGCTTTTCATCTTGTTTACGTCTTTTTAGTTGGCTTTTTAAGCAGTCGGGTTTTTTGTTATTTTTAAATATTTTTTTATTTACAACATTTTTGTTATTTTTTTTAGAATTATGTACATTTAAACATATAAGAATTTTATATTTTTGTAATCACCTCTTAAAACCCTTCATTTTGAAACCCCACACGATTGGTTATGAAAAAAAATTTGGCCCCCACTATATGGCGCCCAAAATCCGCCATTTTTCTATTTTGCAATTTTAATGTAGCCAGTAACACTCGCAGGGTTAAGACGAATGGATTGACGTAAGAATCATAAAAATCGGCCAACGCGTTTGGTCTCTAGAACGCCATATAGGAACAAACACACATACATACATACTGATAAACACATTACCCTCCTTCGACAATCGGGTATAAAAATACGGCAACACTTCGTTGAATAGTGACGTATAGGAATTTTGCATTCTGTTATGCGTCGGTGCAGTACAAAACATATGTTCTAATCATTTATTACAATAGGTAAAGATTCTAATGTGACATTATGTATATTTATGTCAAGGGTTTTTTTTTTAATTCATCCAAATAGACTTGCCCGTAGCTTTGCTTGCGAGGAAGGTGGAACTGTCCCACGGGCTATTTATTTATTATATACTTTATTGTACACCACTTAAATAATTACAGGACTAAACATTTATAAAGATAAGTGTACAACTGGCGGTCTTATCGCACAGGGCAATCTCTTACAGACAACCTTAAATAATTCCCATGTCCTAACACAGGTTATAATATATCCGGCAGCCTAGATTTATGCACATTTCTATGTTTTACGAGTAAATTTCTTAGTAATGAAAGCAAAACACCAGCGATTTCGTGTTTGTCGATCCGTGGAATATTTATCGAAATCGGATCAGAATTTTATAAATATTCACCTAACTTTAACAACACAGACAAGTAAAATTTCACAATTTAAAAAACCCCCGACACATTTGTCTTGCGAAAACATCCCAATTCAAACAGTAAAATGCCCATAACTTTTGAAAGGCTGAACCGATTTTATTCAAACATAGCTAAGAACACTTTCGACAAAATTACCTTTCAAACAAAAAAAACTAAATTGAAATCGGTTCATCCGTTTAGGCGGTATGATGCCACAGACAGAGTCACAGAAACACAGCAACACACGTGAAACTTTTAACACCACTCTTTTTCCGGCAGGGGTTAAAAAATGCAGATCCAGCTGACATAGACTCCTACTAACAGGCTTACTTAGAAAATACGAAATGCTAATTTTCATTAAGAATTCTTCCGTCGTATTTTTGCGATCACTTTGATGACATTCGACCGACATTGTAATTCCAATGAATTTCGTCACCTCACTTGGTACTATTTCGTAATCAGTTAAGAGACCGTTTTCTAGTAAATGCCTACACGATGTACTAACAAGATTTCGGACACGTCTTAGTATTTGTGGAATGTAACGAGAAACGATGTGGAAAAAACCGGCCAAGTGCGAGTCGGACTCGCGCACTAAGGGTTCCGTACTTGGTAAATTGCGGTTTACGATTTATGACGTATTAAAAAAAACTACTGACTAGATCTCGTTCAAACCAATTTTCGCTGGCAGTTTACATAGTAATGTACATCATATATTTTTTTCAGTTTTATCATTCTCTTATTTTAGAAGTTACAGGGGGGGGGGGACACATTTTACCACTTTGGAAGTGTCTCTCGCGCAAACTATTCAGTTTAGAAAAAAAATATATTAGAAACCTCAATATCATTCTTGAAGACCTATCCATAGATACCCCACACGTATGGATGTGATGAAAAAAAAATGAGTTTCAGTTCTAAGTATGGGGAACCCCCAAAATTTTTTGTTTTTTTATATTTTTGTGTGAAAATCTTAATGCGGTTCGCAGAATACATCTACTTACCAAGTTTCAACAGCATAGTTCTTATAGTTTCTGGAAAAAGTGGCTGTGACATACGGACGGACAGACAGACAGACATGACGAATCCATAAGGAATTGTTAATTTGAATGTTACAAATAAATTATTTATTTATTCGAAGCGCCCCTGCGCCTGGCATAAGGCGCTTTTTCTTTTAAATTCTGAAAATAAAAATTGTAGAACCTAAAAAAAGTTGATGCTTTTTGGGGTTCCGTAGCCAAATGGCAAAAAACGGAACCAGAGAATGATAAAACTAAAGAAAATACGATGTATATTACCATATAAACTTCCACCTTAAATTGGTTTGAACGAGATCTAATTTTTAATACGTCATAAATCGTAAAACGCAATTTACCAATTAGGGTTCGTGCGCGAGTTCGACTCGCACTTGGTCGGTTTGTCGTTTACTATTTCCTCCGTTTCTGAATAGTCCAACTGTAGGAGCCAGTCACGTATGACATTCTCGCACTTGCTAACAGTTAGAGGAAAGATGTTATGGATTCGGTTCGCATTTTTATATAATTGGTTACTTATAACATAATACTGGTGTAATGCAATCACTTTGATGACATGGAGGAGCCCGTGGCTAAATAATAAAAGCCGTACGGGTCGATTGAGGTTAAGCACCATTTCAACATTCCGAGTTTCCTCCGTGCCTCGGAAAGCACGTTAAGCCGTTGGTCCCGGCTGTCTTTTGAAGATCTTTGACAGTCGTTACGGGTAGTCAGAAGCCTGAGATCCGACACCAGTCTTGCCAAGGCGTATCGTGTTACCCAGTTACTTGGTTGTGGAGGTCAGATAGGCAGTCGCTCCATGTAAAACACTGGTACTCAGCTGAATGCGGTAAGACTGGAAGCCGACCCCAATGTAGTTGGGTAAAGGCTAGGCAGATTGATTGACTGGTGCATTGCAATGATGTTGATACAAAGACACATGTGATAAGCACACCTGTGTAGGTATATGCGAAGGTTTAAAAGGCAATAAATTGTGAGAATATTAGCTCAGACACTATAAAACACAACTCGTGCTGTCTAGCAAATATGTAGGCCACACAATAATAATTCTCACCTAACTCTTAATATTTTCGATGTAAGTAAAATTAATACAAAGACACCTTCTAAGTTACCTCAGTATGTAACACCAGCGGTCAACTGCGACAGGTTTATGAGCAAAAACCGTGCTAAAAGGCGTCCATCCTATCACAGCGGCCGGCTGGTAGTGGACAAGTTTACGACAAAACTGCATTAAAATACAATATCAATTAAAATAGTTATTAAATTGAATGACATACTTGTGCAATTATTATGGTGTATGATCATTGATTGAAGTATTGATTTATGTACTTATAATGGCAGGCAAACAATATTGCTAAGTTTTTGTTTAAATTTTTGCGGTTTTGAAAATGATGTGGCAAGCAAAGCAGATTTCTATAGCTAATATTGCTTAGAATTTACATAACATGTATGTTAATATTAATACATGCAATGTCAAAGTCAAAGTCAAATGTGTTTATTTCAAGTAGGCCATATTATGCGGCACTTTTGAACGTTAAAATTTACAAGTAATAACAATTGATTCTACCGTGCATTCGGAAATGTAGCTTGTTATGGAGAAGAACGCACCAGAAACTCCATACTAACTCTTTAAAAAAAAAGTTTTATACAATATTTACATAAGTACATTTACATTAATAAATTCATATACGTGAGGATGATGTACCCAGCACTACTATACTACATATAGGTATGAGATAATTACAAGCACTAGCAGATAAATTCCTTTACTTGATAAATAGGAACATGGTTCTCACGTACTTACAAATATTGCAAACATAGTTAAATTACCTAATTCAACAACAACGGAACAGTGTGAGAGTCAAAACAAAAAGAGAAGAAAAAATAAAGCGTTACTATAATTATGAATATAATACAAATAAACCAGTTTGATTTTGTCTACACCAAAGATAGGAGCAGGACCAGCATGTTTCCAAGCATTCTTATCTTGAATATAATCATCTTATTTGTAATATGCTTGTTTACAAAGTGTGCTTTTAACTATTGTTTTAAATTTTCTTTTATTTAATTTTAATTTCTCACAATGGTTCATATGACATGACGAAGGTGAAGGACAGATTGTATGATTAACCCTTTAAATGCCAAATTAAATTAGATGCATCATCCGCAGGCAGATGCGACGCGAAGTATTGCAACACCGATGATCATTATTAACCCCCGCCGGAAAAAGATGGGTGTTTTAAGTTTGAAGTGTGTTGCTGTGTATATGTGTGTCTGTCTGTGGCATCATAGCGCCTAAACGGATGAACCGATTTTGATTTAGTTTTTTTGTTTGAAAGGTGATTTGGTCGAGTGTTCTTAGCTACATTTGAATAAAATCGGTTCAGCCGTTCAAAAGTTATGGGTGTTTTACTGTCAGAGTCGGGATGTTTTCGCAAGATAAATGTGTCGGGGTTTTTTAAATTTTGAAATTTTACTTGTACTTATAATTTTTTCTACGCATAATATATTCACACTTTCTATGAGAGATGATCGTTAAGGCCGTCAGTTTTTTGACACGCTTGGTTTGTTGTGACGTCTAGCCGTCTCTAAATGTGGCCACGAGGCATATCAGTGCTCTATGACTTAAGAGGAAATGCGGTCGCAGACATCCGACCGAATTTCCTAAGTGAAAATTCACAATATGAGATTTGGCTCTCGCCTATTTCCTCATCCAATATTGGGCCAATTTTAAAGATATCCCATAAACTAAAAAATAAAGATATATGTGCCCCTTTGTTTTCCTTTTTGTTGATACTTTATCTTATGAACTCTCAAAAGATGCTCATAATTGCGCTGTCAACAGAGGCCTAGTGTACAAATTTGACAACAAACCGCATTTCCTCTTAAAGGTTGAGGCTCTTCCCAAAGCGAAATTCTAACAACGACAACGATTGTAAAATTTCCAAAATTATTAAGATTAATCACATGAAATTTCTGTAGCATTGTGTCAATTAATTCTATAGTCATTTCCTATTTTGTACTTTTTATATTGGCTTTTATAATCTCTATCATTGAATGAATGTCAATTTGTCTCTTGGCCCTCAAGCATATTTTTTTCTGACTGTGCAAATTTCTATCAAGTGCCTTCTAATGTACATTTCAATTAATGATTAGCTAATTAAACTTCCGTTCTATCCGTGTGTCACAAATGTCGGTAGCAAATTTATTACCTCCTAAATTATCTTGCTCAACATTCTGCTAGAATGTTGCTTCGTGTAAACCTACTTCATTGCAAATTCCCAGCTCCGAGATGATTTCTTGGTAATGAAAGCAAAAAGTGACTTCAATCAGAGATTATATTGCGGAGGGGTCATATCTTGAATATGGGAAGTGGGCGGAATGCGCGTTAGCAAATAACAATTTAGATAGACTATCTTAATTCTTTATTACATGTATATAGGCGTGCTTAATTCAATGTTGAGTTCTCTTTCAGCAAACCCAAGAGTGACAGAGAAAGATGGCATTATAGAGGGCAGGATCCAGTGTACAATTTTAAAATAATTTTTGACGAATTAAATTACTTACATAAATACTTTCTCTTATCCGTGTGCAGTCAATGTTTATGATACATGTTTGATTTAGATTGGACTTGCCACTATATCTGCTCTAATCTAGGTAGGGGGGCTCTTTTTGTAGAAAAGGTTCTTACACTCTTTGCGCTGTAGCATGATGCGGGTGAAAGTTTCAATAACATTTTTTACGCATATACGTATACGCATTTTTTGTAGTTTAACATCATACCATAGTTATACCATATACCGTAGTTGCCTGTATCACGGGGTCTCATTGCTAAGAAAGAAAATTTGGTTCAAATAAATCTCACTAGATGGCGCGACATGTACACACAATTCAATAGAAATGTGTGTAAAATTATCATTTTCTGGTGTTGAACATAAAAATTGTATGTTCTTGTTTAATCAACTCTCCTAAGTACAAAATTATGGAATATTGGGCTCTTAATTCACATTTCAAAGATTATTTGAACGTATCATTTAAAATTGATGCCAATAGATGGCGCATTTTTAATTTTCTAAGGCATTCCACTCGATTGTTAAAATTTGCATTGTAACACATTTTGATGCAACCTTCACTGTAATTAAAGAAAAACATATTCACGAATCTAGTAAACCCTTTTACTTGCAAGTCGCTGCTAACACCATCTATTGCCGTGAAACGGGATCGAACGCGATTGATGTACTCACAAAAATAACAAGATAATTCAGATGAAAAACGCTAGTTACGTCGGCACGGTTTCTTTGTATGGGATGAAGCATCTGTATGCTAGTATAATCATTAATATAATAATTATATAATTATGAATGTATGAATGTATGAATTTAAACTACAAAAAATGCATATACGTATTTGCGTGAAAAATGTTATTGAAACTGTCAGCGCAAAGAGTATAGAGGAGTTACAAAATTCAATTTCACATTTCTGTCTCTTTCCTTCGGATTTTATGTTTATTTATTGGCAGGTATTATGTAGAAGAGTTACCTAATGATTAGGTAATACAGCAGTGACCGAGGTTATGTATGTACACAAACTCACGTGACGCGTGACTCGGCAGAATTGTTACGAAGCCGGTAATTTGGGAAAGTGTGTGATGGCCGTCTGTCATGTGATCTATTAGTAAGTATTGTTGACTGTTAGTCAGTGTATACAACTCTATGCATTTCTCATAAGTAAAATGCGAGTCTTGAGATAAAAGTCACTGTTTAAATCCGGGCAAGTAGATACCGATGTTTAATCTTTTATTTATATTTACTTCCTTGTGTTACCTTGGACATCGCTGTCACCGTTGATGGAAAAAAAAAAAAAAAAAAAAAAGATATCTTGAGGAAACCTGGATTTATATCTACACTAATATAATAAAGAGGAAAGATTTGTATTTTTGTATGTAACGAATAAACTTAAAAACCACTGGCCCGATTTCAAAAATTCTTTCACCGTTGGGAAGCTACACTATCCCCGGGTGACATAGGCTACTTTTTATCCCAGTATTCCCACGGGAACAAGAACTACGCGGGTGAAACCGCGGTTCGTACGCTATTTTAAAATAAGTTTAAAATACCTAATACGCCTTGAGCAAGCGTTGTTAATAATGCTCGTACCTTTTCATTATGAGAAGAGGTCTTTACCCTGCAATGGGGCTGTAATGTTAACATATTAAAACACTTGATAAAAAGCCCAAAAATAACATTTACAAAAGCTATAATTGAATCACAATGACGAAGCGCATCATTCTGCAAAATTCTCAATTGACGTAAAACGCCGTGAAATTAATGCAAAGACGGAAGGTTATTTATGTTCGAGTCAATTAACGTTTTCGAAGACTACACGTTATCTCAAGTGCAAGGTTATAGGTGAAGGCTGGCGGTAAGATTGGCTGTCGAGAGAATAGTTCTTTCAATTTGTGCAAAAAAATAAATGAGTTACGGCTATATCTTCGATCACGCGATTTTCAATTATTTTGTAATGTTGTCCAAATTGATTATTATCATGGATAAATGTTATATGTTTGAGTTCCAAATTCAAAACTAGAGGAAGGGTGTATTTTTACCCGATTGCCGAAGGTGGGTAACACAACACACAAGCGCGTTGGCTGGTGTATATGATTCTTACGTCAATCGATACCTTTTAACCCTGCAAGTGTCACTGGCTACATTAAAATTTTAATTAAGAAAAATGGCGGCTTTTGGGCGCCGGGCGCCATATTGTGAAGGACGAAATTATTTTTTTCTTCCAAACCCATCGTGTGGGGTATCAAAATAAAGGGTTTTAAGAGGTGATTATAAAAATATAAAACACTTATATGTTTAAATGTAGCTAATTCAAAAAAAAAATCGGAGGATACATTTGGTTTGGTCATCCAGCTCGCGAACAGGTATCCTCCGACTGCACAGCATGATTTTCTTCTTGTTTACGTCTTTTTAGTTCGCTTTTTAATCAGTCGGGTTTTTTGATTTTTAATTAACTTTTTTTATGTCTTATAGTCAAGTTCAAATTAGAATTTTCGAATGTCAAATGATTTCAAATAATTTGTGATTTGTGCATGACGCTTTACTTGGCGACGTTGAACCTACAAGATTTAAATATTTATGTGTACATTTTGTTAAAATCAAATAACTTTGCAAGTCATCTACTAAGCCTATATCCCTGCCTCCAAAACTCTGCTATTCTGTTCCTTGGAAAGAGTTCCTAACACAAAACAAATCTGCTCATTCCAAACTCAAACGCAACTAAAAGACAAATTTTCTTCCCAGCCAGCATTATCTATAATTAGTTTCCAAGTGCTTCTGAGAGATTCTGCAGCCACCTCACAATGGAGGATTCAGACACGCGACGTCAAATTCACTTAATTACGTCATTGTTACCAACTAGGTCATTGTTACGTTTTTATTATCCGAAAATAGGACTCCCTGACAGGTTAATGGAGGCTCCTAAAATATGACTGAATTGTTTGTCGCTATTTTTAGGATTGGACGCAGTTTTAAAAGCCTCGTTCAATTTTATATCTGTCAAATCTGATGTCGGCTTTGTGTTTTGTTCGTTGTTGTTTATTTTGGTTAGACGATTAGAGTTACTCGGATGGATTTGGACTAACAATTAAGTGTCCTAAGCCCTTATTTGGGGACGGTAATATTTGTCATCTTCTTCCATATTATGGTCTTTATTTTAGCGTCACTCCCTTTCTAACAGTCCATTCATCGTTTCGTTGATTCCTCTTATAGAATATCCAGCGTATTATACTTACTCAAAATTGTCCTCTCGACATTTTTCGCAGACCTCCGCATCACGTGCTAAAGAGCTAACAAGTTGTCTGGGAATTGATATTCCCAGACAACTTGTTAGCTCTTAATTGAAAGACTCAACCTATGAAATCATTCTTTGTCTCTTCTTGATGACGTTAAAAAGCAATAGTACCAGGATAACAGAAGTAGCAGCAATCCGCGTTCCAAGCCTTCTTGGTTTCGTCTGTCATGTCATCCGTTATCTTTGTAATTAATGTCCATATTTAGTAATGCTCTTTAATGGGGTAATTGGCTTCATTTTATAAAATTATGTCGTCAATCAATCAATAATTATGGTTAAGTACTGTCGGTACCAATTTCCTTTAGATCTATTTTATGAAATCGTGCACTTCGTGTGCACAAAATTATGTAATGTTTTTTTCGAAAAAATATTTAAACTCTTTCCTGTTTTTGCTCGTTGGTTCTTAATCTTCTATTTTTTTTTTGGTCGAACTGCTTGGACCTGCAAGATCTACTGTTGAGCATGAAGTCCTGTGTACAATTGCCGTGTTGGGTGTTTTGGTTCTTCCCTTTTAGAATTACTCAGTAGCACTCTCGATTCTGGACTTGTGCTCTGGTGATGGCAATAGTCTTGCTCCCTAATACATAGATCATAAATGTAACTAAAAACAAATGTGGGAGTAATATTTCTATGGTACATCACTACATAGTATAAAACAAAGTCGCCTCCCGCTGTCTGTCTGTCCCTATGTATGCTTAGATCTTTAAGCCTACGCAACGGATTTTGATGCGGTTTTCACCAATATAAAGAGTGAGAAACGAGAAAGGTTTTTGTGTATAATTTGTCACGGACGAAGCCGTGGCGGATCGCTAGTAGATGTATAAACCCTAAGAGGCCAACAGGCGTAATCATCGTTGCCAGAAAAATATACCTATTGCATAATAATTAATCTAACATAAAGCGTGGATGTCACAACAGCCAGTTTAAAAACGGAACACCTCTCAACTGACAGGCGTTAGAGCGACCTTCTGCGTCTCCTTAGCTTGTCACATAATTCACAAGTCGTTTCCGTTGGCAACATTATAAGCCTACGGACCTTTTCATAAAATGGTAGCGGAGCGGAATGAGTCCAAGTGCATAAAGTATTATAAAGGCTTTAGGTATGCCTTTGTAAGGGCTATATCAAGCTGAATCCCAAGGTTATGTTAAATGACACAGATTTTTGTTCCTACATACCCTTTAGTGCCGTAAAACGGTAACTTTCTAAAGCATACTCCTTAGTAACGGCTAGGTTAAAAGGTTTGAAAAAACTATATTTATTATTGATTCATGTAAATAATTTTGAACACAAGGTTTTTTCGTGTAACTAATAGTTTTGCTTTAAAAAAGTAATTAACAACACGATATTTATTCGCAACTTTTGGCAACTCCTCCAAAACGACTTGGATGTATAAAAATATTTTTACAGAGAAACATTGATGGCTGGAATTTCTTCATAACTAACATAGCATATGTAAATCAAATAATATTTTGCAAACAAAACTGTTCAAGAGGAGGTTCAATATTGATATTTTGGCATCGAGCGAGAGCACGGCCAGTACTGCGTTAACATTGGGGCGTATATAGCGCCTTACGTGAGGTTTTAACTCATTTTCTCTAGGCCCCACAATTAAAATAATATAAGATAAAAGAAAAAATAATCATTAAAAATCTCTATTCCATACGCCTTTAGAGCCCGCCCCGCTCTCAGCTTTCTATGCCACCTAGACTTTTTATTCCTAATAAATACCAGCATCAGGGCGTATGTGAGTTTTTCTTTCAAAAAGAGCACGAACTATGTCACGAACGTGATACAGTTTAGGCCGTATAAGGCCTAATTATTATAATTTGAGGCCATTTACACATGGCGGTGATTAAAATGTCTGCACTAGCTCGTTATTGATCTCATCCGGTGCTACAATTTATCGAGATTATTCTATGTGGGATATTTTTGGGCTTGTAGTAGGTACCTATTTAAATTTGATTTTGCTAATATGGTGATTATTAGGTACATTATCTTGGAGTAAAATATGATTTTAAGATATAAGCTGGTTAGTAACCTGATTAAAGTAATTCGTCTTTTTCTTGAAATTATTAAATGTGTCTTTAAATTATATTTGCTTTCTGATATGTAAACCCTTGGGAAATGTGAAGATATATTTTGTTATGGTCATGTTATGGTTCATCACAAACACAACCTTCTTGCTTTTCATCTATTAGACTTGGTAAAACTTATAAATACCTTATCGTAAGCATCAG
The DNA here is from genome assembly GCA_949775005.1 of Orthosia gothica. Lineage (NCBI taxonomy): Eukaryota > Metazoa > Arthropoda > Insecta > Lepidoptera > Noctuidae > Orthosia > Orthosia gothica. The sequence goes on from OX459068.1 coordinate 5,012,210, forward strand.
TGATGGAACTAGAAAAAATAAGATGTGCCTACCTATATAGTGCCAACATTTTAAGATTATTTTCTCTTTGTCCACAGAATAAATCAAAAATGTTTCACGGAGGCTATTGGACAAAGCTGGCCGGCTTCTACAAGTGGTATGTGCTGGGCCTGGTGTCCATCGGCTACATCCTCGGAGAGCTCGGACATTATCTTATTGGTGAGTTCCTTAAACACAACAAAAGTATTTATATTAGAGGTGGCAAGTGCTGAACTAACTTTTGATCAATTAAAAATTTATTTAACTTTTGTCTTTCTTGAACACAAGTCATCTTTACTACGGTTAAGGCGGTACCCTGACCAAAAAATCAGCGTGAGATATGAGTATTCCTATTGGCCTAGCTAGCGGCACTGGTGGCGCATGAATTACAGTAGGGAATACGCCCAGATTTTAGAATAAAATCTTTATAAAATCGAATTTTCGTCTTTTGAAAAAAAACATACGATGAAAATGTTCGTTATTAAATTGTCTATCCATTAGGGTTAGTACAAAAAATTATTAATGAACACTTTACGAGGAGATGCATGCTATCAATCATTATTTCTCAGTTTTATGGTTTTGTTGGCAAAAGATTAGTGAAACATATGCCTCTTTAAAAAAAAAAACTATACGACTATTTGTGAATCAATAATATGTAGATAATATGAGAGTTTTTCACCTTTGCACGATAAGTGAGCAGACTGGTGTATATTTCAATAATTTTGCCAATCCAATTCCCACCTCATTTACGAAAACCTCCAAAAATATTTATGAGCCATGAATTTGTATGAACCAGAGACAAATAAACACACACACACAAGTATCAATCTCCATGGCATCTCCATACAGAACGGTAAAAACAAATGTATGTATTTATACATACATTTACATACACTGTGTATGGAAAACAAAGCCAAGAGGAATGAATACTTTATGTCCCGAGGGACACGATACGATGCCCGTCGATCCGACTGAATTAACATCTATACCTGGCAATAGAATTCTGATATGATATCGGTATTCAACGACCTTCCTGGTAGAGAATAGGAAATTCAGTTTTTCCATTCATGCAAAGAATTCATCCTTTGAAGCACACAAGTTAGGCTCGGCGCGAACGGGCCACCGACCACTGCCACCTGTGGCCAGCGACAGCGACTTAACGCAATTTTCCTTATCTATACCAATATTATAAAGAGGAAAGATTTTTTTGTTTGTTTGTTTGTGTGTTTTTTTGTACCGAATAGGCTCCGAAACTACTGAATTGATTTCAAAAATTATTTCACCGTTGGGAAGCTACACTATCCCCGGGTGAGATAGGCTACTTTTTATCCCTGTATTCCCACGGGAAAGGGTACTACGCGGGTGAAACCGCGAGGCGTCCGCTAGTATTTTGTATAGACGCACCGCACACGTGTAGACGCTGGCCGCATCTCGCCACTTGTGGTCCTTGCAGGCCGAACAAACCGCCGACACCCGCCACTGTCACGCTGATCCACACCCGCGCAGTTAGACGTTAGGCGTCCTACGCATGGGTCGCGGATAAATTTGAAATAGAGTTAAATACCGCGGCCCTGGCTCAAGCAACTGAAAGAACACGGGTTGGTTTTAGTCAGTAAAAGTCTGACACGCCCTTCCGCTTCACACAGAGCAGGCAAATTAATTGGATGATATCCCAACACAAAAAAAACAGGCATCGCACGCGTCACCATGGAGCACGACGACGCCTTAATGGATATCCATACTCTCATATCGGAAATCCAATTACGTCCCACTATTTGGGATTTGCATTCTGATCTATACAGCATTAGAAACATAGCTGCTGCCGAACACCGGTGGCTGTCGCGCACTTCTGCCACTGTTGCAAATGTGGCGGTACCGCGTGAAAGCCACTGCACACTGAGTATTTGATATGAATTTCAGTTTAATACCTCTACGCGATCATGAGGAAAGGGGTAGTAAGTTTAAAATTATTAAAATATTTTTATCATATGATGTAACAAAAAAAATTACGGTTTTCGCAATTTTTCCTTGATCTGTGCTATAAGATGTTGCTTCGTACCAAATTTCAAGATTCTGAGTTCACGGGAAGTACCCTGTAGGTTTTGGATCCCTTGCGATTGTCGGAAATTTGCGACATAAACGGCTGTATCTTTTGATTGCGTTGGCTTAGAAGTTTGATTTGTTGTTTTACAGCTTTAAGGGACAGTAGACCTGAGTATTTGATATAAATGTCAGCTTGATACCTCCACGCGTTGAGAAAAAGGGTCTTGACAGACAGACGGACGGACAAAAAAGTGATCCTATAAGGGTTCCGTTTTTTCCTTTCGAGGTACGGAACCCTGAATACAAATAAATTAATAATTATTAGCAAAAGAAAACAATGAATTAATGAATCACTACATTACTGAACGATAACGATCGTGGGAATAAAACGTCTCATTTCATTCATGAAATCATGATCATTGTTATCTTAATATCTTCCAGTCATGATAACTTGAGTGCTTATTGGAAAAGTGTAATCAATAAATAAGTACTACTTTGTGCTGTGAGTCAATTATTGGTGTAGATTTATTGTTATGGTTGATAACAATAAAAAAGATGGATCGACTGCGTGATAGATGGCCTATAATGAAGTAGGTACTTTAATTATAGTTTTTTGCCCTTTGTCTCCATGAGAATAGCTCATGCGAAAGTGAGAAGATTAATATGCAACGGCACCAACACCAACACCGCCACTTACGACCTAATGATATGACGTCACACAAATTCTGCATTGCGCAAGCAAAGTTTTCGGTTCAAACAACAGTCCGACAGTAACCTTTGGGCAGTTGTCCGAACCAGACACAACACCCTTCTGGTCCGAGGATCCTCCCTTTTCAACGGAGGTTTGTGGGACTTTAGACTCTGTTTTTCATGCTTCCAAAATACACCAGTCAGCACATGGTGGGGGAATTGAAAACCCAAGTTTATACCCTAGGCATATATTTTCTTGTTTCTAATAAGCACTGTCTTGACCTCGCCTTATGGTTAGCGATGGGTGAGATCTATGTACGATAAAACAAGCGAGCACAGAAGATGCTTATTCACTCTTAATTGGAAGGCCATAGGTGGTACATTAAAGTTTCGTCACTTTGGGGGCTTTGGGGACTGACATTAAATTTTTTGAAAAAGATTTACTATGCTACAAGTATCTTTCGACCATTGGCGTAGCTATGTGACATAGGGCCGCGGGGAAAAAATTAAATTCGGGCCCTATTACACTAAACTTTTTTTTTTTTTTTTTTTTAAAACGTTGCCCCACACTAGGAATTTCTTCCTGTATCGTGGGTGCGTTTACAAACATACAAACTCACATACACAAACACCCAGAGCCGGAACAACTCTCTGTAGGTCATACAAATATTTGTTCCGTGCGGGAATCGAACCCGCGACACGCAGCGCAGCAGTCAATCGCTCAACCACTGCGCCAACCGTGCGCCCAAATAATTCTTTAAATATGCAAATTTTCTTCAATTTAATCAAAATCATTTTTTTTTATTGTATATAGGCCTACATGGGCACTTATAAAACTTCGACAAAAGGTGCACGGTTCGGGTTGGTCTTTTCCTATGAAGAAGAACCGGCAAGAAACTCCATGGTTACTCTTTTAAAAAATGGTTTTTGTTTTACATTATTTCCATGTTACAGCAATAGTACTTAGATATGGGGGGACAACGTAGGCCCGACAATAAGTCGTAAGAAAAACAAAAAAATAAGATTGTATAGTATATAAACAAAAGAAAATAAAACGAATCAAAAAGTTAACAAAATAGCTATATTATATATATATATTAGCTCGTTATCGCCCACTGTAGGGCGTAATAAAGCAAAGCTACTTGATACTAAATATTATCTGCAATGCAGCAATCATTCATGGAAGCCAAGGGACCCTTTGAGCATGGAGAACCGGGGCAAGGCCCCACCTAACCCTACGGTACCACTACTTTCACACCAACAACACAAACATTTGTGAAACTGTCCATTCGAATTCTCAATACTATTGAGGTTTTCAACCGTGATCAATATCAAATATACAAACTACTTATCATTGAAATATCTCACACACAACAATACAATCATAGTTTCCCATCCCCAATAGTCTGGTCCCTTTTGTAACAAACACCCGAGTATTTGTTAGGTAACAAACCTTTACCTAACAAATACTCGGGTAGTACATCGGGAAGTACTCGGGAAGTACTCGGAAAGTACTCGGGAAGTACATATTTATAACCGGTCATGAATAACTAAAGAGTTATTCATGACCGGTTATAAATATGTACTTCTGAATCGACATTAAGATCATAAAGTTTGAAAGACATGTATGCAGGGTTGGGCAGTATTTGAATTACTTATAATTAAAATTACATACTCGGTATTTGTGATTCAATTACTTCTCAAAAATTTAATTTGTAATTGGTATTTCAAATACCTCAGCGTCAGGTATTTTGTAGTTAGTATTTCAAATACTTATTGGTACAAAATATATTTGAACACAAATACATTTATTGATCTTAATAATGGGTGCATTCTGCAGAAAATAGCGCTCGCTAGCTTTCGACCGCAAAATATGTCAATCTTTAAAGTTGGCAACACTGGTGTTTATGTACTATATGTCAAATTGTCAAGTATCTTGCAATTGCCATAATCATAATTAAACGGTTATTTACATAACCTAACACATGACTGTAAATTGTAGTTTGAATAAAAATAGTCAAAAAGACTTAAAAATATTTTTTACTTCGTATTTTAAATTCATCCGAGATAGTATTTTGTCATTAGTATTTTAGTTAAAGCAAAGCATGTTTTTTGCACAGCACTGCATGTATGGAAAAAAACTTGTGCGGTCAGAGGACCTCCGTCAGGAACGAAGTTTCTGACGCAATTTTTGCTCGTCTGCTATTTTGCTTGAGTCTCGGTACTACCACGCTAACACACACACACACAGACAAACTAGAAAGAAAGAGCGCGCAGTGTGCTTCTCAGTGTAGTAACGCAAAAACTGTTACGTAACGTTACATTTTCTCCCGAATCACATCCACCACAAGTCGCAATAAGGAACTTCGTTCCAGAAAAATACAGATACTATGCAGAGGCCAAATTAGTTTTGGAAAAACACGTCAGTCCCAAAGTCACTTAAGTTTCACAATCAACATATTTTAAAATTCTGAATCTACAAGAGGAATCATTTTCAGATACCCCTGATCAATAATAATAAGAATACCAGCCTGCTTCTGTCCCAATGCTGGACAAAAGATTCTCTTCTCATACAGAGTTTTTTTTTTTTTCTTATATAGTCTCGCGTTTGACCACTATCTCACCTGATGGTAAGCGATGATGTGGTCGATGATGGAGCACGCTTGCCTAGAAGTAACCTATTCACTCTTGACTTAAAGACCCTTTTTTTTTTTTCTTTTTTTTCTTCTTTTTTTTTCTTTTTTTTTTCTTTTTTTTTTTGGGTGGAAAATCATCCAATGACTTCCCACCCAAAACCTGGCCCAGTAAAAGTCTGACACCCAAAACAGGCGTGTCAGACTTTTACTGACTAAAACCCACTTGTGTTCCTTCAGTTGCTTGAGCCAGGGCCGCGGTAACTCTATTTAAAATTTATCCGCGACCGACTTAAAGACCCCTAGATTGTAGCTATCGAGAAACACAGACTCTGATAGATATAGACATATCATACCGATCAATATCTACGTATAGACAAAATCCTCATCATTGATATCACAGTTCCCTTGGCCAATTGTCTGGACCCTTTTGCAACTTGGTCATTATGGACCCTTTACTTATTCATGACCAGTTATAAATCCTTCGAAAGGTTGAAAGAGAAGTATGGAAAAACAAGAAAAAAAAATGTTTGAACCCCCTATTCATTTTTAGTGCATACTATATAATTTATCTAGTAGTAGACACGCTTCGATCGACAATCTATTGAACACATAATTATGACACGATATCTTGCGAAAACACCCCGATTCAAACAGTAAAACGCCCATAAGTTTTGAACGGCTGAACCGATTTTTAACCCCCGCCGGGAAAAGAGGGGTGTTATAAGTTTCACGTGTGTTGCTGTGTATCTGTGTGTCTGTGTACCTGTGTATCTGTGTATCTGTGTATCTGTGTGTCTGTCTGTGGCATCATAGCGCTTAAACATTTTGATTTAGTTTTTTTGTGTTTGAAAGGTAATTTTGTCGAGAGTGTTCTTAGCTATGTTTGAATAAAATCGGTTCAGCCGTTCAAAAGTTATGGGCGTTTTACTGTTTGAATCGGGGTGATTTCACAAGATAAATGTGTCGGGGGTTTTTTAAATTTTGAAATTTTACTTGTAATGTAAGCTAAGAACACTCTCGATAAAGTCACCTTTAAAACAAACAAAAGAACGAAATCAAAATCGGTTAATCCATTTAGGAGCTATAATGTCACAGACAAATACACACGTCAAACTTACATATACAACAAAATAGGGCTGGGAAACAACCCGACTTCTTTCCTGAAGGCGAACTTTTGAGTCATAGACAAGTTTTTCATTTCGCCACCTACATCATTTTCCATTACGGTGTTGCCTTCATCAATATCTATTGACAAACTTCGTATCACTGACATCAGACACTACAATCACAGTTCCCTTTCCATCGACCAATTGTCTGGTCCCTTTTGTAACAGACACAGTCCCTTTACTTATTCATGACTAACATAAATACTTCGGAATCGAACCTGCTTCGACGATGTGTCCCACTAACCTAGCCTTCAAACTGTTACAAGCTAAATGTCAGACGAGACCGGTGTTAGTTTATATTTAGGACAATCAGAAGATTGGAGTCTTGATTAAGCTGGCTGTCTGTGTTTTGAGATGACGAGAATTTTGGTGTTGGATGATTTGTATAGGTTATAACTAAACGTGCGAGTTCACCGCGCGACCGCGATGCGAGACCGTGACAAGCGACTTAGGCAGGAGACTCGCGACACTACTTATCCTTAGGCTTTGTATGGGATTGAGCTCGTGCGCGAGACCGAGACGCGCGGACGCGCTCACGGACGAGTGGTGTCGTTTACTGCGCTGGAAATGCCCGAACATTTTGTCACTGAACAATTAAATAACAATTTTTGATTGACTTCTACATTGAAAACGATATTTTTTGGCCTCTAGTTGTATAATTCTTGATAGCCAATCTTTGTTTATGTTTATACTAATAATATAATATCATATCGTCGTATTCTTCTTCAATGAGGAATAACTGGTTCTGATCTTCTTGTTTTTTTTTTTTATCAATTTATGTACACTCGTACACATAATACAAGGACAAGAAGAAGGAACAGAAAAATAGGTACAGAGATTGGTACAGGTGATAGTAGTCGTTTAATTTGTGTGCGATACGGATTGTCTCGGTCTCGAACGAACACAATCACCTCGGTCTCGCGTCGCGGTCGCGCGTTGGACTCGCACCTTTAGGATCGAAGAATTTAACATAATCAGTCTATAACGTTCCCAGTCTCACTGCTGATAGTCAGGCCTCCTATTTGTAGGTGATGGAAGTCACATGTTTTCGAATATTTGGAAGGCATTATCAAAATTTCCTCTACCGTTTTGAGAGTAGTGATGATGAAATAAAAAAAAAGTGAAGTCAACGTACGACAAGTAAGGGGGGGTCACTGAGCCACCAATGCTCTAAGAAGTACCCTATAATGGATAATGATAAAACTATCTCAGTATCCATCATCAGTGGGTTTTTGAAGGCATTATAAAATATCAAATTATAAAAAAATTAGGCATTTATGTAATTAAACAAAATTTAAATTAATAAAAGGCAAGGTTAACCACTAAAATAATAAACCCATAAAATGAATTCAAGTTTAATTAAGTGCTTAAGTTAAATATTTTGAAAGGAATTCTCAATATTGCACAACATTACATCAACATTTAACAAAAGCTATCAAAAAGTCTATAAATAAAATCGAATCGGTATGCCGTAATGATCAGACGAAAACCGACAAAAAAGTTGCGTTTCGAATCAGTAAATTAATCGTATCGTAAGTCATTGCCGAGGTCGTTCAAAGTCATTATCATTGGCTCGGCGTACGGCCTAGTCCACATGCCGCCAGTGATTCGGTCAAGTGGCCAGTTGTTTATGACAGTGTTACGCAACGTCTGTAACGCGGCATAGAATTTACACTGACACTGCAGTGTTAGAAATAGTTGAAGATATTAGTCTTGCATGGTCAGATGGCTTCCTATTCGCCTTCGCCGGAATGCTCACATACTTTCTTTGCTATATAACGTGCTCTTTAATCCATCTAGTCCTTTATATCTTAAAGAACGCTTTAAGTTCCTTTGTGACACACATTCTAGGTCCTTGAGATCATCGGAGAATCTAAAATTAAGTATACGTATGCATTCCACATCCTTCTTCGACAAATCTTTTACAGTTCAAGCAGCGCGTTTGTGGAATGCATTACCTATTGAAGTGAGGCGTGCTCAATCCTTACCAACATTCAAAAAAATGGTGAAGGAGCATTTCCTTTCATTATAATTAGTCTTCTCCTTTCTCTGTGATATTTTTGTTATTTATTAGTATATTATTTATTATTGTATGTATGTATTTTATATTATTATGTCTAAGTATTATTATTTAAGATATACACTATATTGTACACTGACAACCCTAAATTCCTCTCCTCTCGTACAGTCCATCCAAAGGTTGTCTGTAAGAGATTGCCCTGTGCGATAAGACCGCCCATTGTACACTTGCTTTTATGTTTTTTGTCCTGTATATATATTTTTTTGGTGTACAATGAAGAATATAATAATAATAATAATAATAATAGCCAGTCGCTCCGTATAGCATACTGGTAACATATAGGCAGCTTCTTTTTTCTGTGTTATATCATCCAATGACTTCTCCCGCTCTGGGTGAAGCGGGAGGGCGTGTCAGACTTTTACTGACTAAAACCCACCCGTGTTCCTTCAGTTGCTTGTGCCAGGGCCACGGTAACTCTCTTTCAAATTTATCCGCGACCCAGACAGGCATCGGCCCTAGCGGACCCCTTCAGCTTTTGCTCATCTCTTTAAGGCGTGCGTGGAATACTACGCACCGTCAACTCGGGTCTGGTCCTTATCGTCCGCAAGCCCGCGCCCGGCTTGCGACTTCCGACGCCCAGGACGTCTCCTGGCTAGGGGCGTGAGGGCTTCTCCGTTGAGTTTCATATTGGCAGCTGCATCTACCAACACAGTAGAAATAAGGCTAGCCAGATTGATTGACCTGTCTTACACGATGAGATTCGATTTAAGTGCCACTTCGCATAAAAAGGAGTGTATAAAGGCAGCTGCTAAAAAAGCATGAAGACGACATAAGAATTATTGTTTTGTATGGTTTTAACCGACTTCGCAAAAAGGAGGAGGTTATCAATTCGACTGTATTTTTTTTTGTGTTATCTCAGAACTTTTTATTGGGTGAACCGATTTTGATGTTTTTTTTTTATTTGAACGCTGGTGCTTGTCATGTGGTCCCATTTAATTTCGGAGATATACATCAGAACTCTTCAATAAATGACGGCAAATCACTCTGGATAGCTGCAATCGCATGTCTGTTTATTGTTTACACCATTTCATACCATTACATCATACTGGTACGCTCTAAAGGGGTACGCAGGTGTGAACAGTTCACCCTGGTATACTCTCATTCCACAGTTTTGTTAAAGTTTCATGTTATTGGGTTAATCTATTCTGGATTCACTTTGGGCATTATAGATAGCTAGCCTATAGAATTGGTCCATTCAACCACAACTAAAAAGTGAAAAATAAAAACCTTTTTACAAAAATAAAACCGTCTTCCAAACAAAAACACTACAAAGTGAAAAATAACTTCAATTTCGGAAGTCGGTGTCAAAAAACGAAGAGACGAAAACAGGAACACCGACTTCCGAAATTGAAGTTATTTTCCAGTTTGTAGTGTTTTTGTTTGGAAGTCGGTTTTAATTTTTGTAAAAAGGTTTTTTGTGCTTACCAAGCGAGTGAAATAGGCAGTTGTTCTTACGCCTTTTTTTTTGGCCTTTGGTAATCATCCAATGACTTCTCCTGCTCTAGGTGAAGACTTTTACTGACTAATACCCATCCATGTTCCTTCAGTTGCTTGAGCCAGTAACTCTCTTTCAAATTTATCCACGACCCAGCTGTTCTTACGCCGCAAAATATTTAGTGCTAGACTAGTTGCCAATTACGAAACGTTGTTTTAGCATTACTAGGTAAATGGATATATTTTAGATTTGACCAACTTGAGCCGGTAGCTTTGTATGTGTGAATGTCGCAAGTTAAGTATCGCAAGGGTATGGTCCTACTGTGATGAAAACTGTCTTATATCCTTATCTGGGGCATGCTCTATGCGTGTGTATAAGTTTCATACAAATTCGTTCAGAAGTTGAGACTTGTTTCATTAGAAACAGACTTTTAAATTTGTGATAGAGTACTAGGATAGTTCTACTATCTTGAAGGAGTAATCTAACAAGTTTTTTTTTTACTATTTGGAAGGTTTCAAAATATCTGTAACAGAAGTTGCTAAATTACCGATTTCAAAAAAAAATTGCGGTTTACGATTTATGACGTATTAAAAAAAAACTACTGACTAGATCTCGTTCAAACCAATTTTCGCTGGCAGTTTACATAGTAAAGTACATCACATATTTTTTTCAGTTTTATCATTCTCTTATTTTAGAAGTTACAGGGGGGGGACACACATTTTACCACTTTGGAAGAGTCTCTCGCGCAAACTATTCAGTTTAGAAAAAAATATATTAGAAACCTCTATATCATTTTTGAAGACCTATCCATAGATACCCCACACGTATGGGTTTGATGAAAAAAAATATTTTTAGTTTTAGTTTCAAGTATGGGAACCCCCAAAATTTATTGTTTTATTTTTATTTTTGTGTGAAAATCTTAATGCGGTTCACAGAATACATCTACTTACCAAGTTTCAACAGCATAGTTCTTATAGTTTCGGAAAAAAGTGGCTGTGACATACGGGCTGACAGACAGACAGACAGACATGACGAATCTATAAGGGTTCCGTTTTTTGCCATTTGGCTACGGAACCCTAAAAACGGAGGTAATCAATTTGACACGTATGTATTTAATATTGTTGGAATTGCACAATATTCACATAATTATGTTACTCTGTATGGGCTTCAAACACGTGTGCCAAAATTCAAAAGTGTATATATGTATGTTTGTATATTTGTATGTTAGTCCACGCATTTCCCCAAAACTACTTATCTGATCGTGTTTTTTTTTTTTGTTGGATTACGTATTTCTCAACTTAGGGAACTGAGTAAGTTTCATAAAAATATGTTTAGCAGTTTTCAAGATATGGAACATACAACCGACCTCCTTAGCAAAAACAGCACGAATGAGTAAAAGTTAGTATGGGTATTTCATCAATCCTTTAGGTACCTTATTATAGAACTTGCTCACTTTTTATTAATAGGATATTAAAAATAAAAAGAGAGAAATAAAAAGTCAGTTATTTTTTTGTAAAAAAGTTTTTTGGATCAATAACAAAACCTACAATCTCACAGTTATAGTTTAATTCACAATGAGACAACTACAAGCTACCGAGACCCCGATTTCTCAATCAAGCAACATTGCACAACCAGATCAGATCACTTGTGTGCTCTGAACAAGGCTGTATTTCTATCGAATACAAAATCATTCTGCTTTGCTTGATTAATAGATTTGCTGGGCTATCAATAACAATATCGTCATATTATGTAATAACATGTCTAACTAAGTATGTAGGTGCAAATGTTTTTACAATATCTACGACGTACGTGTCTATATTTGTGGAAGTCACAAAAAAATAATCAAAATGATGGGCAGTACGAGTAATGGTTCATCACAACAAACCGTTGCCACCAACCGGTCTTCGAAGTGCAATTATTTTAATAGTCTTAGCAAAGCAAGTAACCTAGATGGATGTATTTTAGACTTGTCTGAATCTGACCCAACAGTTGAAGGATTTCCAATTGTTAAATTGTCTTAAAATCTGTAAGTCTGCAGTCTGTATGTTTTTACCCGACTGCCAAAGGAGGGTAATGTGTTTATCAGTCGCGTTCTAGACAATTTCGATGATTCTTACGTCAATCGATTCGTTTTAACCTTGCGAGTGTCACTGGCTACATTAAAATTGATAAATAGAAAAAAGGCGGCTTTTGGGCGCCATAATGTTGGGGCCCAATTTTTTTCTTCTATGCCTATCCTATGGCGTATCAAAATAAAGGGTTTAAAGAGATGATTTCAAAACTATATAACACGTATATGTTAACTAAACATTTATAAATAAAAAAAGTTATTAAAAAAAAACAATAAGCCCAACTGCTTAAGAAGCGAACTGAAAAGACGTAAACAAGAAGGAAATCATGTTGTGCAGTCGGAGGATACATTTGACTTTGGTCAGCCAGCTCGCAAATATATATCCTCCTCCATGTAGCCACACAGACCTCCACAAAGAAGAGGTCTGTGTGGCTGTGTCCCAGCAATGGGAACGTTTTGGCTTATGTCACTAAAGATCCATTTACACCTGTTAGCTTTATTTATGCGTGTTTTAAAGTAAATTGTAACGTGGGAAGGAACTGGCTTGTAGAAATAACTAGGTACTCATTCAAACCAGAATAATAATGTTTTACTCACGACTTTATCCTACACATGCCAGTTTGTACAACTGCTGTAGCTTTATGAACCCACGTGTTGTTTTGTTTGGTTCTATGATTATTATTTTATACATTATTTTTCTTGTTACGAGTATTATTGTTAGTTGAGTTATTTTATTTCTTGTTAGGATAAGTACCGAAGCCTTATAATATTCTTATCAACACAACCACTGTGAAACATACATGCTTAATTGGGATTCGGAAAACGACGTCTTTCGGATGAAATTATTATAATAATTGATTATGCATATCACATAAAAAAGCATTTTTGCAAAAAAATGCTACCGACTTCCAAATAAAAACTACAAAGTGAAAAATAACATTATTTTTGGAAGTCGGTGTCTTTCTTTTTTTCCCATTTTTTTGCGATATGGACACCGACTTCCAAAAATAAAGTTATTTTTCACTTTGTAGTTTTTTATATCGAAGTCGGTATTATTTTTTTGCAAAAAAGTTTTTTTATTTTTCCCTTTTTAGTTGTACTTGCGTAAAATAGGCAAGTTGTTTAGTAAGGTACCTATAACGCCAGAATAGATTACCCAAATAACATGAAACTTGAACATAACCGGTGAAATGAGAGATCTGCGTACCCCTTTATAATGTACTGACGTGATGTTATGTTATGAAATAGTATAAACAATAAATAGACATGCGATTGTAGCAATCCCGAATGATTTGCCTTTATTTATTGAAGAGTTCTGTTGTATATCTCCGAAGTTCTCTCTCACCAAATCCAGATCTTCACCAAATTAAAATGGGACCAATTTCGAAACATACTCTATCAAACAAAAAAAAGAATTTTCAAAATCGGTCTTCAATTGACGGAGATATCAGTGAAAATACAAAAAAAAAAAAAAACATACAAGAAGTCGAACATAGAACCTCCTCCTTTTTGGTAAGTCGGTTTAAAAAGGATCTACAACCCATCATATTATTGATATATCTTTGAGATTCTCGGTCCTGGATCTTTGAAAGGCGTACCAAGTGCCGAAACCAACAACCAACCAACTCGCAGAGACCTTTAGGATGAAATGTGACACCAAACGGCGATTAGCCCTGTATGCAGTAGTCACTACGCAAGAGCACCCAAGGATCCTCGGCTGGTGCAGGACTATTGCAGAATATGGAGACAAAACACATTGGCCTATAGGTCTGGGAGGTTTCGTGAATCAATCAATCTACCTAGCCTTTTCCCAACTATATTTGGGTCGGCTTCGAGTCTAACCGGATTCAGCTGAGTACCAGAGTTTTACATGGAGCGACTGCCTATCTGACCTCCACAACCCAGTAACTTGGTAACACGGTACCCCTTGGCAAGACTGGTGTCAGATCTCAAGCTTCTGACTACCCGTTACGACTGTCAAAGATCTTCAAATGACAGCCGGGATCAACGGCTTAACGTGCTTTCCGAGGCACGGAGGCAACTCGGTATGTTGAAATTGGTCACCCATCCTCGGACCGACCGCGTCTAGCATTGCCTAACCTTGTGCAACTGTTATTATTTTCGATTTATACTCGATTACCCAAAACTATAGAAGCCCAATGGCCCCTGCCTGACCACAGTTGATCTACACGGCTATAAAATGGCAGGGGATGACTTGCACACTCTTATTAATATTATATTTACTTTTATTTTAGTTTTAACATCCCACTTTTTCAACCCCAGGTACAACGTCGAAGGTCACGGCTGACGATCTTCACTATGGAGACAAATCCTGTATGCTGAACCTGACTCAAGTCTCCCTGAGTGACCTGCCTGTCGTCTGCGAGAAGGTCAACTCAAGTGATATGTAAGTTATTATTTTTATTATGACCCCTTAGTGTCCCACTGTAGGGCAGAGGCCTTTAATTTTTCTCTATCTATATTATTAAGTATGTACGTTTTAACCCCGACGGAAGAAGAGGGGTGTTATAAGTTTGACGCGTGTATCTGTGGCATCATAGCTCCTAAACGGATAAACCGATTTTGATTTAGTTTGAAAGGTGACTTTATTGAGAGTGCTCTTAGCTATGTTTGATGAAAATCGGTTCAGCATTTCAAAAGTTATGGGCTTTTTACTGTTTGAATCGGTGTGTTTTCGAAAGATATCATGTCTAAATTTACGTGTTCCATAGATTGTCGATCGAAGCATTGTAGTTCAAAAAGTATTCAGAAATAAAAATGTGTAAGGAGGTTTTTATTATTTTCCAATTGTTTTTTTTTGTGATGAGTATTTGATCTCGATCTCGCCTGATGGAAAGCGATTGATGGATGATGTCTACGATGTAACGAGCTCAGAAAATGTCTGTTCAGTTGTTCAATCTTCCTTGATGAATTGAAGGTGGCTTTGATCAATGGGGAATTACCTACTTCTATAAAACAAAATGGTTTATGTTTGTGTCCACTTTTACCTGAAAGAAAAAGCTTGCCCACACCTCCCTGATAAGATACGATACATGGACCCCTTATCCACATTTTGACTTCCATTTGGTCCGTTGTGCGTGCAGGCCTCCTCTCTGTGAGAGGAAATGGGCCGTAATCTACCAGGGCCTAGCGCAGGTTGGTGGATTTCACATGTCTTTGATTTTTTTTGTTCTAAGACATCCCAGTTTTCTCATGAAGTTTTCCTTAACCGTGATGAAATAATTTACACAAAGTAAAGCGCCTTCCTGGCTTCGAACCCACGACCTAGAACTTGTAAGTCGTGGCCGTTATCACTAGGCCCTCCCTGGTCTATTATGTAACCATCATCATCATCATCATAATATGAGCCGAAAGACGTCCACTGCTGGACATAGGCGTCCCCCAAGCGTCGCCACATTGACCGGATCCCCGCAACCTTCACCAGGTCATCGGTCCACCTGGTGGGAGGCCTTCCAACGCAACGTCTTCAAGTTCGCGGTCGCCACTCTAGAACCTTTCCGCCCCATCGGCCATGCGTTCTGCGAGCAATGTGCCCTACCCACTGCCACTTAAGTTTGGCAATTGTTCGGGCTATGTCGGTAACCCTGGTTCTCTTGCGGATCTGTACATTTCTGATCCCATTCGATCTCGATCGAAATGGTTACAATTATGTAATCGTTTCGAGATAAAGGTGATGATGTGTTACAAGATTAACTTAGATATAATCTTTTATTAATATTACATTAAGAACGATCGTAATGACTTTATTCAATGGAGATATTTCGAAAAGTAATTTATTTAGCTCCATCCATTGGAGAAACTTTCCTGGTCCTTTTATACAGTTAGGAGTTTAGGACCAAAAGTTCGGCGGCTGTCTACTTGATTAACTTACTTACCTTGTTAGTTAATCTTACTTCAACTAATTAGACTATTAACTAAATTGATGTCGTCACTACCTTATTTTTGAAGGATGGGGAGGATGAGGCAAAAAGCCACCACGAACTAAGTTACAATTATAAAACAATTAAATAAAAAATGCAGTAGAAATGCGCTCTTTGCGGAGTATGTGTGGTGTAACTTTAAATGATAGATTGAGGAATGAGGTAATAAGACAATGTTGTGGTTTAAAAGAAGATGTAGTGACTAAAATTGAAAACAGAATGTTAAGATGGTTTTCCATGTTGAGAGGATGAATGAAAGGGGAATAACGAAAGGTATTTACAAGGCAGACGTGAATGGAAACGCCGGGAGGGGATGCCCTAGAAAGACATACATAGGCCTTATTGGTGATGTTCTTTAGAAAGGCCAAGTGCGCAGTACCCATAACCAGCGTGTGTATGACTAGATGTATGAATGTGTGTGAAGCAAAAGAAGTATGTAAGGATCGTAGCAGGTGGCTTTCTGTAGTTTCTGCCTACCTCCATGGGAAAAAGGCGTGAGTTTATTTACGTATGTATGTAAAAAAGGTCTCAAAACTATGTTAGTCAACTCATTGTAAAAGGGTCAGCTCTTTACGTGAAGATGGATGACTCTCCCCAGAACCTCAGAGTCTAGCCTTTCAGAAAACATCCTTAGGATTATATTGAATTATAAATAATTATTCTACATAACCTTTTTCCTAATTACTGGGTCGATTTCCAATAAAACGGGATGCATCTGTAGATACCAGCAATTTACTTAAGCAACTTTTTATTTCACCTTCACAACCCTGTACAGTTGTTGTATCTCACGACGGCGGGTTACTCTTAGTCATGTGTGTACATGCGCATGCACTTCGTTTCTGTGTGCGTAAGCTCGCGAGCGCTCGAAACAATGTGCATGTGCATCACACACACTTCTAAGAACAACCTGCCGTCGTGAGATACAACAACTGTAACTGGGGAAGACAAAACCCTTGGCACAGATAATATAATACTAGCATACCATTGGCAAGACTAGCTCTCAGACTTTCAGCCTCCTAGCTATTCGTAACGACTAAAATCATCAAAAGTCAATACATATAATAAATCTGTAGAAAAGTTGTTTTTGTACATCGAAAAATTTCCAAAACAAAAATAGCTAGGGTGTTAAAGGAATTGAAATTGTGTATTTTTTGTCGGTGTGTCTGTTTATTTGTGCAAGCATCACGTAAAATGTATGAAACCAATGTAGATAACTTTTATACATACAAATTGCGTAACTTAAAGTATTACTTAGTTTTTGTTTCATCGCAATCGGTTCACTCTATCAAAAGTTAGATGAATTTAAAGTAAAATTATCACAACACGCAATTCAGATACTCGCATCGGACAGTTGAACTTGATATTCGATAGATGGCTTTGTGCATTTGAAGTCATTTTCTGAATGGCTGTGTAAAGATTCTCCGCGAAAGAATAATGCTACTAGAAAAAAAAAAATGGTAGTTAGATAGGGCAGGCAGGAAGGTAAGTAGGGTAGGGTAGGCAGTCTGTTGACATGGAGCAAAGCCGCAGGCACAGCAAGCTTAAATAATAAAAACTCAAAACAAATAATAAAATATGTAAAACAGCTCAGGAAGTAATAAAAGCTGATAAATCTCAAACAGCGTACCTACTCGTGTTTTTAAATATAATAAAAATATTTAATGACTCACAAAGTATGTTAGAATTACGAAGGTCTCTTTAGGTGCTGGGAATATTAATTATATGACAAATTGTGCGACAGGTGGGCAGGAAGCTAGTACATAATGTACACCTACATGCATACGGTAATAGCTCATAAACTTCCTCTGTTCTAGTTATAATGATATATTCGCCATGCTTAGGTTACGATGGCCGACGTTCTTAAATGATAGATGTCTATCATCTTCGCAACATTCAAGGTTTCTTGATAAAGACAAAGACAAAAATTATTTATTTGAACGTCAAAAATATAAATGATAATAATTGATTCTACCGTCCATTCGGAAAAGTAGCTTGTTATGGAGAAGAACGGACAAGAAACTACACACATATACTTAAAAAAAAAAAAAATTTACATACATACTGTATTACGTATAAGTTTAAAGTATTACAAGCACTAATAGGTAAATTCTTCATTTGATAAATAGGAACATGGTTCTCACATAATTAAACTAGCTTTACCCCATGGCGCACCCCACGGGACCCGTTTTCGTTATAAAAATATAGCATATGTTTCTCAGGCAAGCTCTACGGGAGAAAGAATTTTCAAAATCGGTTTAGTAGTTTTTGAGTTTATCCATTGCAAATAAACTTACAAACAAATCTTTCCTCTATGTAAGTAAAAAGGCACTTTTTCTATGTTCTCATACATCTTAGTGGTAGTAGTAGAGTACTTTGCTTTTCTATTAAAGCGTGTTTTTTTTAGTTTAATTTGAATATTTTTTTATTTTTTTTGGTTCAATCGCTAATCCTGAAGATCCGGGTAAGGATAATGGGACCAACTATTTAAATTATTGCATTGTCATCAGTCCTTGATAAGTGTGCCAAGTTTCAAATTAATACAACTTTTTGAAGGGGGTGAAAATCACGTTCAAAGATTCCGTTACATACATTTATAGATACATTCATACTAAACTCATAAAAGCATGTTAAAAAGGGCTTTCACCTTGCCAGGAATCCAAGGGCTGCTAGATATTTAAAGCCAAAGTCAACTTAGAGCTGCCATCCTTGCTATAAGAAACAGAGGTATTTAAAAGCCTATGTTTTTTAGGGTTCCGTACCCAAAGGGTAAAAACGGGACCCTATTACTGAGACTCCGCGGTCCGTCTGTCTGTCTGTCTGTCTGTCGGTCTGTCTGTCTGTCACCAGGCTGTATCTCATGAACCGTGATAGCTAGACAGTTGAAATTTTCACAGATGATGTATTTCTGTTGCCGCTATGACAACAAATACTAAAAACAAAATAAAATAAATATTTAAGTGGGGCTCCCATACAACAAACGTTATTTTTATGCCGTTTTTGCGATAATGTAATGGTACGGAACCCTCCGTGCGCGAGTCGGACTCGCACTTGGCCGGTTTTTATCTTGTAAACAAGTCTAAGGAAAATGACCTACCTCAATCTTTAGTTTATCTACCGGTCATCAACTTCGGTCCATCTTTTTAGAAGATAAAATCTAAATTATGTTAATTTATACAATGAGTTATTTAATCTTTTTTTAAATTCAAAGGCGTAAATACCAGAGTACATGCTGTTTTATCGTAAAAAAGTGATACAATGAATAAAATTATCTAATCAAGGACAGAGTTCTCAATTTAAATCTTAATTCAATTATAAATGGGTCAAGACGAACAAGAAGTAATTTATTCATTCCAATTTTAAATATCGATCGGATCCAACTGTCAGACTAATGAAGATCGGTCGGATCCGACCCCGGCCTTGGCACAATAATCTTTTCTAAACCGACCCGAGAACAAAGCGATCTGGACAGTTTTGCCGATCCTCCCCTTTATGCGGTTCTTTGAATAAATGAAAGGTTATAATGTGAAAATTACAGAATATTTTCATTATGCGTACAGCTAAGGAGTGGAATTCCCTGCCGGAGTCTGTATTTCCTGATAGCTACAACCTGGGAGTCTTTAAGTCAAGAGTGAATAGGTTACTTCAAGGCAAGCGTGCTACATCGTCGACCACATCATCGCTTACCATCAGGTGAGATAGTGGTCAAGCGCGAGCCTAACAATAATAAAAAAAGGAATTTATGGTATATTTTCCTTTTTGTAATATTGAAAAAACCGGCCAAGTGCGAGTCGGACTCGCGCACGAAGGGTTCCGTGCTTGGTAAATTGCGGTTTAGGATTTATGACGTATTAAAAAAAAACTACTAACTAGATCTCGTTCAAACCAATTTTCGGTGGTAGTTTATATGGTAATGTACATCATATATGTTTTTTAGTTTTATCATTCTCTTATTTTAGAAGTTACAGGGGAGGGGGCACACATTTTACCACTTTAGAAGTGTTTCTCGCACAAACTATTCAGTTTAGAAAAAAAAAAAAAAAAAAAATATTTTTTGTGTGAAAATCTTAATGCGGTTCACAGAACACATCTACTTACCAAGTTTCAAAAGCATAGTTCTTATAGTTTCGGAAAAAGTGGCTGTGACATACGGACGGACAGACAGACAGACAGACAGACGGACAGACAGACAGACATGACGAATCTATAAGGGTTCCATTTTTTGCCTATTGCTACGGAACCCTAAAAAGGGTAAAAAATAAAGGAAATATTTGAATTGTTTTTATAAAGCTTAAAGGCGAGACTGGCTGCGATGTTAAAGAACCAATGAATAATGTATTTTATCGGTTAATGCAATGCCAATTAAATTAATAACCATTTTACTTAGCATACGTTAAAGATTTTTGAGTCTCAGACTTCATACATCAACAGATTTGTATATAGATGACTTGTAATTGTGGACGCAAGCTCGTTTAGAACCAATAAAAGATACTACTCGCGAAGATGCATGTTTTATTACTTACAATGATCATCTGAATTTAATATTATAAAGGGTTAACATTGTTTGTTTGTTTGTAATGGGTAGATACATCATCATCACATCATCAGCCTATTAATGTTCCCACTTCTGGGACACAGGCCTCCTCTCTGTGAGAGGGAATGGGCCGTAATCCACCACGCGGGCTCACTGCGGGTTGGTGGATGTCACAATGTCTTCGAATTTATGGTTCTAGGACATGCCGGTTTCCTCACGATGTTTTCCTTCACCGTTTTGAGAGCAGTGGTGATGAAATAATTTACACAAAGTAAAGCGCCTACCTGGGCTCGAACCCACGACCTTACGACTTGTAAATCGCGGCCGATACCACTGGGCCACCACTGCTCTCAACATAGGTACAACTTTATAAAATATCGGCGGCATAAAACAGATCTTATATTTAGTCAATTGAACCCAATTAAACAGCTCTATTATGATTAGTATCTGTCTGTTGGAGCGTGACAGACATTTCTGTTCATTAGGGAATTTGAGAGGAACTTGTGCTCAATTAATAACAGCAAAACAGTTTATGGAATACGTTCAATTGGTTTAATATTGGAGGAGGCAATAGACGAGAGCCAAACCTCGAATTATGACTTTTTACTTAGGAAATCCAGTCGGCGCTCTCTGCCCATATTTCCTCATATTCCCCTAGTCAACGGCACAAACTATTTTGTGCGCGAGGTTAAAATGCATGCTGTCTCATCCGACAACACGTGCGAAAGAGATTGATGCTGTTATGAGCAGTAAGAAACTAGTTCTCGTACGAATTAGCACTTTTGCAAATTTGTAGCGAAATGGATGATGATTTAGTACGAAAACGAGCGCGCGAAATTTTATAAACAGATCTTTGGGAGTCTAGATATCATGAAAAAACTACTTAATGTATATTTTCAAAATAAAATTAAATATATTGTTGAATTACTAATCTATCCCTGTATGGAGGCCGTTTTGCAATATTCCTTCTTCTTTTGGTATTTACTTCCGCCTAAAAATGCGTCTTATAATTAGTGATCAAATATGGAACTTTCGACGCTCATAACCATCAAATATTGTATTTTTTACTTTTTTGTTTCCATCCAGGGCTAGATAATGATGAGACAAATTAATTTTTTATTTTAAATGAAGCCGCAAACACTGGAGCAATCGCCAGACTACGTTTGTATGAAAGAATCTTCGACTAGAGTAACCTTAAGTAATGACATTCATTGACCCTTAACTCATACTTGCTATAACTAATCGGAGGTATCGCAAAATATTCACTACAATAATATTAAAATTAGTAAAATACCCGCCCACTCACAACACGAATAGTGTAGTTTGACATACTCGTATCGAAGACCTTACGCTACACCAGCGCCTCTAGCGCCGAATTCATACGCGGTAGTCCCCATTGTTGGCATCGGGAAAAGGCAAACAGGTCGATTTTTGTTGATCCCAATCAATTAGCTCTATTTAGATAAGTATCTGTCTGTTGGAGCGTGACAGACATGTCTGTTCATTAAGCGTTTTAATTATCAATGATATTGGCAGGATATTGGGTACCTAATGCAAAAACTTTGGTGTTGATACCTGCGTCTAATATCCGGCAATAGATTTTTTAATTGATATCGCTGACTAATTTGATTGATTGTTCATACAAAATTAAGTTTTTGTTTGACACTACTATACGGTTTAGTTTACTTCCAGTAACTGTTGACCACGTTCGACAAAGGTTGTAATTTGTCAATTGAGGCTCAAAATATTGCTGTATCTATCGATGCAGCGTAGCTTAACTGAATACTGCAATAAAACAAATTATTATAAAAACAAAGGTTAAAGCTATCAGGGAACACAGACTCCGGCAGTAAATTCCAATCCTTAGCTGTACGCATAATGAAAGTATTTTCAGAAAAGGTTAAGAGTAGCTTTCATTTGATACCCATATTGTTATGACAACTTAAAAAAATATGTCACTTCCACAATTGAGACGAATCCAACGACAGCTCATATGCCATAAACCGTCAAGCCGTTTGGGCTGTAGAGCGAGCCATAGAAATGGTCATACATACATAAATGCGCTCCCGCAGTCGGGTAAAAATGGGTGGTTATGTTGTAAAAGATTAAGTCATAATTCCTCATGAAGCTGTTTTTCTAGCGCTTTTTGCCAAGACACGGAGCAAAGTTGCATTTATTTTACTCTTACCATCTCAAGCTGTAGTTAAACCAAACAAAACTTATTAAAATGGGTTAATGTTGCCAAATGACTACAATTTGGTTGTTGACCAAAAACCATGGCAGTATAGAGCTCTGTAGCCAGACGACAAGTCCGATCCTTCATACTTTAATGTGGATAGCTATGCCAAGTTAAAATCAAAATTATCCTTATTACATATACTCCAAAATAGCACTTACTTTGTCACACAGTGAACTTTGTTGATCTTACCCTACCCACCTATCTAACCTACCCTACCATACCCTATCTACCTACCTACCCTATCCAACCTACCTTTTTTTATTTTTAAACCTTCCCTGTATTCTGGCGAACATAACATAAAATTATTCAAATCGGTCCAGCAGTTTTTGAGTTTTAGCGACACTAACGAACAGCAATTGATTTTTATATATAAAGATGATATGAATTTATATTCCTTTGCATTTACCTTTGATAGTCAATACAGCAATCATCATAATTATATCTGTTTTCCAAAAGGTCGATATTCTTATAAACTTGAAAGCTGTTTCTGGGTGTCAACAAGTTTTAGGGAAGTCCCATGACATTGGCATTATTCTTGTCTGAGTATTTATTAAGGTTTTACAGATTAATAAAACCAAAACCGCAAAGTGTCCAACCACTTAATGACATTATCAATAATTGAGGCTTAAAAACAAGTCTGGAAAATTGAATTTAGAACTTAATACCAATATTTTTAATCGTTGGTGATTACAGTTTGGGAGTGGTGACCCACAGGTACCTTAAGGTGCCTTTAGATATAAATTAACATTACGGTAGGAACAACAAAACATCTGCAATTAAGTCGTACAGTAAATAAGATCTTTAACGCTTTATGGGGCTGAGTAACAAATCCAATCGTATTATTATTTAAAAAAATACTTTAGACACTAATACGGTTACGATAAAGATAATTATCATGGATAAATCACTTTTACGTTGAAATATACCATTTGTCAACGGGGTCTGACAGTAAACGCTTTTCCTATTCTAAATATGTAATGGTATTTTTTTCCGAATGGATCTGACAGTATAAACTTTTCCTATTCTAAGTAAGGAATGGTAGTTTTTTCAGAAAGTCAAAGTCAAAGTCAAAGTCAAATATATTTATTCAATTAGGCCAATAAACGGCACTTTTGAACGTCACATAAATTAAAATTAAAATTTACAAGTAATAAAATAAAAAAATATTCTACCGTGCATTCGGAAAGTAGATTGTTATGGAGAAGAACGCACAAGCAACTCCATACTTCATCTTTTTTTTTTTAAATAGGTGTTTTACAATATTTACATACGTACATACATTAATATATGTGAGGACGATGCACCCAGAATAGCTCTACACACTAATATACTACTTACAGGTAAAAAGTATTAAAAAGCATTAACAGGAAAATTAATTAATTTGATAAGTAGGAACATGGTTCTCACATACTTACAAATATTACAAACATAGGTAAAATACCTAATTCAACAACAACGGAACAGTGTGTGAGTCAATTTCTAAAAAAACCGTATAGCATATCTGTAACATTCCGTAGGTTCTACTATTCATGGTGGCAAGCTTTTAAGTACAGCATCACCTAATTAAATACCCCTCAACCCTAAAAATAAATTACATGGTACCTAAAACAACCAAAGTGTCAGTATATGTATCAAAACGTAAGAAAGAAAAAATATTTTTTTGTGAGGAAATTCCGGCAGACATACTGACTAGTGACTAAAGGTCTATGTAACTTAAAACATTACAAGTTTATGAATTTGCTTGGCATTGTTTCTATGAATTGATCTGTGTATTTGTTATATTTTGATAAGAGGGGGTGTCAGTATGTGTATCAAAACGTAAGAAAGTTGTGACTAGTAACGCCATCTATACCATGTCATGTGTAACTCTTTTTTGAATAAAATTTAATCTGTTGCGAACAGTTCACGTGTTTCAATACAAAGTTATTTTAACATATTTTCGATATATTTTCGTCGTGTAAATGCAACTTTATCCGACACTTAAATAGGTATGACATGACTTATTGAAGTACTTATTGACCATGATTGGTATAACGACTGCATTTACAATTTAGTCAATATAATTTGCGGTAAGGAGCCCAATTATTGGTGTTTACTAAACTGGGGTTATACCTGGGTAATTGGCATGTCCTGGTTTGAAAATACGTAGGTATTTTTTACGTAATATTCGTTACTTGGCGTAAAGTTTAATAAGACATTGTGCCTATTGGCCTTGTTTGTTCTGTATCCTGCTTGGTATCGAGGAAAGTGGAAATTTGATTTTTTTTCTACTACTCCGTTATTCTTTTCTGGTTAATTTCGTTGCGGGATCCAAGACAGTTAAATTCATTCTCCGGGACTTCGTTGAGCTTCATTGCCTCGGCGCTTTTCTGGTGGTCGCCGCTGTTGATTCTGGCTTTCAGGAGTTGCAGTGGTTTGGGAATAGTGTGGTGGGATTGTAAGCCATAATGAATAAGGACACTAGGACAAATTTCCGTGCATATAAGCGATTAGTTGACATACCTATTAGGACCAATTTATATTAATGTTATTTTTATCTGGGGTGCTTGATAACGAAACATATCCTAGTTTTAGTCAAAGTCAAATATATTTATTCAATTAGGCCAATAAACGGCACTTTTGAACGTCACATAAATTAAAATTAAAATTTACAAGTTATAAAAAAAATATATAATTCTACCGTGCATTCGGAAAGTAGATTGTTATGGAGAAGAACGCACAAGAAACTCCATACTTACTCTTTTTAAAAAAAAATAGGTGTTTTACAATATTTACATAAGTACATACATTAATATATGTGAGGACGATGCACCCAGAATAGCTCTACACACTATACTACGTACAGGTATAAAGTATTAACAAGCATTAACAGGAAAATTAATTAATTTGATAAGTAGGAACATGGTTCTCACATACTTACAAATATTACAAACATAGGTAAAATAACTAATTCAACAACAACGGAACAATGTGTGAGTCAATTTCAAAAAAAAAAAAAACAAAACAAACGACCCTTTTTGCCTATTGCCTTTCCCTTGTCTGTCTTCTGCTTGAAATGGGGGGCATTGGAACGTATGTTTCTTCTTACTCCTCAGCTGTTATTTTCTGATTGGTTTCGTTGCGGGATCCAAGACATTTGAATTATTTCTCCGAGGCATTTAGAGCTTCATTATCTCAGCGCTTTTCTGCTGGTCGCCATTGTTCTGCTGTGTGGCGGACTTATGCCAAATGATACCATAATGAATCAAGAGGTTTATACGTTTTTCCAAATAAATTAGAATCGATAAGCCTTAAGGAAAAAAAATATAAGGAAAGGTTAAGAATAACCTTTTAATCCTTGGAAAACCACTTAAATAGGAACCACTTAAAGGCATGCAAATTTAAGTTGGTAAGTTTAAAGATTAATTAAGATATAAGTGGTTAAGGAAATATAAATGAATTATTAAAAAATAATAATAACTAGTATGCATGCCAAATCGAATTGTGATACGAGTATGGCCAGATATTAGAAAATAAGTTGAAGTGTTTGAAAAGTTTAATCTAAAGGGTTTTTTTTTAATCTGACATATACCTACCTAAGAGTGTTTAGCTTATCGCGGTAAGCCTTTTGGGACTCCAATCTCAAAGGGGTCAAAACGGAACGTATTTTTTTTTTTGGTTTTGTTTTTTGAAGTATTTTTTTCTGAATTCGGAAACAAATCTCATAAGTAATTTTATTATATAAATCAATTTGGATACCTAACGAGAGATCGAAGATCAATAATACGATTACAGCCGATTACGTGCGAGTTAGCTTAGTGCGAGTTTTGGCGTAATGTAAATAAGCGCCGTCTGGTGTCAGTAAGGAGAAACCTCATTTGAAGTTGAGTAGGTATTTGCCAAACAGTACTTTATACTGATAAAAAACTTTTTTACAAAAAAATACTACCGACTTCCAAATAACAAAACTACAAAGTGAAAATAACTTTATTTTTGGAAGTCGGTGTCTTTGGTGGGTACCAATTTTATTGCGTTATGGACACCGACTTCCAAAAAAAAAAAAATTTTTCACTTTGTAGTTTTGTTATTTGGAAGTCGGTAGTATTTTTTTGTAAAAAATATTTTTTTCATTTTTCACTTTTTAGTTGTACCTCCCTAATAGGCAAGTAGTTACGTAGGGTACCTATATGAATAATAAATGCCAGAATAGATTACCCGAATATCATGAAACTGAACATAACCGGTTAAATGAAAGTGTACCAAGGTGAACTGTACTCATCTACGTACCCCTTTAGAGCGTACTGGCGTGATGTTATGTTATGAAATGGTATAAACAATGAACAAACATGCGATTGCAGCAATCCCGAGAGATTTGCCGTTATTTATTGAAGAGTTCTGTTGTATATCTCCGAAGTTCTTAATCTTCACCAAATTAAAATGGGACCAATTTTGAAATATACTCTTCCAAACAAAAAAAGAATTTTTAAAATCGGTCCACAATTGACGGAGATATCGGTGAACATACAAAATAAGAAAACTTACAAGAAGTCGAACATAGAACCTCCTCCTTTTTGGTAAGTCGGTTAAAAATCTATCAAACTGTCTTTAAGTCAAGAGTGAATCTTCTACTTCTAGGCATGCATGCTTCACCGTTGACCACATCATCGCTTACCATCAGGTGAGATAGTGGTCAAGCGCGAGCGAATAATTTATATAAAAAAAACTTTTGCGTTAAAGTAGGGTTTGAGATACTCTATTTTGTAAAGGTGTCTACACACAAAAACCGGCAGCTCAACCCGCCGTGCGGCCATTGTTTTCGCGTTTGTTTCACAAGTAAAATTTCACAATTTAAAAAAACCCCCGACACATTTATCTTGCGAAAACAACCCGATTCAAACAGTAAAATGGCCATAACTTTTGGACGGCTGAACCGATTTTATCCAAACATAGCTAAGAACACTCTCGACCAAATTACCTTTCAAACAAAAAAAACTAAATCGAAATCGGTTCATCCGTTTAGGCGCTATGATGCCACAGACAGACACACAGGTGTGTAGACACCTTTACTGGTCCTATGTTGTTTAACTACTTTAGATGCTAACTGTACCTATAACCAGTATACGCCAGTTACAGTATTATATGGCCAAGGTCAGCAGAATATAATCTCCATATTAATAATACAACAATAAATTTTAATTAAACAAGTGCCTATTTACCTACCTATACTGTTTATAATAAATACATAATAACTAGACAAAAGGTAGTTAAGATTATACATTTTTATAAAATAAAGTGAATAGTAGAATAAATAATTAATATGTGAAAATGCTTCACATAAATCTTGATTCCGGCGTTTAAAAAAAAATAAAAAAACCGGCCAAGTGCGAGTCTGACTCGCGCACCGAGGGTTCCGTACAAACCTCAGCTTAAAGGTATTATAGACCTGAGTATTTGATATGAATTTCAATATAATAACTCTACGCGTTCATGGGGAAAGGGGTAGTAAGTTTAAAATATTTTTATTGTATGATGTAACTAAAAATTTACGGTTTCCGCAATTAATCCTTTATCTGTGCTATAAGACGTTGCGTCGTACCAAATTTTAAGATTCTGAGTTCACGGGAAGTACCCTGTAGGTTTTGATTCCCTTGCGAGTGTCGAAAATTTGCGGCAATTTGCGGCATAAACGGCTGTATCTTTTGATTGCGTTGGCTTAGAAGTTTGATTTTTTCACAGCGTTAAGGGACAGTAGATTTGAGTATTTGATATAAATTACAGCTTGATACCTCCGCGTGTTCCTGAGAAAAAGGGTCTTGACCGACAGGCGGACGGACGGACAACTAAGTGATCCTATAAGGGTTCCGTTTTTCCCTTTCGAGGTACGGAACCTTCAAAATGCCATCTTGGGATTTCCGCCCAACTCAGGTGCCATTACCAATAATCTGTTTTTTTTAGTAGGTTTATCATGGGACCATCAAATGAAATAATTTAGGTACAAATTGACAACGCGTCGAATAAACAAAAAGAAATATGGATTTGTTCCGGTCTGATCCCCTAGTTGATGCAGTCACGGGGACTGCCGACAGAACTGCTGCCTGTTTATTATTAGCGGCCAGTTATTCCAAAGTTTTCATCTTTCATTTAAAACCTTTCTGTAATGCATTGCAATGCGTCTACTTAGACAAAAACAACCTTCTCTCTAACGTCCAATAGTACAAAATTCAAAACTTTATTGGCAGTTTCAAAAATCCAACTCTAAGTTTATAAATCAATCAAGTCACTTGAACTGCACGACATAAACTTCTCAATCATTCATGGCAGAAAACTCTGTTCGACCACTTTATGTACCTTCAGTTTTGTATACTGTTCACAGCAGTCTCAGTACAATTAACCTAACTGCACACCTGTAGGCCCCAAAGGAATTGGCAGGGGTACACGTAAAGTGTACTCACAT
Source organism: Orthosia gothica (assembly GCA_949775005.1). Classification (NCBI taxonomy): domain Eukaryota; kingdom Metazoa; phylum Arthropoda; class Insecta; order Lepidoptera; family Noctuidae; genus Orthosia; species Orthosia gothica. Next base: position 5,041,493 of record OX459068.1, read on the forward strand.
TTCACCAGTCAAGTTTAACACATACAGTAAAGTAAATTTTTGAAGTCTGACCCACCACTGGCGTTAGACACATGTGACATGGCAGCATTTGGGTTTAGTCCCATAGAGAGATGGTTATCTTATTACCTTATGGAAAGGTACACAGGGGAAAAGAAACAGAGCCAAACCACTGACAAGATGAGAGGACGAGGTCATAAGAACAGCCGGCTCAAATTGGAGCCAAATAGCACAAAAAATCCAAAAACCCGACTGCTTCAAAACCGAACTAAAAAGTTGTAAACAAGGAAAAAATCATGCAGTGCAGTCGGAGGATACATATTCGCGGGCTGGCTGACCAAAATCTGGTGTATCCTCCGCCTGCACAGCATGATTTTTTCTTTGTTTACGACTTTTTAGTTCGCTTTTGAAGCAGTCGGGTTTTTTTAATTTTTTGATTTAACTTTTTTTATTTATAACTTTTTAGTTATTTTTTTTCGAATTAGGTACATTTAAACATATAAGTGTTATATATTTTTGAAATCACCTCTTAAAACCCTCTGATACCCCACACGATGGGTTTGGAATAAAAAAAAAATTTGGCCCACAGAATATGGCGCCCAAAATCCGCCATTTTTATATTGTCCAATTTTAATGTAGCCTATGACACTCGCAGGGTTAAGACGAATCGATTGACGTATGAATCATCAAAATCGGCCAACGCGTTTGGTCTCTGGAACACCATATAGGAACAAACATACATACATGCATACATACATACATACATACATAGACTGATAAACACATTACCCTCCTTCGGCAGTCGGGTAAAAATACAGACACACATGGGCATCTTTGGAAAATGCCTTTACCCAATCTGGGGTTCTTGCAAAATAAGAAAACTAACCAATTCATTTAATACAAGAAACTTACCCACTAACATATTCATGCTAGAAATTAAGTAAATATTGTACATAAGAATGCAAGGAATAAAAGCCTTTTTATTTTATAATAGACTAGCTGTCCCACGCGGATTCACTCCCGTCACCCTACCCTACCCTACCTTACCTCCCCTACATATATTATTGTTGCGTAACTTTAACCGCTTACGCAGCGAAAGCAACGGAACCTCTCAAATAGGAATAATTTTTTTTTCCCGTTTTTGCAACATTTTTCATTTATGCTCGGCTCCTATTGGTCGTAGCGTGATGTTATATAGCCTATAACCTTCCTCGATAAATGGACTATCCAACACAAAAATAATTTTCAATTCCAACCAGTAGTTCCTGAGATAAGCGCGTTCAAACAAACAAACAAACTCTTCAGCTTTATAATATTATATATTAGTATATACGTGGGACACTCAGAAAGTTTTGCGAAACTAAAAAAAATTGTTCTATACGTACATATATTTTTATTAAATCTTTTCAAAGTACTTTCCACCAGCCTCTATACAAAGATTCATGCGCCTAAACCAGTTTTCAAAACACTTTTTCCAGTCCGCCGCAGACACCTCGTTTACAGCCTGCTCGAACGCAGCCAGCGCATCTTCCGGCGACGAAAATGATGATGTATCCCTTTGATCTGATTTTTTATTTTTGGGAATAAAAAGAAGTCACACGGTGCTAGATCAGGGCTGTAAGGAGGGTGACCCAGGAGTTTGACTGGCGTGCTGTCCAGGAAGTCCCTCGTTTTGAGTGCGGTGTGCGCAGGTGCATTGTCGTGGTGGAGCAGTAGCCCGCGGAGCCCTGTGTTTGGTCGCTTGTTGCTTATAACAGAGAAAACTTCTGGCAAACATTTGGTAGTATACCATTCGGCATTAATGCTTCTTTGATCCCGTAAGGGAATTGATACCAAGTGGCCAGTCAAATTAAAAAAGCTAGCGATCAAAATCTTACCCCCGCTTCTAGATCGCTTCACTTTGGTAGGCGTTGGCTCATTTTGAAACACCCAAACAGTCGACTGGCGCTTGGTTTCTGGGTCGTATTGATAAATCCAGGACTCATCACCTGTAACGATGTCGTAAACACGCCGAGACGAGCCTGCTTCAAATTTGTTAAGCATATCACGGCACCATTCCACCTGGGCCTGCTTCTGAGCATCGGTGAGGTTGTGCGGCACCCAGCGTGATACTATCCTCCTCACGCGAAGATGGCTGTGTAGAATCTCGTGAACGCTTCCCGATCCAATCTTCAATATGTGTTGAATCTCCTGATATGTAATTCGCCTATTGTCTTGGATTAAATTTTTCACTGCTAGCACGTTTTCTTCGGTAACAGCCGTCAAAGGGCGACCGCTTCTTTCGTCATCCCCCAAAGTTGGTCGACCGCGCTTGAATTCGTTATACCAACGATACACGGTTGCCTTGGAAGGGCCTTCATCCATGAATGCCATTTGAAGTCTATCGTACGATTCATCCGGTTTCAGGCAACACTTGAAATCGTATAAAATCATAGCTCTAAAATGTTCCCGGCGCAGATCCATATTTCAGTGAGACACAATACTTTGAATTAACTCGCAAAAAATGTGGAGGGAAATTTTGAAATTGGAACTTACTTATTTTTACTTATAAATAATCATATTTTCGAAAAACATTATAACTGGCCAGTCTCCCATATATAAAAACTTTTTTTCGCAATACTTTCTGAGGGGCCTGGTAGATAGATGAGCCAATGGCCGGCCAAGTCTAGATTTTGGGCTATTACTGATAAATTCCAGATGAAAAACCCCAATAACTATTTGCCTGACTCAGAAATTGAACACAAGACCTCTTGCTCATTAACAGAGCTAGCGATCTAGTGCACCAACGAGGCAGTTGGACTAGATAAGACTTATTATTATAAACTGCATAATAACAACAAGGTCAGATTACCTAGGTTCATATCAAGTATAACATAAAATGAACTACAAAATATCTAGTCCACGCAGCTTTTTGCTACTACGCGGAAGTTAAGCAAAAAATTATTACAAAACATGGTGGCAGGATCTATTTTGTCACTTCTTATGGCTCCTGGTTTCTCAAGAAACGTTTTTTGTCATGTCCAGTCGAGTTTGTAACTAGGTTATTGGCAGATCGTGACTTGGCAAGATGGGTTTTCGAAATTAAATGGCGCGGGATAAAAAGATTGGCGCGTGCTTGCGTGGTTGTCGAAGTATTGTAAGATTTGTAGGTATGTTTTTGGGTTTATTTAGTTACTTAGAACCATTTTAAAATAGCCAGTAGTTTCTTGTGCGTTGGGTGTCTTTTTGTATCGAGTCATTTTGTATTTTGATGGTTCAAAATCGACACGATTCTTTCAAAATAGACATGTTGCACGTTCTTCAGCATAAACTTAATAAAACCTATAAAAAGATTCTTATAGAAGTTGAGACAGAACACTTAAGGTTACACTAGTCGAAAATTCTTCCATACAAACGGATTTATTCTTCGTTCGGCCCGAAGTTTTGTCCCACATTCCAAAAAATTCTTAGTTCGGCCCACATCATCATTGAAGTACTGTTTCGTCCCATATTACAAGTACTTTAATGGTACAGTCAATAAAAATAACACACATACATGCACACTGAAGCGTAAAATAAAAAAAAATACATAATTTTTTTCGACTTATAATCGTACTTTAGAATAGTCAAAGAAAAATATGAATCTAGTTGCACATTAGCAAGCGTCTATCTCTATGGAGAAGAATGTGCAAGAAACTCCACGGACTCTCTTTTTCATCAGTTTATTATTTAGTTACATCATTCTTGTTGAAAAATACATGTGTGAGAACGATGTAAAAAGTCGTGCGCGTAAAAGCATCACGAGTGAAACAATAAATAAAAAAATACAAAAAATTGGTAATTAAAAACTAGCCGAGGCAGCTAAGTTGAGTTGGCGAGTAAGCCAATCCCAACTGATGGCGCCAGTTTACGATCATGACGCATGAATTGGCACCACTCAGCTCACCCATCATGAAGGGTATTGAATAATCCAACAATTGTGCCACAATCAGAGAGACAGTTGAGAGAGCATGACACAATCTCAACTGCCAGGGCACACACAAGTCAACGAACGACACATAAGTACAGTAAATCTTAGATTTACAGTTGGTACATAGTACTCACACATATGCTGTGCAGTTATCACTAAACGAAATTGAGTTTATACAATAAAAATATATGCATACAGTCTTCAGCAGGTCCAACAATACTTCAAAACAATAATGTTCTACACATCACTTGTTTTTGCGCCCTAGTAGTTGTGTAGCAGGGCTATGATTGAGCCAAGCATTTTTATCTGCGATGAAAGCGCCCAACTTATAATATGCCTGCCTGCATAGTGTGCGTTTTATACAAGTTTTAAATTTCGTCTCATTTAGTTATAGAATGGGGGGAGGAATTTTATTGTAGCATTTTATACAGTACCCCATGAAAGAAGAGGCTAGTTTAGCCAGTCTGAAACCTGGTTGAATTAATTGTTTCCTATTTCTACTAACGTAATTATGTCTGTCGCCGTTTTTACTAAAAAGTATTTTTTTTTACAAAGTCACTCTTATGGCTCACTGTTTTAAAGGTCGAAAATATCCCGCCGCTTTTTTAATCGGCGGATGCTTTCTGGGATTGTAAGTTGTCTTTCAAGTTCACTTTCATTATGTTGGAGGCGCTGGCTGATCTCCAAAGTTGGATGCCATATGTCCAGATTGGCTTCAGTATGGTCTTGTATATTAGAAGTTTGTTATCTATCACCAGTTTTGAGTTTTTTCCAAGTAGCCAGAAAAGACACAGAGGTCGCGATGAAGTAATGCTATTGGCCAAATGAGTCAAAACAAACAAAGGACGCAATATATAAAAGGGGTGGACCTTTTTTACCCGCTCTTTTAAACAGATTCCGGTGACTTCAGCTGTACCTATACGTATAACTTGCTCAATAAGACCGGCTATAAAGTGTTATTATAATAATACGAGTACATTTTCCATCGCGGAGAAGACAGAGAGGAGCGGTGGTTTTAAATAGTTTATTGATGTTAAATATTTCAAAATACGTAACCCTTTTTAATAGCTGATTGTACAAACAAGTAAGTTTGGTACATACAAAAAAGATATGGGCCGTAGAAGGAATATAAAATAGGACGAAACAGGCATAAAATAATTAAAATTATATTTTGGGACGAACGAAGCATATTGTTTGGGACGAACCAGGATTTTGGCATTTGGGCCGAAAATCAGTGGGCCGAACGAAGAATAAATCTACAAACGTAGTCTAGAGATTACTCCACTGTTTGAAAATGTACGTTCAAAATAAAAATTGATATCAATTTGTCTCATCATTATCTAGTCCTGTATGGAAACAAAAATGTAAAAAAATTATATATTTTAAAGTTATGAGCGTCGAAAGTTACATATTTCAATACTAATTTTAACGCATCTTTGGGCGGAAATAAATACCATAAGAAGAACGAAAATTGCAAAACGACCTCCATACAGGGATAGATTTGTAGTTCAACAATGCAAATAATGTTATTTTATAAATATACATTTAGTTGTTTTTTCATGATATCTAGACTCCAAAGGGTCTGTTTATAAAATTTCGCGAGCTCGTTTTCGTCCTAAATCATCATCCATTTCGATACAAATTTGCAGAAGTACTAATTCGTACGTGAACTAGCTTCTTACTGCTCATCACAGCATCTATTTCTTTCGCACGTGTTGTCGGATAAGATAGCATGCATTTTAACCCCGCGCACAAAATAGTTTGTGCCGTCGACTAGTTCACGAACGAAGAGAACTTTTGAAAAGCTCATCATCATCGTCATTTCAGCCGAAAGAAGACCACTGCTGGACATAGGCCTCCCCCAAGCGTTACTACATTGATCAGTCCTGTGCGTTTTGAATCCATCGGAATCCTGCAGCCTTAACCAGGAGGCTCCACCTAGACGAAGGCTTTCCAACGCTGCATCTTCCGGTACACCACTCGCCACTCCAGATCTTTTCAGCCCCATCGGCCATCCGTTCGAGCAATGTACCCTGTCCACTGCCACTTAAGTTTGACAATTCTTCGAGCTATGCCGGTAACCTTGGTTCTCTTGCGGATATGTTGAAAAGCTATGTCCTGTAGCAACTAAGACAGGACGTCTACTATAGTTAACGTAATAATGAAGTAACACTTTTTTCCTTTTTTAGGCTTCCGTACCCCAAAGGGTAAAAACGGGACCCTATTACTAAGGCTCCGCGGTCCGTCTGTCTGTTTGTCTGTCTGTCTGTCACCAGGCTGTATGGAGATGATGACCCTATTTTGAGCAAGTATGTTGGTGTCGAGCTGGTCCCGGCATCATCGTCTAGTTCTGCCACCATGTCTATCATCCAGCGATCACCTTATTCGTTGTTTTTTTTACAAAAGTTCCGGAAAACAAAATCGTTTTCTATTGCCACCTTTTTAGGGTTCCGTACCCAAAGGGTAAAAACGGGACCCAATTACTAAGGCTCCGCGGTCCGTCTGTCTGTTTATCTGTCTGTCTGTCTGTCACCAGGCTGTATCTCATGAATCGTGATAGCTAGAGAGTTGAAATTTTCACAGAAGATGTATTTCTGTTGCCGCTATAACAACAAATACTAATAACATAATAAATACATATTTAAGTGGGGCTCCCATACAACAAACGTTTTTTACGATAGTGTTACGGAACCCTTCGTGCGCGAGTCAGACTCGCACTTGGCCGGTTTTTCTAAAATCTGCCTAGAGCTCTTATATTTCAACATTATACCTCGATCTTATTTTCATAACTCAAGATCCCAATTAATCAATTACACTAACAACGTGGTTTTTGCATTATAATACAATTGCCACAAAAACTCGTGTGTTTATAAAATTCGAGTAGTTTTTACTTGTTGAGTAATACGCGATAGGTAGATGTATCACGCGATGTAATTTTTTGGCATCGTTATCAAATCAGCACCTTTTATAAAGACAGTAGTGATACTTTATAATAATAATAAATAAATATTATTATTATTAATATTATTTTAAAATGTAATATAATAAGAAAAAAGATATATAAACGAAATAAATATTATAAAGAGGAAAGATTTTTTTGTTTGTTTGTTTGTACCGAATAGGCTCCGAAACTACTGGACCGATTTAAAAAAATCTTTCACCAATAGAAAGCTACATTATTCCTGAGTGACATAGGCTATTTTTAAATCCCGAAAACGGGTGGCCCACGGGAGCGAAGCCGCGGGGAACAGCTAGTACTTTATAAAAAAAGATAGGATTTTAGAATAAGTAAATATGGGTGATAGAATGTTCCTTAGACACTTGTCCAGGGGTGTCGCCAAGGGGAGGCACCAGGGGGCACGTAGGGGGGGGGGGGGGGGTTGATAACGAGACATTTCAATAGCGTTTAGTAATCCCACACAATTATTGACATTTTATCAACAACTCTTTTTACTCTTTGCGCTTTAGCATGGTGCAGGTGACAGTTTCAATAACATTTTATACGCATATACGTATACGCATTTTTAGTTATTTAACGTCATACAGGCAACTATGGTTACATATATATAAATATTTTTTATTAAACAAAAATGTTGCTCCACACTAGGAATTTCTTCCTGTATCGTGGGTGCGTTTACAAACATATAAACTCACATACACAAACACCCAGAGCCGGAACAACTATCGGTAGTGTATATTTGTTCAGTGCGGGAATCGAACCCGCGACACGCAGCACAGCAGTAAATCGCTCAACCACTGCGCGAACCGTGCCCCCAGATATGGTATGACGTTTAACTACAAAAAAAACCGTTTTTTTTTTTTTATTGAAACTGTCAACCGCACCATGCTACAGCAAGTGTGTCTTACTTGCCCGTCGATATAAGTTACTGTACAGTAAATAACCTTGTACATAAGTCAGGATGCCAACAGTCATTTACATATCCAGCATACACTTCAATTTATTCTCTCATCAATCAACAAAGATAAAAAACCGGCCAAGTGCGAGTCGGACTCGCGCACGAAGGGTTCTCTACTTGGTAAATTGCGGTTTACGATTTAAGACGTATTAAAAAAAAACTACAGTCTAAATCTCGTTCAAACCAATTTTCGCTGGCAGTTTACATGGTAATGTACATCATATATTTTTTTCAGTTTTATCATTCTCTTATTTTAGAAGTTACAGGGGGGGGACACATATTTTACCACTTCGGAAGAGTCTCTCGCGCAAACTATTCAGTTTAGAAAAAAAAATATTAGAAACCTCTATATATTTTTTGAAGACCTATCCATAGATACCCCACACGTATGGGTTTGATGAAAAAAATTTTTTTTGCGTTTTAGTTTCAAGTATGGGAACCCCCAAAATGTATTGTTTTACTTTTATTTTTGTGTGAAAATCTTAATGCGGTTCACAGAATACATCTACTTACCAAGTTTCAACAGCATAATTCTTATAGTTTCGAAAAAAAGTGGCTGTGACATACGGACGGACAGACAGACAGACAGACAGATAGACAGACAGATATGACGAATCTATAAGGGTTCCGTTTTTTGCCATTTGGCTACGTAACCCTAAAAATGCATATTCAAGCATGTTTATCATCAAATTAATTCACTGCTCACCTCTGCACTGTACTTGCATATTGTATAGCGTGTCAGCAACAAAGCCGAACAAGTTACTAGCTATTACAAGTTAGTTTAACTAAGTTATAACTTGATTAGACCGCGCCCCTCGGTTGTGCTGCCATATTTAATTCATACTGTTTTGATAACTTGCACATAGTTTTAACTTAAGTCCTGGTACAGACGACGGTGAAAATAAAAAATGGGGGAAATAGAAAACGATTTAGTTGGCCGGCAATTTCGTAAAAAAACTGGCCAAGTGCGAGTCGGACTCGCGCAGGAAGGGTTCCGTACCATTATCGCAAAAAACGTCATTAAAATCACGTTTGTTGTATGAGAGCCCCACTCAAATACTTATTTTATTCTGTTTTAAGTATTTGTTGTTATAGCGGCAACAGAAATACATCATCTGTTTAAATTTCAACTGTCTAGCTATCACGGTTCATAAGATACAGCCTGGTGACAGACAGAGACTTAATAATAGGGTCCCGTTTTAACCCTTTGGGTACGGAACCCTAAAAAGGTGGCAACGATTTTGTTTGCCGGAACTTTTGTGAAAAAAACAACGAATAAGGTGATCGCTGGATGATAGACATGGTGGCAGATCTAGACGATGATGCCGGGACCAGCTCGATACCAACAGACTGTATTGATCCAAACTTGCCCAAAATAGTATGTTCCCACTACTGGGACACAGACCTCCTCTCTGTAAGAGAGTATGGGCCATGATCCAGCACGCGGTCCCAGTGCAGGTTGGTGGATGTCACATGTCTTCGAATTTTTGGTTCTAGGACATGTCGGTTTCCTCAAGATGTTTTCCTTCACCGTTTTTAGAGCAGTGGTGATGAAATAATTTACAAAAAGTAATGCGCCTGCCTGGGTTCGAACCAGTAGGGGGTTACTAATGGACCACCACAAAACATAGGGTGGGATGGCAAAAAGAAAGATAATTAAATAGTAATAGGTGATTTAACAATGATAATTCCTAACAGTTAAAAATAAGGTAAAAAATATAAAATATCATAAGTAATAACTAATAATTCCATTCGTCCTACCAGGAAACAAGAAAGCGCCAAGAGATGGTCCACTAAAATTGTCGTAGCAGTGCGTCTACGCCTCGTAGCCATTTCTTTTTCGTAGCAATGCCCGTAGAAATGTGGGGCTACGGTGTAGCACACATGTGCTACGAATGTGGTCGAGTAGTCTCTACGCAGCTTTCTTTTTAACCGACTTTCCAAAAAGGAGGAGGTTCTTAATTCAGATGTTTTGTTTTTCTTAATGTATATTCGGGCAGAACTCCGTCACATATAAACGGATTTGCAAAATTATTTTTTTAATCGAAAGAGTTTATTCCGAAATGGTCCCATTTAAATTTGGTAAAGATCTAAGATAAGATAAGATATTTATTTCTGTAAAACATGAGTATACAATAGATTTTATCTACATCTAATCATATAATACATAATCTACATTACAATAGATCTGATGAAGAACTTCGGAGATACACAAAATAACTCTTCAAAAAATGACGGCATATCTCTTAGGATTGCTGTAATCGCATGTCTGTTTATTGTTTAAACCATTTCATAACATACCATCACGCCGGTACGCTCTAAACAGGTACGCAGATGTGTACAGTTCACCCTGGTACACTCTCATTCCACCGGTTATGTTCAATTTACATGTTATTCGGGTAATCTATTCTGGCAGCACTGTGGGCATTATAGGTACCTTACTATGGAACTTGTCCATTATGGACCAATAAAAAATATAAAAAAACAAAATGAGAAAATCCATTAATTATTTTATGAACTGTATTTCTTTTTTAAGCATATTTGTACAACTAGCAGTTCCACGCGTCTTCGCTCCTATCAACTGGCTACCTACCTACCCTACACACATGAATGTTGCGTAACTTTAACCGCTTAAGCAGCGCACGCAACGGAAGCTCTTAGAAAGGAATATTTTTTCCCGTTTTTGCAACATATTTCATTTATGCTCCGCTCCTTTTGGTCGTAGCGTGATATTATATAGCCTATAACAGGGATGGCGAACCTTTATTAGAAAACGTGCCATTTAAATTATATATTTTTTTTATGTGACAATGAAGTGCCACCAAAAAATGTTGAAATTGTCTTTTTTTTTTATTCAGCCCACTCTGTCCCACTGCTGGGCAAAGGCATCCCCCACATCTTTCCAGACTTTGTTTTGATTGACAAAAAATAAAACTCGTATACTAAAAAGTAGGAGTTGGTGTCATTTCTGCTGTTGCAAGTTAGCTAGATGCTAAATAGCCTCATTTTAGCGAGCCCAACATATTTTGTCGCGTGCCACCACAGGCACGCGTGCCATAGGTTCGCCATCCCTGGCCTATAACCTTCCTCGATAAATGGACTATCCAACACAAAAATAATTTTTCAATTCCAGTAGTTCCTGAGATTAGCGCGTTCAAAAAAACAAACTCTTCTTATAATATTAGTATAGATAAAGAGCACTACTAACTTAGAGGATTGTATCTATCATATCCAGGGAACATTGTTCTAAATCAGTTCGAAACACTGACTGATAAATTGTATGTTACACTAACTTCTTAATAAAAAACTTTTTTGCAAAAAAATACTACCGACTTACAAACAAAAAACTACAAAGAAAAAGAACTATACTTTTGGAAGTCGGTGTCTTTCTTGTTTCCCATTTTTTTGCGATATGGACACCGACTTACTGAAAATAAAGTTATTTTTATTTATTTATTTAAACTTCATGTACAATGGTGATACATAGGCGGACTTAATGCAGCAAGGCATTCTCTACCAGTCAACCTTTGGGTTAAAAAGAACACAACAGTGGTAGGAATCCAAAATAAAAAATAAAAAAAAATTAATTAAAATTTTTCACTTTGCAGTTTTTGTTTGTAAGTCTGTAGTATTTTTTTGCAAAAAAGTTTTTTTATTTTCCCTTTTTAGTTGTACCTACTTAAAATAGGCAAGTCGTTTAGTAAGGTACCTATAACGCCAGAATAGATAACCCGAATAACACGATACTTGAACATAACCGGTGAAATGAGAGATCTGCGTACCCCTTTCGAGCGTGATGTTATGTTATGAAATGGAACATACAAAAAAAAAAACATACAAGAAGTCGAACATAGAAGCTCCTCCTTTTTGGTAAGTCGGTTAAAAAAGCACAATGTTGTAAACCGGTCATCTGGATAAGGCTTTAGTCCGTTTCATATTAAAACAATGCGGTGAACGAACTTACGAACACTTGTTATGACAATGCAGTATCAATTTGAGGATCTCTCCCTAATATTACAATAGGAATGTTTCCTGGGTAAAAAAATGTAATTATATTTAGTCCGTCTGTGAGATTATCAAATAATATTGGACGCGTATGTTTTGCATTATCACTGAGCCAAATAAAAACCGGCCAAGTGCGAGTCGGACTCGCGCACGAAGGGTTACTTGGTAAATTGCGGTTTACGATTTATGACATATTAAAAAAAAACTACTTACTAGATCTCGTTCAAACCAATTTTCGCTGGTAGTTTACATGGTAATGTACATCATATATTTTTTTTAGTTTTATCATTCTCTTATTTTAGAAGTTACAGTGGGGGGAGTCACATTTTACTACTTTGGAAGTGTCTCTCGCGCAAACTATTCAGTTTAGAAAAAAATGATATTAGAAACCTCAAAATCATTTTTGAAGACCTATCCATAGATACCCAACACGTATGGGTTTGATGTTTTTTTTTTTTTACTTTCAGTTTCAAGTATGGGCACACCCAAAATTTATAGTTTATTTTCTATTTTTGTGTGAAAATCTTAATGCGGTTCACAGAATACATCTACTTACCAAGTTTCAACAGCATAGTTCTAATAGTTTCGGAAAAAAGTGGCTGTGACATACGGACGGACAGACAGACAGACAGACATGACGAATCTATAAGGGTTCCGTTTTTTGCCATTTGGCTACGGAACCCTAAAAATCGATAAAGATAAAGCGCATGAAAGTTCAGGAGTGGGGGCTTGTGACGTCACTTTGTCAGTATAAAGTGTAGCACACCGTGACGTCACACGATATTTCAACGTATTTTTTTTTTGTAATTTAATTGTATCGACGTATTTTTTTGTTTACGTGGCAAAAGAAAAAACCGGCCAAGTGCGAGTCGGACTCGCGCACGAAGGGTTCCGTACCACTATTGAAAAAAACACGTTTATTGTATGGGAGCCCCACTTAAATATTTATTTTATTCTGTTTTAGTATTTGTTGTTATAGCGACAACAGAAATACATCATCTGTGCTAGATATTACAGTTCATGAGATACAGCCTTGTGACAGACAGACAGACAGACAGACAGACCCGTTCCACCCAGAGAGTCCCGTTTTTACCCTTTGGGTACGGAACCCTAAAAATACGAGACCAATATTTTTAGGTTATCTTGCTTACGAGTGACAGACTACATAGATATTATTTGTCAACTACCCTATTGGTCAGCTCGTGGATGGAGGAGCTCGTGGCTAAATAATAACAGCCGCACGGGTCGATCTTCAAGGTTAAGCAATGCTTGACGAGATGAGAGCTCCGTGGATGGGTGACGATTTTCAACATACCGAGTTTCCTCCGTGCCTCGGAAAGCACGTTAAGCCGTTGGTCCCGGCTGTCATTTGAAGATCTTTAATTGTTTAACGTGCTTTCCGAAGCACGGAGGAAACTCGGTGTGTTGAAATGGTCACCCATCCACGGACCGACCTCGTCAATTGTTGCTTAACGTTGATGATCGACCAGTGCGGCTGTTATTATTTAGCCACGAGCTCCTCAACTATTCACAAGTCTACATATAAACTAATTATCAAAGTGATGCAGGGTAGTTTGCTTTTGCTGTGATGAAGTTCCCTGAAACGACCCGGAATTTAAATGAAATGAAAAACACCTATGTTACTTGGTAAACAGACATGTTATGTTGACATTCATTAAAACAGCAAAACTTTAGCTAACATTTTATAAATTTATATTTACTGACCTATATTTCTGCTTATCCCTCCGAGAATACAGGGGTGAAGCTATGCATATTAATAACTAAGCATCTGCTACCGCCCGCTACTTTCACCACATAAAAAATGCAATAACCAGAAGGTCTCTACCTACCCTACTTTGTCTTTTAAAACAGCACTCTCCAATGGCAAAGCAAATAAAAAACTAAACGTTCCAAATTAAGCATCTGTTGTCAACTCCTTAGTCATTAACGCAATCTAATTGGATTCTAAAAATAAATTATGTAAACTTATCTGATCGGAATCATCGTTCAACCATCGTTGTCTGCCACAGAGCATGGAGACGCCATTGCGGGCACTGCTAGTGACGGATTGTCAAAACTTTCCGTATACATCAAGCGCCTCAGTGGGACAGGATAGATTGGATAAATGAGGGGTCCATTTTCCGCATTTAGTCCGTTGTACGTGAAGACTTCCTCACTGTGAGAGGGAATGGGCCGTAATCCACCACGCGGGCCCAGTGCATGTTGGTGGATGACACATATCTTCGAATTTTTGGTCCTAAGACATACCGGTTTCCTCACGATGTATTCCCTCACCGTTTTGAGAGCAGTGGTGATGAAATAATTTACACAAAGTAAAGCGCCTGCCTGGGTTCGAACCCACGACCTACACGCGACGCGCCTCACACCTTGTAAGACGCGGCCGTTACCACTGGACCACCACTGCTCTGCGCCTCAGTGGGTGTCAACGTTTGTTCATAGAAATTGACAGCTCCTGGCAATACTAACTATGGATATGACAGCTGAAACTTGTGCTCAGCTCATGTTTACGTGAATACAATTTTTTTTTGCATTAGATTTTTTTTAAATATATAAATACGATCGTCCTAACATTTTGTTATCGCGTTCACCTCTTAAGAAATACGGCATTTTTAATCTCGCGTAAACGACCACTTCCGAAGATAGCCGACCGCGTGGTGCGGTCACTTCGGTCTAGTATGACCTAGGCTATGTTTTACTAAATTGTGACACGTGGATAATTTGGTCATACATTATAAGAAAACGGCCAAGTGCGAGTCGGACTCGCGCACGAAGGTTTCCGTACCATTATCGAAAACACGGCAAAATAAAAAAACACGTTTTTTTTATGGGAGCCCCATTTAACAAACGTATTACTTTCCACTTCTGTTTTTAGTATTTTTAGTTATAGCGGCAACAGAAATACATCATCTGTGAATATTTCAGCTGCCTAACTATCACGGTTCATGAGATACAGCCTAGTGACAGATAGACAGATAGACGGACACTGGAGTCTTTGTAATAGGGTCCCGTTTTTACCCTTTGGTTACGGAACCCTAAAACACGCAATTCGCAATAACATCAATTATTGTAAAGGTGTCTCTGTCGCTGGTTCCATGCTTCCAAGCTCTGGGGCCCTCAGCTTTCAATCAAATTCCACCCCTCGTCTTTGTTCGATGTTTACTTGCCCACTTTTATAAGGAATCGGAAGTCTTTTCATACTTGTATCAAAAGGTATTTCTCATAAAAAGGCGGATATTATCGCCAGGGTATTTATTTGCCAGATTTGTGATTATTATTTGGGGCTGTTTCAGCGTAATTAACTGCTTCCTGTAATCCTGTTTATTTAAGGAATGTTACATAAATGGTTTAATTAATTAATAGGGTAAATTATAATATATCGAAAGGTATAATTGTTTGATTGTTTCTATGTTTGTAAAGAGAAGGAATAAAACCATAGAAAAAAGGTACTTGTTATTACTACGTAGTTATTTCTTGCTATAGAAGTTCAAAGAAAGCATGGTATAAATTAAGTCATGTTGATCTGAAATAAAAAATATTCTTTCCAAATTTTTTTTTTATTAAAACAAGCATCTTATCTTACCGTTTATTGTCATCCAAACTAAAGGTGTGTGCAAAATTTCATCGTAATCGGTTGAGGATAACTGCTTTAAAATTCAGTTGCAAGATTTGACCCGAACACACTTAAATACATACATACATTGAAAGTTAATAATATGATAAAATATTAATTGAATACTTAATCTTTTTTAAAACAAGCTTTTTTCGTATTGTTCTCAGCAAACCCTTTCATTTGATACCCATGTCATGGCAGTGCACAAAAAATAACTAGCCCGCCATCTTGGGCCGTCCGCCATATTGGATTTAGAATGACGTCACTTAGCTAACCATGCATTGTCATCCTAACCAAACGTGTATGCAAAATTACATCGAAATTCAGTTGCAAGATTTGTCCCGAACACACATTCATACATACATTGCAAAATAAATAAAAGCTTGTAAAAAAGCTTATAATTAAGTGCACCTGTCAAGTCAACCCTTTCATTCATTTACACACATTATAAAATCATGACATCGCACCTATATTTACGCACACACACAAACAGCTTATAACTAGATCTCACCAAGATTTATTGTCAACGTACGCAGCGTTTCGTGACACCTGCTATGATTTACACTGTGTAATAATGATAAAAACATAAGCAGATAAATTATAGGCGTTTTACTTCGAAGACATATCGCCTCCTTGGGCTTAATATTGGAGTAAACGCCTTACACCTCCAGATTTTGTTGGGGGCCTTTATGAAAAGGTTTAAACATATTAACCTTGTAGGTGGCCTTGCCCCTATTTCCATGGAGGTAGACAGACACTTCAGAATACTATTAACATATACCAATTGGATAAGCTAGAGCGACTTCAAAATCTCTGTATCAGGTTCATATTTGGCTTGCGTAAATATGATCACGTTTCTGAATTTCGTACTAAGCTCAAATGGCTTCCTATTCGCCTTCGCCGGAATGCCCACATACTTTCTATGCTTTATAATGTGCTATTTAATCCTTTTACTCCTTTTTATCTCAAAGAACGCTTTCAGTTCCTCTGTGACACCCATTCTAGGTCCTTGAGATCATCGGAAAATCTAAAATTAAGTATTCGTATTCATTCCACTTCCTTCTTTGACAAATCTTTCACGATTCAAGCAGCTCGGTTGTGGAATGCATTACCTATTGAAATAAGACGTGCTCAAACACTGCCAACGTTTAAGAAAATGGTGAAGGAGCATTATCTTTCACTATAATTTTTCATTCTTCTCCTTTCTCTGTTATATTTGATAATATTAGTATATTTTGTATATTGTATTTTATGTTATTATGTCTAAGTAGTGTATTATTTATGTTAATTTGTACACTGACAGCCCTAAATTCTTCTCCTGTTGCTCAGTCCATCCAAAGGTTGTCTGTAAGAGATTGCCTAGTGCGATAAGACCGCCCATTGTACACTTGTTATTGTGAACGTTTGTCCTGTATGTTTTTATGGTGTACAATAAAGTATATAATAAATAATAACGATCTTTAATCAATCAATAAATCTAGTTCTTTTACTGTTCGTGCTGTCCGCCTCTCGAATAATCTTCCTCACACCATACGGGATAGCCCAAGGCGTTTTTTCTGTGCTGTGGGATAGGCCTTCGTTAGAGATCTTCAGGAGAAGAACTAGGGAACATTTCCTGTCAACATGACTCATAAATCTGTATGTATTTGAGTTAAATAGTATGTATTATGTGTATGCATTGTGTGCTGTACACGTATTTGTGTAGTGTATTTAGTTAGTAACAATAGAAATTTTAATTTGTTTTATAGTTTTTTTTTTGTTCTGCGCTTTTGTTACTGTCCTAATTGTGTAAATCTCGCTATAACACTGAAGTTTGCTGTGAGAGAACCCAATTATGAATTAAGCTCGCCTTTATACATAAGTTGTCCTTCTGTATTTGTATTTGTTTGTTTTGTGTACAATAAAAAATATGAATCAACTCTACCTATCGCAGTACAATGCTGGATATATATACTCTTAGATCTCTCCAAGCTGCTGCCCCAGCCAGTCTTCCGCAATTCACATCTAAGCTGACCTAGTTACCCTGCCAAGGTATATATAGCTGGGGGCAACCAGCGCAACGATATTTACATATTATAAAAATATAGCCATAACTCGTTTTGCATCAATCACTGACCACTTTCAGGACAAACACGTGAAAATTATCTTCATATAGAATCGACATAAAATAAACGTAATGAAGGATCGCAGAAAGACACATCTCGTCAATAAATTCCGCATCTAGCTGAAGAAAAAGATAATAATATCGGATAATGGAAGAGATTCAGCAATCCTCAGGCGATTGGTTCTTTTTCTGCAAATCCCTATATCCCTTTGATTGAAATATCTTAGCAGAATTCCGTTCGAACTATTGGATGTTTTTATATCATGTATGTGTGATAGATTTTCAAATAGCCAACTCCAATCAATCTGCCCAGCCTTTTTCCAACTTCATTGGGGTCGGCTTCCAGTCTAACAGGGTTCAGCTAAGTACCAGTGTTTTACATGGAGCGACTACCTATCTAACCTTCACAACCCAGTAACTGGGTAACACCATACCCCTTGGCAAGACTAGTGTCAGATCTCAGGCTTCTGACTACCCGTAACGACTGTCAAAGATATTCAAATGACAGCCGGGACCAACGGCTTAACGTGCTTTCCGTGGCACGGTGGAAACTCGGTCTGTTGAAATGGTCACCCAACCGCGAACCGACCTCGTCAAGCGTTGCTTAACCTTGATGATCGACCAGTGCGGCTGTTATTATTTAGCCACGAGCTCCTTAATAGCTAACTCTAAATAAGCTAAAATACTGTTTGTGACTGTCCATCGTCAACTGAAGTCTACCTGATCAGCCTGTTTGTTCCATTAACAGTTTTACCAACTATCGTAAAGCTGTGAACTCTTTGAACTACTATGTAAATAACCCTCAATATTTCTTGTCACAGATGCGAGACTCTCGTGCTGAACGGGACGCGGTACTGCGAATGGGGCTATAATGGTCTCGGTATAGACTACCAGGTCCTGGCTGGGCCTGCCTTCATGGCAGTCTTCACTGTCGTCGGAGTCATAATTGGTGTGATCGCGGACAAGTAAGTTTGATACCAAGTTATGATACAATGAAAGTAATAGTAATTAGGATACAGAACTGGGAAAAGACCAAACTGCAACAGAATAAACTGGACCACGCTTTTTGTTGTCGCATGTAAAGCTGCTGATCGTGACCTATATTATATGAACTACGCCGACGAGAGATCTACGGATCTCTGATTAGTTAGGGCGCACAATTGGCGCAGTGATTGAGCGATTGACTGCTGCACTGCATTTCGCGGGTTCGATTCCCGCACGGAACAAATATTTATATGACCTACAGATAGTTGTTCCGGCTCTGGGTGTTGTGTATTTTATTTTATTTATTTGGGAAAACAAACGGTTACACATTACAGTAATAAAATAAATTTGAACAACTGAGCGTGACAAATGTACAACCAATGACATTTTCCACAGTATACAAAACCATTTTACAAAACAAATGCGGCGTGCGCTTGTCGTATCTTAATTTATTTAGATTTGCAATGTTTTTTAAAAGAAAAGAAAAAAATTGTTGCCTTTTGATGACAATATTTTAGAAGAAAGACTCAGCTTTTACTTTTCCTTCAGTGCATTATCGTTGGGAAAGCCGTGAACATCCACCATTTGAAAAAATAAGACCTTCGGTTTATGACTTTCGTGATAAGCAAGGATGAGATCATAAGCCAAACAATCTGATCGATAGTAACAATTTACTTATTCCCATGTTCTTCCCACAGATACAACAGAGCGCGAGTACTCTCCTTTTGCACCCTAGTCTTCGTGATCGCCATCCTTTTGATGGGCACCGTCAAGGAGTACTGGCACCTCGTGGTCCTGCGTATGATCATGGCGGCCGGAGAGTCAGGCTGCAACCCTCTCGCCACAGGCATCCTGACAGACCTGTTCCCTGAGAAGCAGAGGGCTCTGGTGCTGTCCATCTTCAACTGGGGGATCTATGGAGGATATGGTATTGCCTTCCCGGTTGGACGGTATATCCCTGAGGTTAATGCTTGGGGTTTGGTGAGTCTCATTTTTAACCGACTTACAAAAAAGGAGGAGGTTCTATGTTCGACTTCTTGTATGTTTTTTTTTTTTTTTTTTTTTATTTTATGTATGTTCACCGATTTCTCCGTCAATTGTGGACCGATTTTGAAAATTCTTTTTTTGTTTGAAAGAGTATGTTTCGAAATTGGTCCCATTTTAATTTGGTGAACGTCTGATGTAGAACTACGGAGATACACAACAGAACTCTTCAATAAATAACGGCAAAACTCTCGGGATTGCTGCAATCGCATGTCTGTTTGTTGTTTATACCATTTCATAAAATAACATCACGCCAGTACGCTCTAAAGGGGTACGCAGATCTCTCATTTCAACGGTTATGTTCAAGTTTCATGTTATTCGGTTAATCTATTCTGGAGTTATAGGGACCTTAATAAACAACTTGCTATTAGGTAGGTAAAACTAAAAAGCGAAAAATAAAAAACATTTTTGCAAAAAAATACTACCGACTTCCAAATGAAAAACTACAAAGTGAAAAATAACTTAACTTTTGGAAGTCGGTGTCCATATCGCAAAAAAATGGTTCCTACGAAAGACACCGACTTCCAAAAGTTAAGTTATTTTTCACTTTGTAGTTTTTCATTTGGAAGTCGGTAGTATTTTTTTGCAAAAATGTTTTTTATTTAATACTTACCTACCTGCTTTTGACTCTAGCCATTAAGTAGGAGACTCTATCACTTGTTTTTGTGAGAACGACAAAATTAAAAAGTTATGTCCTTCAAATTTCAGTCCTACTTTACCATACAATCAGTTATATATCTTCTAGAACCCGCTGAGAAAAGAAAAGATAAAACAAGTAAGCTTAGGAGTACTTTCTCATCACCGATTTTATTGTGTCCACAGAGCTGGCGTGTGTGCTACTTCGGAGCTGGTATCATCGGTCTGATTATCACTGCGTTCACCTTCCTCACTCTTCGCGAACCTGCCAGAACTACTATTGGAGAAGAAGGTACGAACACTTTTGTTGATTCAAATTTGTTCTTTAACCTATTATTCCTGCAAATTGCAGCCGAATCCTACACCATCGCGTCCTTTAATTTTCTGATCTTATCTATTTTGGTGTTCCTGTTAGTGTCTCCAATGTCACTTTTAAAGGGGATTCTTAATTCTTTATTAAACACAAAAAAAAACACATTTACAGATAGTGAAAAAAATCCATGTACAAACGCGACCTCAAATCCAAATGGATATAAATTTCGGAAATAGTTTCGGAATAAGTTTAAAAACATAACTGTAAGAGCCTCCATAGTCATAGGCTGCAGTTTTTGGCGGTGACTGCTAAAGTGGTTCGTGTATGTGAACGTTAATTTTGTATTCAAACTGCAGATTACCCAAAAGTGAACTCTTAAAGCTGAAGGCACTTACTGTTTTTATGCTCTTGGGAAGTACAGGAAGAGATAGATGCAACTTTTAGCAAAGTCGTTGGAACACCGACTACAATCGGGCTGCACGGTTGGTTTGCAGTTTTATTGCTGTCGTACTAACTGCATTCAAACTGCAAATTTGCAGTCGGAGTGCAGTTGAAATGCAGTCCGTCTGTCTAGTGCAACCTCAATACATTTTAGCCTCTAGAGCCTAAAAGGTAGTTAGGTTGACTTGCCCAACTTTTTACTAAAACATTTTTCTACAGTCAAACATTCATGCTCTTCTGTTCAGGAACAGGCAATAATAAAGCTGGCGACAGTACCTTGGAGTCCGGTAAGAAGATGCCTCAGGTGACCATCTGGCATGTGATCGCACAGCCAAGGATCATTCTGCTGTGCCTTGCCGCCTCTATCAGACATTGTGGTGAGTTCTATTTGCACTTAAGTTATAATAAGATAAATGTGTGGAAAGGTGAGTTCCGCATACTGAAAGATGCAGCTTCAGGGGAAAAAGACCAGAGAGTTTGGGCTTTTTACCTCACTTAAGGCGCCGATTCCCTTGAGTAGCTGATTTTAAAATGAGAATCACGTCTAAACGGCTAGTCGTAATTTATTGGAAAAAATATATGTTATATTAGACCATTTTCTTAATAATTTCATTTGAGCAAATTTTGAGTTTTATTCGTATAACATAGTGTAATTAATTTGTAAACTTATGCCTAAATCGGACAAAAACACGACAATCACAACAAAAGCCGCTGGGCGTATTTTAATGAAATCGACACCATATCAAAGACAATTTAATTATCTACATTTTGATCTGAAGCTTTTTTTTTAAGTCATAGAATAATAAGAAAAGTACAAAAAAACTACTAAATTTCGGGTCGCGCGGGTGTGAAACGAGGGCGCGTTTTGTTCCCTCAAGGTCGTTGGCGTTAGTCGTCGTCTTAAACTATCCTATTAGATAGTTTTTAGATCATCAGCACATGGAAGGGGCGTGACCCAGTGACCTCTTAAATGATCACCCTGGAAACCCTTTTGTACAACGCCTGTTGGGGTACGTCTGGGGAGACTGAAGTAGCGTCTCCCCTGAGCCTCGCTGTGCTCCCTGGAACCCTGTATTTCCTGGAGCCACTTGGACGAAGGACAGAGTTCATAATCTGATCACCCGTGACCCTGGAGTCAGCAAGCTTCCTACTAGATGAATCCGTGACCTGGTCGCGACCTTGGGAATACACTGGAAAGGAGAAGGACAGGTCTTGATGATGTGGTGAAGTTTGGAAGAGGCTTATGTCCAGCAGTGGATGTCTTTCAACTGAAATGATGTGATCAGCCTTCCCGGTTTATACCCTAGGGGAGTTACCCTTATGTTTGATGCAAGTCTAAACTACTTTGCTTGACTAGATCTGGAAGAGAGACGGAGCTATACAGAACGAAGAGCACTAACCTGTTTTTCACAGCGGAATCATAATAGCACTGACACGTTATGGTACGGCCGATTTTTTTAATCGATATCTAGTACTGAATCGATATTTCACCCTAGAACATCGACATTTGATTTTCTGTTTTGATATGAACCAAAACAAATTATTTCAAATAATATCAATGTACTTCACAAACACATGTATAGAAATGAAATATTTTTAGTTTCTTTGAAGACTTGTAACCAAAATACATTATGTCTTTTTATATTTTCAACAAATAAAATTTTACTTACTTACTATAACCATTTGGTTGTAAAAACCACTTTAATTATTTAAAAATGTTAAAAGATCGATTATATTATGCTATCCTTTTTTTTTTTTTTGTATGAATGTGTGTGAAGCAAAAGAAGTATGAAAGGATCGTAGCAGGTGGCGTTCTGTAGTTTCTGCCAACCCCCATGGGAAAAAGGCGTGAGTTTATGTATGTATGTGTTTTAATATTTTTTTTATTGGATTTATATTTGTATAGAAAATACAAAAGCGAAAAGCAAATCGAAAAAAAGATCGATTCCTTTACGTAATTTTTTTTATGAATCGATTTATCAGATTTCGTTTCGAGTCAATTCAAGAATCGATATTTTAAAAGTATCGACAATCCCTAGTACCTACTGCGTCCGCGTTATTTCCTACTGTATTGTAGGTACGACTTAGAATTACTGCATTGCATTCTATTATTATTGAAAGAGTGCCTAACTACAATAACACTATAAAAATAATTATGACAATAAGTTGTATTCGTCATCTACGGAAATAAAACAATGATTTATAAATAATTGATTAATACAACGATATCAGTAATTATGTATGTATGACTGTAAGTACCTACCTTGCATAAAACCTTATTCACGACAAAAGCTTTTAACAGAACCACTACTACCATTTTAAAAGCCCTTATTGTAATTCAAACGCTTTAATTCCTAGCAATAAGGATTAAATTCCAAATTTTTTGCTCGTCAAAGATTGTTTTTTACTCGCAAATGTAAATTTGTAGTTTGTATCCTGCCAGTCGCGTCAATAGACTTGTCATGTCGCTAACTCCAAGGTCGGATTAATGTTGCTACAAGTGCCTTTACAAGTACACCGGATATATTTTAGTGAAGTCATTGTAGAAGAAATCTGGGAATTAAGACATTATGATTCGTTCAAGTGTTAAGATTGAAAATAATCGTTGAATTCCACAATTTATAACCAAATAGATTAAAGTGCAGAGCTGGCCAGTGGTAACAGCCATGATTTACGGGTTGTAGGTCGTGCGTTCATCCCCAGGTAGGCAAATTATTTAAGGGCCTACATACACTTTAGTGCCGTAAAACGGTAAATTTCTAATGCATACTCCTTAGTACCGGCTAGGTTAAAAGGTTTGAAAAAAAATATATTTACTATTGATTCATGTACATAATTTTGAACACGAGGTTTTTTCGTGTAACTAATAGCTTTACTTTAAAAAAATAATTAACAACACGATATTTTTTCGCAACTTTTGGAAACTCCTCCAAAACGACTTGGATTTTTAGAAATATTTTTACACAGAAATATTGATGGCTGAAATTTCTTCTTAACAAACATAGCATATGAAAATCAAATAATATTTTGCAAACAAAACTGTTTAAAAGAAGGTTCCATTTTGATATTTTGGCATCGAGCGGGCGCACGGCCAATACTGCGTTAACATTGGGGCGTAAATAGCGCCTTAAGTAGGCGCCCAAAATCGGGAAAAAATTATTTGCCGATTGCATGATGTGCTCTCTAAGAAATTGGTAGGTACAGTATACTTCATAAAAGATAGCTTGATTTCTGCGACATATGTCAAACTGACGTATATATAGTCTCTAAGTATATTGGATGTATCTGATCTTTGTATCAGTGTATTCAATTCTTGATGAGCCAAATAAATAAAACAATATAAAAGTTATTTTATCACAACTGCTCATAAACACGCCGAAGGAAAACATCGTGAGGAAACTGGCATGCCCTAAAACCAGAAATTTGAGGATAATGTGACATCTACCAACCCGATGGACACGGTAATCCACGTCCGATCACGCCTCCCGAGCCAATTTGTCTATTTAGCGTATCTCGTGGGCAAAACCTGTGAACAAAGGATATAGGCACTTAGTAATTCAATAACTTGTGGATCTTCGACTTTTTGACACCGACTTCCGAAATTGAAGTTATTTTTACCCGACTGCCGAAGGATTGTTATGTGTTTATCAGTCTATGTATGTATGTTTGTTCCTATGTAGCGTTCCAGAGACCAAACGCGTTGGCCGATTTTGGTGATTCTTACGTCAGTCGATTCCTCTTAACCCTGCAAGTGTCACTGGCTTTATTAAAATTGGGAAAGAAAGAAATGGCGGATTTTGGGCGCCATTTTGTTGGGGAAAAAAAAAAACTTCTTCCGAACCCGTCGTGTGGAGTACCAAAATAAAGGGATTTAAGAGGAGATTTCAAAAATATATAACACTTATATATTTAAATGAACCTACCGTATTCCAAAAAAAAATTAACTAAAAATTTGTAAATAAAAAATTTAATTAAAAATATCAAAAAACCCGAATGCTTAAAAGGCGAACTAAAAAGACGTAAACAAGAAGAAAATCATGCTGTGCAGGAGGAGGATACATCTGGTTTTGGTCAGCCAGCTCGCGAATATGTATCCTCCGACCACAGCATGATTTTCTTCTTGTTGTCGCTTTTTAAGCAGTCGGGTTTCTTGTTTTTTTTTTCTTTGTAGTGTTTTTATTTGGAAGTCTGTTGTCATTTTTTGTAAAATAAGTTTTTATTTTTCACTTTTTAGTTGTAGATCTTAATGAACAAGTTCTATAGTAAGGTGCTTATAATGCCCAAAGTTATGCCAGAATAGTTTACCCGAATAACATTCAACTTGAACATAACCGGTGTAATGAGAGTGTACCAGGGTAAACTGCACACATCTGCGTACCCTTTTGACCGTACCGGCGTGATGTTATGTTATGAAATGGCGTAAACAATAAAAATGTTGTTTATTGAAGACTTCTGTAGTATACAATATCCGAAGTTCTTCATCAGATCTTCACCAAATTTAAATGGGACCACACGAGAAGCACCAGCTTCAAGAATCGTCAAAATCGGTTCTTCTAGTAAAAAGGTTTGAGTTTTTTTTTTTTAAACGGTCGAATTGAGTAACTCCTTCCTTTTTGAAGTCGGTTAAAAATAGGTTCATTCCCTATTATAAGGGAGTTAAAAATAGCCTAACCCGTCTGAGAATAAAAGCGTGTTGTTATCAAAGTTTGTCATATTAAGTTAAAATAAAATTAATAGTTTTTTTTTTTTAAGCAAGATTTTTTCGCATTTATCTCAGCAAACAATTTCATTTAATACCCATATCATAGCAGTGCACAAAAATAAACTAGTCCACCATCTTGCGCCGTCCGCCCTATTGGATTTAGAATGACGTCACTTAGCTAACCATGCATTGTCACCCAAACAAAACGTGTATGCAAAATTTCATCTTAATCGGTGCTGGATAACTGCTTTAAAATTCTATTGCAAGATTTGACCCGAACACACTTGCATAAATACATTGCAAGTTAAATAAAAGCTTGTAAAAATAAACATAAAAAAAAAACAAGAAATGCCTAGGGAAAAATTTTTGTATTCAAAAATGACAGGGCCGTATTTAGTCCCGTCACAAGACTCGAGGGGCGCAAACCTCTTCGCTTAATAGACTCTGTCAAATCCAATCCTTTGTAGTTATTCCAAGATGTCTTTGTTTGTTAGTTATTCAACGTGAAAGTATCTTCGTTCTAGCATAATTGTGTTTGTTACGGCTGAAAGAGACAGGCCTTTTAACTTGAATCATTTTCTTGAGACGTGAGAATTATGTTTTTGTTTATAAGAAAATACACGGCAAATATAACTAAAAGATTGGTTTTTTTTTTATTTGGGACAATCCCACCGCACTATTCCCAAACCACTGCAACTCCTGAAAGCCAGAATCAACAGTGGCGACCACCAGAAAAGCGCCGAGGCAATGAAGCTCGACGATGTCCCGGAGAATGAATTTACCTGTCTTGGATCCCGCAACGAAATTAATCAGAAAAGAATAACGGAGGAGTAGGAAAAATGTAAATTTCCACTTCCCTCCATATCAAGCAGGAGACAGAACAAACAAGGCCAATAGGCACAAAGGGTCATATACAACTGGGATAAGCCCAGTTGCCTAGCACCACGGATAAAAAAAAAAATTTAGCATTAATACATATTAATGGGTCCTAACATTGTGAGCTGTTATATTTGGTTCCAATAATAGGTATGGCAAAAACGCTTGAACGCACGGAAATTTGTTCTAGTTTCCACAAGGTCCGTATAGTAAACAACTCCTGATGCAGCCTGTACATTATTCAACATAATATTACGTTCATTCTGCCAAAGAATACACTCCCATAAGATATGATGTGCAGATTGTACATATTCGCAGTCAGATGTAGAACACTGACATAAAGGCGAGGCAACGAGCTTGAAAGAAAATAATTTACTTTTAAAGTTACCATGTCCCGTGAGAAATTGGGCAACACAGTGATCCACTTCCAGCCACGTGCTGGCCAGCCGCACGCGAACGGATGGAAAGAATTGGTGGAGGTGTCGGCCCTTGATAGAATTATCCCACCTACATTGCCATTCGGATAAAAGTTCCTCCCAGACGTCAATAGGTGGTTTAAATAATCTAGAGATTTTCTCACGGTCACTCCGCGTTAAAAAGTTCGCGTCCGCGGTCTCTCGTGTGGAATAGTACATTGCAGCACGTCGCTGCACTTCAAGGTCGACCGGAAGTACACCAGCAAGTATCGGTAAGGCCTCAGTACTAACCGTCCTGTATGCTTTGCATAAGAATATCAAAGCCAAACGCTGACTTTGAAGTAATTTACGTCGTACCGCCCCTATGGTGGCCCTATCAGCCCAAACAGGCGCCCCATAGCACATACAACCCAAGTAAGTAGCCCCATAAATAGTTTTTAAAGTTAAAAAAGACAGACCCCACGTAGATTTAGATATTCTCGTTAAGGCATAGAAATTTTTTTTTGCTTTTTCACCGACTATTTTAATATGATCTATAAATGCAAAATTCCTCTCTAACACTAGACCAAGATAGCACACGGACTGCTTCCTTTTTACGGGAACGTCATTAAATTTAATAGTAGGACACGATTTAAGATTACCCTTCAAAATGAGTTGATAAGTTTTGTGCGGAGCAAAGGTCAGGCGGTTTCGATCGCCCCACTGAGATATTAATCGTAGGCAAGTGTCAGCCAAGTTCTCGAGTCCAGCTCGAGTACTTGATTGAATGAGCAGAAGACCGTCGTCCGCGTAACCGGTTAATGAACAGCCGCTAGGAAGCGGAATCGCGAGGAAATCATCAAAGCCTAAATTCCATAAAGGTGGACCAATAACCGAACCCTGAGGACATCCCATGGTGAGAGACTTCGACATGGAATGATGACCGAGTTTGAGTTTCGCGGAACCATTTAAAAAGTAAGAGTAAACTAGATTATATATATTTCTGTAGCAGCCCCGAGTTTTCATTTTAAGTAATAGCATTGGCCACCATGCGTTATCAAAAGCCCCAGAAATATCTAGAAAAATCCCAATTACGTACTTATGTTCAGATGTATTAACTATTTTCCTAACAGTAAGGGCCGCGTCTACGGTAGATTTTCCAGTAGTGAAACCGAATTGATTGTTATGAAATTTTGGTCCGTCCGGTAGCAAACGTGGAACGATAAGGCGCTCCAGGAGTTTTCCCAAAGATGGAAGTAATGTTATGGGCCGGTACGACTTAGGGTCGTCCGGGGGTTTGTCGCCACTTTTCGGGATAATTCGTATAAATCCGCGTCGCCATATACGAGGAAATACGCCCTCCGCAATACAACGGTTGTAAACGGTTAAAATCGCATCACCGGCTGTTTTACACGCTTCTATAATCATCCGATTAGATATTTTATCTTCACCCGATGACTTGTTGAGTGGTAACCTCTTGACAACGTTAATAAATTCGTCAGTGGATGGAAGGTCTGACGCTGGTGATTCAGGTGGTACAGCTGCCCACGCTCTGATTTGTTGATGGTAGTCGTTGTCACTAGCAAGCAAGTCATCAGGTATAAGAGTATTCAGCAAAACTTCAGTTGTTTCCTCAATACTGGTGGTGTGTTTATTATTTACTTTAATGTTCTGAACATACGCGAGGTCGACTGATCGATTGGATTTAAACTCATGATATAAAGGAGACCACGGACCCTCTTTATCTAATTTTTCTACTATTTTACGCAATAAATTACCCTTAGATTTTTCCACCGATGCTCTGTAGCGGGACCTGGCAACTCTAAACGTATTTAACGCAATGAAAAGAGGGTCACCGGTGACCTTACGTTTTTTAAGCTTGTTAAGATGTTTACGCGCTCGGCGATAACTTTTACGCTGTTCAGTTAGGTAGTCACACCACCAATCACATCTACGTATATTGGTCACAGATCCACGACCAATGGCAATGTCAGCACAGTAAGTGAAAGTGTCTGACATAATTTCAGCACTTTCTTCAGCTGACAGCCCATCACGAGTGAAGTCTTTGGCGTGACACGCAAGAAGCGAGCTAAAGAATTCCCAATTAGCACCCTTACATTTATACCTGAAGTTACCAATGACATGTGACGTACCCTGAGTAAAAACCGGAACAAATTCGTACACGATCAAGCGATGATCACTACAAGACGCGTCCGGTAGGACACGCCACCTATCCAAGCGTACGTCTGCACTAGAAAGTGTGACGTCAATACAAGATTCGCCCATTTGGCTGCAAAAAGTTGGTGGTGCGTCAGGGGTATTATGAATAGACAGATTCATTTCAGCAATGAAATCTTCAACAGCGCAGCGTCGTTCATAATCCGTAGACCGAACTTTGCCATACCAAAGAGTCGAGGACGCGTTAACATCAGCGCCAACAATGACTTTGCAGCCCGCGAGCGACTGCAAGACATGACGGAGGTTATGTATATGAGGAGCAACAGGGTCTGAATATTGAAAGTAACAGCTCACAACGTAAACTTTAAAAGAAGACGATGAGACCTCCGCAACGGCACAATGGGGTGTCATAAGGTTACGCAAAGACGTTACTGTAAAGTTAGAAGAACGCGTCACGTAAATACCGGCTCGTGCTTTGCCATCCAACTGTACTACTTTGTGACGTAACCGCGCGTTTTGGTATTGTTCTTGAACAAGCACTATATCTAAGTTATAATCGATTGTTAGTTTGTCTAGTTCAGAAGTCGCCACCCTATCGTTGTGGAGATTTAATTGGCCTATGGTTAATCTATCCATTATTTTAGTAGTTGGTGTTGAGGATAAGTTGTTCGAGCCTAAGTTTATAAGTAGTACACTCGGGAGAACCACAACGATGGCTATAAGGTCTCTTAGAACGTTTACACGCTACGCACGACGGTGTATAATTTAAATTGTCCTTGTGCGGGCAGTCTTTGGTTTCATGTGCCTCAGAACAATTAGCGCAGGTAGGTGATTTATTAGTGCAGTGTTTCTTAACATGACCGAACTGTTGACAATGGACACAACGAACCACGTCGACATCATCAATGAAACGGCAAGTCGCCCAATCAATAAATAATTTGGATTTAAAAGATTGGTTGAAGATAGGTTGTTGTTAGCATTGGTATTGATTTTGATCGAAACCGTTTAGTAGGGAGTTACATAAGGAGGTCTATTGGACTTCTCCGCGTATCTACATCTGACAATCACTTACTTCGTTAGAGATGGCAGACCTTAGGCTCGTAATCTATAATATAAAAATGAATCGCATAATGTTGGTAGGCGCATAACTCAACAACGCCTGGACCAATTTGGACAATTCTTTTATTTAAATGTTCCTTTAAGTTCAAAGATGGTTTTTACGGGGAGAAAAATTATAATAATTGCCGGAAAAAAAAAAAACAGCACTTTTCTTTTTCCCATTCAAAAGTTTTCTTAGAGTCAATTTGAGCTTTATTGCTATTGCATAAGCTATTTTTGCTTTGTGTAGGGTAGGGTAGTGTAGCGTAGGGTAGTGTAGGGTAGGGTAGTGTAGGGTAGGGTAGGGTAGTGTAGGGTAGGGTAGTGTAGGGTAGTGTAGGATAGGGTAGGGTAGGGTAGGGTAGTGTAGCGTAGGGTAGGGAAGGTAGTGTAGGGCCGGGTAGTGTAGGGTAGGGTAGTGTAGGGTAGGGTAGTGTAGGGTAGGGTAGTGTAGGCTAGGGTAGTGTAGGGTAGGGTAGTGTAGGGTCGGGTAGGGTAGGGTAGGGTAGGTAGTGTAAGGCAGGGTAGGTAGTGTAGATAAATGTTTGGTGTTTTATGGCAAAATTAAGTTTGCCGGGTCAGCTAGTATAAAATATAAAAATAAAATAAACTACTCCTCCGTTATTCTTTTCTGATTAATTTCGTTGCGGGATCCAAGACAGTTAAATTCATTCTCCGGGACTTCGTCGAGCTTCACTGCCTCGGCGCTTTTCTGGTGGTCGTCACTGCTGATTCTGGTTTTTAGGGGTTGCAGTGGTTTGGGAATATTGCGGTGGGATTTTGCCCATTAAAAATAAAATCGTTTCAATAAGTAAATAGGATCAAAAATCGAAATAATTTTCACAAAACACACGCAAGTTAAAACGCTTTCTATTTCGAAACATTTGCCCGAGAAACGTCAAATTTTTACACTACAGCTACGAATCAGAATTATAAATTCATTAATTATTTAATCAGGCATGTGCGTGAACTCGCTTGTACAATGCATACGTCAGCGGCGAAGAAAAACGTATACGATAAACTGGACCTGTAAAACGGACCTCTGTGTGAACGAGCACTAAGTTGCGTTACCGTCAACTAAGCGCTCCATTTCTTCATAATCCATGTCCATAATACATCAGATGGATAAGCCAGTCACTACGACACTATTTATATCTTCCTTTTGATCTTAGCCAGCAAGGAAACTCATTTAATAAAGGCATTGGAAGGAGCATTAGCTGCCAACTTAACTATATCATTATCTATATCCTGGCGTTCTCTTCCATTTCGAATGAGTAGTGAGAAAATCAAAGCTTTACTTTTTCAATGTCATGTGGAAAGAGTTCTGTCTTTTCATATTTTAATGTCACTTTAAATAGGGATACCTACCTAATGTTTGGAAAAGTAATAATAGCGTAAGTTAATTCGGCAAGGCAAAGGGTTTGATCCCATGAATGAATATGACAAATACTCTATAAATAATTAGGTCATAATCATCAGCCTATTAATGTTCCCACTGCTGGGACACAGGCCGCCTCTCTGTGAGAGGGAATGGGCCGTAATCCACCACGCGGGCCCAGTGCGGGTAGATGTCACATGTCTTCGAATTTTTGGTTCTAAGACATGCCGTTTCCTCACGATGTTTGCCTTCACCGTTTTGAGAGCAGTGGTGATGAAATAATTTACATAAAGTAAAGCGCCTGCCTGGGTTCGAACCCATGACCTACAACTTGTAAGTCGCGGCCGATACCACTGGGCCACCACTGCTCTATCAATCTCAATAATTAGGTGTTTTCCAAAATTATTGGACTCTTTCGAAAAGAGTATCTTCACCAATGAACCCGTCCAATAATTTTTGGCAATACCTAATTATTTAAAGAGTAAGTATTTGTCATACTCTTTCATGGGGTCAAACCCTTTGCCTTGCCAAAATCACTTACATAATTAGATAGGCTGCAGGTGTTCAAATGAATGTATGCCAGCTTCAGATATCTACTTAGGTCATGACTACCAAGTTATATCCAGTAGGCACGGTCAAGTATGAGATATTACTGCTTAGGCTTGTTCTACATCTGATTAGAAATTAATTTTCACCTGAAAATCAATACTTTAAACATCACCAACCTTTAGCAGA
Source organism: Orthosia gothica (assembly GCA_949775005.1). Lineage (NCBI taxonomy): Eukaryota > Metazoa > Arthropoda > Insecta > Lepidoptera > Noctuidae > Orthosia > Orthosia gothica. The sequence goes on from OX459068.1 coordinate 5,073,876, forward strand.
CCACTACTGGCGCAATGTCATGAGATATTTATGAATGCCATCATGATACCGTTCCCGTTCCGTGACTAAAATTGAAAAGAGTATGTTAGGATGGTTTGGCCATGTTGAGAGGATGAATGAAAGGCTACTAACGAAATGTATTTACAAGGCAGACGTGGATGGAAACGCCGGGAGGGGACGCCCTAGAAAGACATACATAGACCTTATAGGTGATGTTCTTCAGAAAGGCCAAGTGCGCAGTACCCATAACCGGCGTGTGTGTATGACTAGATGTATGAATGTGTGTGAAGCAAAAGAAGTGTGTAAGGATCGTAGCAGGTGGCGTTCTGTAGTTTCTGCCTACCCCCATGGGAAAAAGGCGTGAGTTTATGTTTATGTAGTTTATGATACCATTGTAAAAATGAGATAGTGCTATCGGTCACAAGTCTGTCTTTTTCTCGCAATTTCTTTCGTCTTTTTGTGTGTGAAGATGTGGTCACCTCTAGTGTCAGAGTTAATTCAGCCGCCTCTGGGAACCCCACAGGCCTCTGACTTTGCTATTTCAGACTTACATTAACTATATAAGTCCAGGTTTTCTCACGATGTTTTCCTTCACCGTTGCCTGTGATGTCCAAGATAAGCTTAGAAAATCACATTGGTACTTGCCCAGATTTGAACCCACGACCTTAAGTACGAGAGGTGAGGTCTTAGCTACTAGGTCACCATGACGTGGACACTCACGCACAAAAATGATTCTTCTTATTTTCATGTCGATAAACTCAAATTTTTACTTAACTATTCTCAAATTTTGTCTGATCAGTATGTAGCCACCTGGACCGCACTGTCATTTGCCACGTTCAGGTCCTGAAAGGTACAGGTGGCTGGGCACGAAGGGCAGACAAGGAGGTGGGGCCCCACACTGGCACTGTGTTTGAGATGGGTCTATGAGACTCCATTTGGCCAGATTTTTTCTGCAGCAACCAACCTGTACCTGCAATCGGTTTATGGATTTCCAGATTGGCCACTGCAGTTCGTGTGCAGGAGGCAGATTCTCTGCCGGAGTGATGGAGTATGGAGGGGCAGGATGTGCATTTTTCCACAGTGTAGATCTCTTGTCTGTTGCGCTGGCTTCCAAGGAGGTCGTATGTCTCAAAAAGCTTTTGCGGCTTTTTAGGCGACTTGAGTAGTCGACGTCGACTAAAAAACTTTTATGCAAAAAAATCAAAATTTATTTATTCAATTATTATTATTATGCGATATGGACACCAACTTGCAAAAATAAAGTTATTTTTCACTTTGTAGTTTTTATTTGGAAGTCGGTAGTATTTTTTTGCAAAAAAAGTTTTTTTATTTTTCCCTTTTTAGTTGCATTTTCCTAAAATAGACAAGTTGTTTAGTAAGGTACCTATAACGCCAGAATAGATTACCCGAATAACATGAAACTTGAACATAACCGGTGAAACGAGAGATCTGCGTACCCCTTTATAGTGTTCTGGCGTGATGTTATGTTATGAAATGGTATAAACAATAAACAGACATGCGATTGCAGCAATCCCGAATGATTTGCCGTTATTTATTGAAGAGTTCTGTTGTATATCTCCGAAGTTCTTCATCAGATCTTCACCAAATTAAAATGGGACCAATTTCGAAACATACTCTATCAAACAAAAAAGAATTTTCAAAATCGGTCCACAATTGACGGAGATATCGGTGAACATACATAAAAAAATAAAAAAAAACATACAAGAAGTCGAACATAGAACCTCCTCCTTTTTCGTAAGTCGGTTAAAAATGTTGATATATATATTACGTTATAATACCGGCCCCAGTTCATAGCTAGGCCCACTCCAACAACAGGCCACTAGTTTCAATCCTCGACCCCTCCTTTCCATTCATTACTATTAGGTACTGTATCTTAACCAAATCTTCCTTTGTTTTCCAGGAGGCATGTGCTTCGCCTACAACGCGGACCTGTACTACCGCGACTACTTCCCTGATGTGGATCTAGGCTGGTGGTTGTTCGCTGTGACCGTCGGTATTGGATCCATCGGAGTTGTGGCTGGAGGAGTCATCTCGGACAAGTAAGAACTGATTTCGAGTCTGTTAGGTCGTCTCATTTATGTCAATTTTGGATATAAATTAGAACGTCGGATTGAAAAAAATTGTACGGTGAACAGCATGTCAGTGGTAAAAGTTTGACCCTTTGTAGGTCAAGCGTGGTACGGAGTTTGAATAGAATATCAGGTCCAATTGATACTGAGTTTAGAACTGACGTGCGGTCTAAAGTACATATACCTAAGCTTCAAAACCGCATAGCGGAAATTAAAAACAATTCGAAGGCTAATTTAGCGTTAGGCTGTAGCCTAACGCTAAATTAGCCTTCGAATTGTTTATGTAAATTATGTATAATTTATCCAGTAGAATTAGACAGGCTTCGATCGACAATCTATCGAACACGTAATTTTGAAACTATATTTTGATTTCGAAAAAGTAAAACGCCCATAACTTTTTAATGGCTTAACCGACTGACATCAAACATCGCTAAGAACACTCCCGATATAATCACCTTTCAAATAACAAAAACTTTATCAAAATCGGTTCATCCGTTTAGGAGCTATGATGCCACAGACAGATACACTTACACACATAACCACCCCATCTTTTTCCGTCGGGGGCTAAAAACCATTAGAAATTAGAAAAAAAATGTAAAAGCTCCTACGTATTTTTATCTTTCGAGGTCATAACCCGAGTGGGCGAAATCTTGTTTATCTTTTTTAATTGGTCCGACCACAAAAAATGCAATGTCATCGGCACATACATTATGTATTTTCATTAATTCAAAGTCAGCATAAAAATTTAATCTGAATATTTTAAACACTGGTATTATTTATGTGTCCTAATTTAAATGTTTTCGTGCAGGTATGTGGAGAAGATGGGTGTTCGTTCAAGAGTGCTGGTTCTCGCGTTATCTCAACTGATTGCTACCCTGCCTGCCTTTGGATCCGTCGTGTTTGGACCCCTGTGGGCTATGATCACTCTCGCTATTTCCTACTTCTTTGGTAAGCACAAATGTTTATGTTTACGAAGATTCAGCATCTATACTAGTTTCCTGTCTTATGAATTGTACCTTAGCACCTTATTCAAGATTTTCATCAAAATCTGTTTGTCTTTATAAAATTAAAATAGAAAATCTTCAAACAATCAAAAGGTTAAAAACAAACTTCAACTGAAACTGAATATTACGTACTTATCTGGGACACAGACGCCATGCTGACAAGTATGGTTTATATTTAAGATATTTTTGTCATCGCAATTTGTGCTCTCTCTAATGTATCTCTGATGGTGGCACATTTATTGGATCATTCAGTTCCCTTCATGATGGTTGAGCTGAGTGGTGCCAATCCATACGTCATATTCGTAAACGGGCGCCATCAGTTGGGATTGGTCATAACTTAACTGCTTCGGCCTGCTTTTAATTACGTACATAATTATTTTTTGAATTGTTTGTATTACTCTAGATGCTTTTACGTGCTCGTCTTTTTACATTGTTTTCACATTTATGTATGTTTCCAACAAGAATGATGTAACCGAATAATCACACTTCACACTAATAATATTATAAGGCGAAAGTCTGTGAGTGTGTATGTTTGTTACTTCTTCATGCTCAAACGGCTGGACGGATCTGGATGAAATTTGGCACAGAGATAGATTATAGTCGGGAATAGCACATAGGATACTTTTTATCCCGGGAATATGTTAATTCTGGATAATTTTCGACTTTCACGCGGGCGGAGCCTCTGGCAGAAGCTAGTTGTAATTAAAACTGATGGAAAAGGGTGTCCGTGGAGTTTCTTGCACATTCTTCTCCATAGAGACCTACTGACGCTTGGGAATGTGCAACTAGATTCGTATTTTGTACCTATGTATGGTTTAGTTGAATTAAAATATTTTGATATAAATATATAAAATACAAGCGAGTTTAGGACTGTAAAATTCGTTCTGAAGAAAGCAAGCAACTGCTCTCTCCTCACCCTGAACAAACTCTCGAACATTGCAAAATAGCCCCACTAATTCATCGATTTAAGGCGGTACCCTGACCAAAAAATCAGCATGGGATATGAGCATTCCTATTGGCCTAGCAGCACTAGTGGCGAATGAATACATTATAGTATAATACAGTAGTGAATACGCCCAGATTTTAGAATAAAATCTTTATAAAATCGAATTTTAGTCTTTTGAAAAAAAGTTTACGACAAAAATGACCGTTATTAAATTGTCTATCTATTAGTGTTAGTACAAAAAATAATTAATGAACACTTTACGAGGAGATGCATGCTATCAAAAATTATTTCTCATTTTTATGGTTTTGTTGGAAGGAGAATAGTGAAACACATACCCTTTTTAAAAAAAAGTATACTACCATTTTAGAATCAATAATATGTAGAAATTTAATGTATTTTTATTAGTTGATATTTCTTTTTAAATAACGAGTAGATAGCTCCTAAAAACAGCACGAAAAAAAAAACTTAATTCAGAAAATCAAAAAACCCGACTGCTTCAAAAGTATATATATACATATTCGCGTGCTGGCTGACCAAAATCTGGTGTATCCTCCGCCTGCACAGCATGATTTTTTCCTTGTTCACGACTCTTTAGTTCGCTTTTGAAGCAGTCGGGTTTTTTGATTTTTTGAATTAAGTTTTTTTTATTTATAACTTTTTAGTTAGTTTTTATTTCGAATTAGATACATTTAAATATATAAGTGTTATATATTTTTGAAATCACCTCTTAAAACCCTTTATTTTGATACCCCACACGATGGGGTTGGAAGAAAAAAAACTCCTAACAACAAGTTGTCCGTTCCAGCGGAGATGTGGTTCGGCATCGTGTTCGCCATCCTCGTGGAGATCGTGCCGCTGTCGGTGCGCTCCACCACGGTGGGCGTGTTCCTGTTCGTCATGAACAACGTGGGCGGCAACCTGCCCATCCTGGTGGACCCCGTCTCCAAGATCATTGGCTACAGGGAGGCCATTATGATCTTCTACGCTGGATTTTATGGCATAAGTAAGTTGGAGCATATTTGCCATATTTATATAATTAAGATTATTATTACACTTATACTGAGTAATTTTGGGCAATTTGAACTTTTTTTGCATTTCTACTCTAAAGTATACGTTTTTTACAAGCTGCGGGTCAAATCTTGCAACTGAATTTAAAAGCAAATCCTCAACCGATTAAGAGGAAATTTTGCATAAACGTTTAGTTTGGATGTGCATGGTTAGCTAAGTGACGTCATTCTAGATCCAATATGGCGGGCGGCTCAAAATGGCGGACTATTTCTTTTTGGTGCACAGCCATGTTATGGGTATCAAATGAAAGGGTTCGCTGAGAAAAAGGCGAAAAAAAGCTTGTTTTAAAAACGGATTTTTTAATTAATAATTGAATTTTTATTCTAAAACGGCATTACTTATGTAATAAAGATGTTATGTTTTAAAGACAGGTAAAAGATACTTTACCTGTCTTTAAAAGCAGCTAAACATTTTTTTTTAAACTTAAACAAAACAACAACAGCAGTCTAATTGCGTACCTAAGTGAATTCGACAAAGGGTTTGACTCCATGAAAAAGTATGAACAATCAACCAATCACATAGACGGCAATTCACATCTCGTCTTTCATCTCGCATGTGATTGGTCAATTATTCATACTCTTTCATGGTGTCAAACATTTTGCCTTTCCGAATCCCCTTACGCAATTACGCTGCAGTTCAAACTCTACTGCATCCCATGAAGACTTACTAATCATCCACTTTTTCCACCCCACAGGCAGCATAATGTTCTTCCTCACAATGTTCCTGATGGACGGTCCCGTCGAGAAGCCAGCAACCACGACAGAGGAGCCCAAACGCACCGGCCTCGACAACAGAGCCTTCACCCAAGATGAAATACCTACCAGGAACACAGGAAGAAGCCTACCTACCGCCCCTAGCGAAAGACTGTAGATACTAAAGGAATTCTTTGAAATAAATACCAGGGGACCATGAACTACAAGAGTCAAGAACTGCTAGAAAAAAGGACTAGAAAATATAAGTTTGTGGCAAGCCCCCAGGGCCGTATTCAGGATGTCTATGGGTGCAATAAAAGTACAAATGGGTGAATGACAGGTTTCTGTGTGAGTGGCCTTAACGACAGCTCGGTATTGGTCTATTATGCGTTCTTTCCAAAGTTAATTATTTTTTTATTTTATTTTTAATTTTATACAAAAATTCGTCACAGTTGAATCTCTCCCTCTCTCTCTCTCTTTTGACAAATGAATCTCAAAACCAACGCTAATTTTTAAAAAAAGTAGGTACAATTCACTTGCTCAATATAAATTTCGATATACTACATATCCGCCTAAAGATGTCACGACCGAACAAACATTTCATGCAGCTGTGACATAACATGACAAATCAAATTAAAAGTTGATAAAAAAGCCTAAACATGACTATCATAGACAATGCATGTTCCTTCAGGAGTAAGCAAAACAGCTCTTTCATCAATATACTTATAGCGCTAAAAAAGTTTCTGTGTGCTTATTCCGAGTTTTTTAACGTACTCACTCGTGATAACGTAAACGAACTCTTATGTCAAAACGTATACAAAAAAAGAGTTTTCTCCTTACCGTCACCAGACGGCGATTATCCAGTTTCAATACAAATTGACGTGAGACAAAACTCGCACTAAGCCCTCTGATAGAATTTGCCTTTAGGTATGAAAATGAGTAATTTGGCCTATAATATTATATAATATGCATTGTCGTTAGTACCAGTAAGTAATGTCTGAGTGTTAAGTTTTAGAATAAGTTGTTTTAAGTTTGTTGTAAGCTCAGTGTCATTGTGTTGAATACATTTTATTTATTTTCATGAATTAGCAGTGTATTCGAATGGTCTGTTTGAAAGTTAACTTTTCCTTTCTTTTTTGAAAATATTTCAAATATATAATATAATCTACAGAAAATGACTCAAATCATAACATTCTAAAAAGTTAATTTATAAACCGACTCAGCAATAAACTGCAATTCATTTACCCAAAAGTTGTTACTATGTATAATTTTGAGTTTATTTGCATTTACTTGTATATCAATGAATTATGTTCTGAAGAACTTACAACTTTAGCTATTGGTCGAAAAGATGGTGTTTTTGGAGTATAAAAAAACATAAAAACTCCTTTGACTTTTGAAAAATCGCCAAAGTGAAATAAAATACAAAAGACTTTCATATTCTATGGAATAGGTACAGATTATTGTATTTTTTCCAGATTATTCATTCTGGTTGTTCTATTGAAATAATAAAAAAAATCCTTAGTGGAATGCAGTTATTATGTGATAATGATCTTTTGTACATATTTATTTCTTAGTTATGTGATTATTGTAAATAAATGTTTAATGTTTAAAAAGTGTTTTATTTCCACCATTTTAACAATTTAGATTATAACCTCCTAAATCTAAACCACTTCTGTCAAGACCTTACTTTTCTTTTGCGCTTTATATTTGAAAAGCTTTTCTTTTCTTCTAGACTTCCAAAGTTTTGTTTCTTCTTTTGACAAAATAGATTCCCCACTGACTGCAACAGCATTTATTTTATCTGTAAATGAGAGGATTCTTTAATTTAATACTAGTAATATTCTGCACATTTGGGACAAGAATGTCTGAAAGGACTTGGGGGAGGCCTTTGCCCAGCAGTGGGACTCTCTCTCTCTCTGTGGTGGGGATCTCTAATAAATTATTTTATAAGTAAGAGAATTCTGATGGATTAGCTTTTATACACAAAAAGAAAATAATAAATTTGATAACTAATTAATAATAAATTAATGTTATTATTAATTTTAATAAATCAATGTTATTATTAATTTTAATAAATCAATGTTATTATTAATTTTAATAAATCAATGTTATTATTAATTTTAATAAATCAATGTTATTATTAATAAACACGATTTTTTCATTCTTTAAATTGCATGCTGTCGCTTATAATGAAATCATTCTTAAAATCAACTTGAATACAGTAACACCAAGCCTGTAATCCAAAGAGTTATACATTTATTTATTATATTTTGCCAGTTATGTTTAATGCACATGTGACCAATAGATTGACGAGGCAGTTTTCATCATCATTATTTTCCTGCCCTTATCCCAAGGGTCGGCGCAACACGTTTTCTTCTTCCATACCATCCTGTCCTCCGTCACGCTATCACTGACTCCCTTTTCTTCCATATCCCTCATACAGTCCACCCATCTTTTCTTTGGCAATTAAACATTTTTTTCATTTAAATATTTTATGAGTATTTTTAATAGAAAACAACGAAAGCTTACCATCTTCGTTTATACTTTCTTCCTTATCAACCTGTCTTCTTTTATTTTTGAGTTTTTTCGATTGAATATTATGTGTTTCCGTATAGGTGTCTTTGACCTCTTCACAAGACATAAATCCTTCTGAAGCCTTAAATAGTTTCACACCACCTTTGATCTTCCGTTTCCTAGAACAGATAAAAATACGTATATATATAGATATGCATATAGCTCACACTTATTCCACAGGGACTGTGCATTTTTCCAAGATAATTATGAAATTCAAGATATTGTAGGTTTGTATTAATGAAGGAATTGACTTAATTGGTTCAGTGCCCAGAGATTACCTTTTACAAACATTTAAACAAAGAATACAATTTAATCTATACTAATATTATGAAGCTGAAGAGTTTGTTTGTTTGTTTTAATGTGCTAATCTCAGGAACTACTGGTTGGAATTGAAAAATTCTTTTTGTGTTGGGTAGTCCATTTATCAAGGAAGGTACATCACGCTACGACCAATAGGAGCGGAGCATCAATGACAAATATTCTACAAACGGTAAAAAAAATATTCTTTTTGAGAGCTTCCGTTGCGTGCGCTGCATAAACGGTTAAAGTTATGCAACAATGTATGTAGGGTAGAGTAGGTAGGGCAGATGGGTAGTTAGCCAGTTGACGGGCGCGAAGCCGCGTGGGACAGCTAGTAAGTATAATATAAGTTTATATTGATTTCTTGATGTTATACACAAGTTCAAAGAGACAGTGAAAAAATAAAATTATTCTTCTTCTTAGCGTGGTCAATGGCAAACTTCTTAGAGATATCCCTTGCCTGGCGAATAACAGTATTCGCCCTTTCCTGTCCTGGGCCATAAAATTATTAGTAGAAGCTTACTTTGTTTCATTTTGCATATCAACAAATTCTATTTTTTTCTCAATTATTGTAGATACTTTGGCTCCAATCCTCTTTTGCATTTCTGCTGGTACTTTCACATCATTATAGTGGGACGATACTTCCAAATATCTTTCAGATTTAGGCTTCTCTTGATCTGCAAAATTAAAACACCTTTAAAAACTGCCGTTGGGAGGTATTATATATCATCATATATCTAGGATCCTAGTTGCTCCAAAGACCAAATACAGACGTACTCCAAAGTCATAATGATAATTTTTTTAAATCCTTAATAAAAAATCAAGCTTGAAAAATATAAAAATTGACAATCCCTAAATACAGCCCTGTGCAAAAGTGAGGTTATGTGAATAAAAGTCAACAATACTTTTAGCAACTACAAAAAGAAAGTTATTCAACCGAAAGACAATTCAGATTTGCATTTCAGTTAAAGATTACCGAGGTAATTTATAATTTACTAAGACAGAAACTTACTGTTGTCATGAACTTCTTGTTTCGTAGTCAGACCTCGTGATTCGTTTATCATCTTAGTAAACGATGTATCCACTACTTCTCTGAAACGTGAAAGATCCTCATCTTCTGAAGAATCAGACATAATTAACTTGTGATTAAACTGAAAATTGAGACCGCAACTGCATTTAAATCCCGAAACTCTCGTTTGTTTACTATTGTTCACGTAGTTTGTTGTCAATCAAGCTGTCAAACGCACAAGCTTTCCTATCGAAATAATATTGGTGAAAAGTTTTATTTAGCAAACCAACAAAATTTTTCATTCATTTTTATACTAATAACAAAACTGTCAACATTTTAAAAAGTAATGTTTAATTATCCCAGAATTAAATAAGTGATTTCATTCAATAAAACACGTAGCATTACAGCTAGCTTCATAAATCTTCAAAACTAGGTGTCAAGCCTCTGTCAAAACCATGATGGTTCTGTCCACAGACTACATAAAGATACTACGTATGGTTCTGTCATTCTTCGTAATTTCGTATCTGCAGTTATTTTCACTTAGCCAGTATTTCTTGACCCGCTGCAAAATTGGGAACTGATCTGACAAGTACAAAATTTCACTTTATTTACGTATAGTTTGCATAGACATTTCCTATCTCAATGATAGTTTTAGTTTGACATTGGCCTCCGCATGCAGTGCTCCTATGATAGTGCCAAGTTAGACTGGAGATAAGTGTCAAACTGAACTAAAAATCTGAAATCAAAAATGTCAAACTCACAGATCCTCGGGCGAACGAAATATTAGAATTTTGAGTGATTTTATTAAACTACTTGTACTAAGAACAACAACAGCTGAATACTTTATAGGTTATAAAATTGACTATCAATTGTTGTGCAGCAGAACTATTTTTATAAGAATTATTTTATGTTTAGAAACGAGCTAGTCTAATCAGTGTTCACAACCACAATGTCTTTACTATGGCGACCTCCTCAAGACCCAAATTTATCAAAATTTATGGAAGAAAATGACTACGATTCCCTTACGAGATACCTGGTGGGCAACAACTACAGATTTCGCGAGAACATAATAATACCAAGGATCCTCGGCCCTGTGATCATTAAGACGAACGAGGAGAAAATGATAGAAGCCACTATTGAAAGCTGCCCCTTCAAATCAGTGACCAGTTGTGTTATTGGTAAGTTCTATGCTATTATCTATTATTTTGTTCTTTTACTACAACATTAACTTTTAACTTTATATTTACTACTTGCTGAGACTTTGACTGCCTGCATTGAATAAAGGCTTATGATAGTGTAATACTACTCTAAAGCCAGTTCGGTCAGCATTGGTACTGCCTGCTGTTGAAGAAAATGAACTGAGTTCTTGATAATTGAATATATTATACTAATGATGCTGCAATTGAGAGAATAAATGTGTAATGAATAACTGCAGTCACAAAAAATATTAAAAAACCGGCCAAGTGCGAGTCGGACTCGCGCACAAAGGGTTCCGTACCATTATCGTAAAAAAACAGCACAAAAATCACGTTTGTTGTATGGAAGCCCCCCTTAATTATTAATTTTATTTTGTTGTTATAGCGGCAACAGAAATACATCATCTGTGAAAATTTCAACTGTCTAGCTATCACGGTTCATGAGATACAGCCTGGTGACAGACAAGACGGACCGCGGAGTCTTAGTAATAGGGTCCCGTTTTTACCCTTTGGGTACGGAACCCTAAAAACCTATCAAACACTGTGAATAAGCTGCAGCTTTCTGTTCATCCTTATATCAATCAATACTATAATAGCTTGCTTAGTTATAATACAGCTACAATCTGGGGGTCTTTAAGTCAAGAGTGAATAGTTTATTTCTATGCAAGCGTGTTTCATCGTCGACCACATCATCGCTCACCATAAGGTGAGATAGTAGTCAAACGCGAGCCTATAGGTTATAAAAAAAGAAAAACAAATTGTACAAAATCTGTTTAGTTGATGCATTACTATATGCAGTGGTGTCTCATCCCATACAAAAAAACCATACCGACGTTCTATACTGATTATTTTTTGTACATTGATCACGTTCAGTTCCATTCCACCAATATAGATGGTAATCTATCTATCGGCGTGGAACGCGATCGATTTACAAATAATAATCAGATGAAAAACGCTAGTTACGTCAGCACGGTTTCTTTGTATAGGATGAGGCATCTGTATGCTAGTATTATATTATCTGTGCTATATGTCTATGTCCTACAGTGGACTTTTGGCTTAAATGATGATGATGATTAATATATGTGGAATCTTTTAATCTATACTATAGATATATTAATATAATAAAGCGGAAAAGTTTGATTGTTTTATTGTTTGTTTGAACGCGCTAATGTCTGGAACTACCAGTCAGATTTCAAAATTCTTTTTGTAGGTATATGATAGCCACATTCATGCGGAAAGCTTTAGGCTATATAGTATTATGCTAAAGTTCTTGGTTAGCCTCAAATATTTATTTTAAGGGTTCCGTACCCAAAGGGTAAAAACGGGACCCTATTACTAAGACTCCACGATCGGTCTGGCTGTCACTAGGCTGTATCTCATAAGCCGTGATAGCTAGACAGTTGAAATTTTCACAAATGATTTATTTATTTATTAGTTTATCCTCTCCTTGTGTATTTCTGTTGCCGCTATTACAACAAATACTAAAATCAGATTAAAATAAATATTTAAGTGGGGCTGCTATACAACAAATGTGTTTTTTTTTGCCATTTTTTGCGATAGTGGTACGGAACCGGTAAGTCTGAAGTAAGAGCCAGTAGTCAATACACACTATTTCATAAAGGTATTTGTTTTATTTTCAGGTTACGGTCTTGGAATGGCAGTGGGTCTCTTCACATCCTCATTAATGCCAACCACCACAGTAACAGATCCCATGAAAACACAATCGGCCAGAGAAATATTGCGAGAAATGAAATCGGCTATGTTCAGCTACGCCAAGAACTTTGCTATCCTTGGTCTCGTGTTCTCTGGAGTTGAATGCTGTATAGAGACCGCTAGAGGGAAAACGGATTGGAAGAATGGTACTTATGCTGGTGGAGTTACGGGTGGCCTAATAGGGTTAAGAGGTATGCTTAATTGTTTTTTTCATTATTTCTCCTAAGCAGAATTAAATAGTTATAAGCTCTACTGCCAGGTCGCACAAATTTTTATTGGTCTTTTTAGGGTTCCGTAGTCAAATGGCAAAAAACGGAACCCTTATGAATTCGTTATGTCTGTCTGTCCGTCCGTCCGTATGTCACAGCCACTTTTTCCGAAACTATAAGAACTATGCTGTTGAAACTTGGTAAGTAGATGTATTCTGTGAACCGCATTAAGATTTTCATACAAGAATATAAAAATAACAATAAATTTTGTGGGTTCCCCATACTTAGAACTGAAACTCATTTTATTTTTACATCAAACCCATACCTGTGGGGTATCTATGGATAAGTCTTCAAAAATTATATTGAGGATTCTAATATATTTTTATTCTAAACAGAATAGTTTATGCGAGAGTCACTTCTAAAGTGGTAAAGTGTGTGTTCTCCCCAGGGGCGTAGCTACCGCCGTATCTGCCGTATCAATTATACGGGGCCCCCGGGCCACGGGGCCCCCCGACGTGCTTAAGCAAAAATTAAAATGATAAAAAATTACCTAAGAACTTCGATGGGATATGAACGCATGTCAGACCTGTCACTATTGCCCATAGAGGCAGAAACTTTAGAAAAACCAAAGTCATCTATAAATGCTATTAAATGATACGAACGATGAACGATAAATGATTAAATTTATCAGTTTGCCGAAAAATAGGCAAGGAGATTGTATATTTAATTCGAACAGTTCGTAAATTTTTTGGAAAAAGTGACAGATAGATAATATTTCTTAAAATTTAATACAATTTTTTTTTTTCTTTTGTGCGATATCTTTACCCTTCATAAGGGCCCCCAAACATTTTTTTATACGGGGCTCCGCCAAGGCACGCTACGCCACTGGTTCTCCCCCTCCCCTCCCCTGTAACTTCTAAAATAAGAGAATGATATAACTAAATAAAATATATGATGTACATTACCATATAAACTTCCACCGAAAATTAGTCTGAACGAGATCTAGTAAGTAATTTATTTTTAATATGTCATAAATCGTAAACCGTAATTTACCAAGTACGGAACCCTTCGTCCGCGAGTCCTACTCGCACTTAGCCGGTTTTTATCTGTAGAATTCTCAAAAGCAACAGTCTTCGGCGTCTTGATTTATCACTCGTTGATAGCAATAGGCTCCTCCCACCTGACATGGAATATGTTGGCTTACTAAAGTTTCACCTCTGCATAACTCTTCAGGGAATAGAGGTATCAAGCATGTTAAGATGTTCTTAAAAATACGCAGTTTCGCCAGGGTTTCGTACAACATAGTTATTGGTATAAAAAATAATACTGCATATTATGGAACGGAAAGAAAACAACAAAAATCACTAAACAAGAAAAAAACCTGCCTTTTGTATAGTTCTTTCTGTTTAATATTGTGTTTAGAACCAAACAGAGGGACCAGCAGCCTTATTATAGTGCGGGACACGTAAGTTGAACCAAAATGTATTATCGTTCTCTTGAAATTAGACGATTTAAACCGAAATGAATCCTTTCTATGTGACCTAACAGTTGGCAATTTGTTTATTGTAAACGATTAGATCGTACGAAAAGGGATTTATTTCAGTTTAAATTGTTTAATTTCAAGATAAAGATAATACATTTTGGTTCAACTTACGTGTCCCGCACTATACGTAATGAATACGGCAAGGCAAAGAGTGAGTGTTTTATTATATTTTGTTTTTTATTTATATATTCTTCTATTTAATTTTATTATATAAGTCCTGTTTCCGTAAGTGTGTCCGTGGCATCAACAGTAGGCCCTATCAGAATATCAGCGCAGCGTTATTACCTTTTTTGGATATCGCTGCACATGCTGAGATAGGAGCCTTTTTGGTCTCGCACTGGGTTTTTTATTTTATTATTGTTTAAGTGTATGCTTATTGTCTCGTGTCTCCTGTGCGGGTCACAAATAAATATTTTTCTTTCTTTTTTTTTATGAAAAATCGACCAATAACATGTGAGATGAAAGACTCTGCCTTGCCGAATTCATTACGCAATAAGGTTGCAGTGGTGGCTCAGTAGCCACCGCCGCGACTTACAAGCTGTAGGTCGTGGGTTCGAACCCATGCAGGCGCTTTACTTTGTGTAAATTATTTCATCACCACTGCTCTCAAAAACGGTGAACGAAAACATCGTGAGAAAACCGGCATGTCCTAGACTAGAACCAAAAATGCGGTGACATGTGACATCTACCAACCCGCACTGGGCCCGCGTGGTGGATTACGGCCCTTCCCCTCACACAGAGCGGCGGCCTGTGTCCCAGCAGTGGGAACATTAATAGGCTGATGATGATGACTATGACATGTGAGGCCTATATTCAGCAGTGGTGGTCTTTTGGTTGAAATGAAGATGCTGTTATCATTTCGGATTAGGCGCGCCGCAAGTATTTAAATTATTTTAATCAATTTCTTTAATTACAGGTGGCCTAAGGGCGGGTTTGTTCGGCGCGGCAGGATTCGCAGCATTTTCGACGGTCATTGATTATTACATGCATCAACGTGGATAATCAATACAAAAATAAATTATATTATATTTAGTCGTTCTTAGCAATAAACAATTCAATTAGATAATAATATTGTCTTTCAATTCTTAAAACTGGGCAACAAACTTGTTGTTTTAATACTTAGCATTTAGCACGCATTGCGATTTTTAGCCGCTTGGATGTTATCCGTGTACTGAATCTAACTGACACGCACTGCGGATAAAGTTCTGCGCGTTTTTTTTGTATCTTTCTACCTGTTCTAAGAGCTCAAAATATTCGCGCGAATTCAATCCGCGCCGCGGTGCGGTGGATTCTGTGGAAAAACTAATTCTTGCGATATTATTTCCGCGCGAATTTTGTACCGCAATGAGTAGCTGTATTCACTACATGCAATTCCATAGGCCGCAGAATCGGCGGAAAAAATCCCGCGCGAATAAAAACCGCAGTGCGTGCTAAGCCTTAGAACAACAAGTTTGGTTCGTCTTCTATCTGCGCGTCTGCATCGTACATTGTATGAATCTCTGGTAGGTACGAATGTTCTTAAGCTGGCTGTACACCCGCGCGTGAGCCCGAGGAAACGCTGTACATTGAGTTTTAGGCACTCTTCGGCAAAGTACTTGATGATTGAACTCGGTACTGAGTCAATGCACAACAAACACGCGGGCTCTCGCGCGAGGGTGTATAGCCGCCGGCAGTCGGCAGAAAACTGCCTAAGGAAGAAAACTCACATCGCTTGAAAAACCCCGAATTTGGGAAAAACTATGATTCCCTTGCGAATTGCGGTTTTTGGTATTCGTGTGAATACACCCTAAACGGTCAATTTGACATTAAGGAATTATTTTTTACCCGACTGCCAAAGGAGGGTAATGTGTTTATCAGTCTATTTATGTATGTTTGTTCCTTTAAGGCGTTTTAGAGACCAAACGCGTTGGCCGATTTTGAGGGTTCTTACGTCAATCGATTCGTTTGAACCCTGCGAGTGTCACACACCTGAGAAAATAGAAAAATGGCGGGTTTTGGGGGCACAAATATTTTTTTCTTCCATACCCATCGTGTGGGGTATCAAAATAAAGGGCTTTAAGAGGTGATTTCAGAAATATAGAACACTTATATGTTTAAATGTGCCTAATTCAAAAAAAATATATAAAAAATTTAAATCAAAAATCCTCCGCCTGCACAGCATGATTTTCTTCTTGTTTACGTCTTTTTAGTTCGCTTTTTAAGCAGTCGGGTTTTTTTATTGAACTTTTTTTTATATCATTTTTAAGCCGAATTTTGAAAGTCATTCCCGCCTGGCCTTTATCTCTCAAAATTGTGAGCCTGCCACAAAGACTAGCCTAATATTATACTGGGCCTGCCATAATTTCTACACGACTGCACTTGCATGATCAGGCCTAGGACCATTTGTTCTGTGAGCTGTAGACCTCTAAAAACTTTTTTTTCTATTTCAACCCCTTGCAAATTTCCAAAAACTGAATCGACAAAAAAAGCTATTTTTCGTATCGAATCAGGTTAAAAATTTAACAAAAATTATTTCATAATTATGTGCGACCGAGGAGAAAAGTTGAACGAAGGATTTTTTGCCCAAGCTGAAACGGAAACGCTTCGCGCTCACTCGGTCAATTATTGGCATGTTAATATCAATATTATAACGTTGTTTGTTTGTTATTTTTTTATTTAATTCTGAAATTCGTACTAAAATGTACGCAAAAAATATAATAAACTTTAAAAGTGACATGGAATGCTCGCCAAAAGGCAGCTATCCAAGCTTGGAAAAGAAGAAAGCAGAAGTTTCCGTTTTAAAAAATCAACAAAAGCAACGGTCTTTGTCGTGTTCGGCTTGATTGATTTTTGTAGATCGAAATTAACGAAAATGTATAACAAAGTGTGAGTTTTTGATAGATTCGTAGCAAGATAGTATTGTTAGTAATCCGCTAGTGTATTTATATTGGAAGTGCGACGTACAAGTAGTTCAAAATGAAGGATCCTTTTGTTAAGGATTCGGTTATCGATTCGCCGGCCAGGGAGAGCCTTAGAAATGTGGAAGGTTGCTACAACAAGAATATATTCAAGACTAATTCGTTCGCGAACTCCCGTCGTGCTTTGCAGTCGGGAGCTGATAAGATATCAAGAACTTTTCGGAGTGTTAGAAACACCTTCGGAAATCTGTCACAGGTAATTCCGCTGTCATATTTTTGTACATTTGATTTGATTTAAACCTCATAATACTCAAGTGAAAACCTAAGAAATACCTCTATTTAAACCTATTAGGGTATCTATATCCTTAAAAGTTAATACACGATAGTCTTTGCCATGAAATTAAGATTGAAAGGTATGGCCGAAAGTTCCATGGCAACAGAAATCGATCTTTTCAGTTTTTTGCAATGTATTATATTTTAGACTACTTTTAGCTATATATCCAAAACTACCGTGGCCTCTGAGAAGAGGTGTTCGACACGATCATTATGAAACCTGGTATTCAAATCGTATCATATGAAAATAACACGTGAATCCAAAAAAATACCACTTTTATTATTTTTCACTTTGAATTAAGTCTATACAATCTTTTTATAAAGAAAGCCATTTATATTGATTACTTTTCATTCATAATTTTGCTATTTCTCATGTCAATAACTCAGTACTCAAGTCAATGGAAAGGTCATATTCTTAATAGGGGTCTATGACCTTTCCATTTCGGGTATTCTAATAAATAAATGAAACAAAGCAAACCATTTAGCAGTCACATCATTCATCACTTCATTCATCATTAGACTATTTCACATACACTGTAATTTATTAGCCCAAAGATTAGTATATGACTATAGACTTGAAAAAATCTACAGCTATTACTTTTTATTGTTAACAAATGGATCATATTAAATCATCTCTTCTACTCTCAATAGGCCTAGTTGCAAAATATGTAAATCCTGCTGCCAACAAATTATTGTATCTCATCTCTCAATAAATAAAAATGACCACATGGAATATTTTTGTGCAGCATTTCAGACTGGGAGGCAGGCGTCGTCACCGGCTCACTGAACCAGTATCTCCATGCAGGGCACCATCAACACCGGTGATGAAGAAGAAACAGGTACTTACCTATAGTCTAATGCAAATAGTTTGATTATTTTAAATGAGTATGTAGTTGAATTTCAAAAGATTTGATATAAAATTGTGATTGTCTTGGAATATTGTTTCTAGATTTATTCTATTTTCATTTCAAAAAGATTTAATGTTTCAACATTCTGTCTGGATATTTCCAGATTCTTGGCAGGAGTCCCACTAAGCTGTACAGTCCCTTTGGCATTGAGACACCTCACAGCCGGGACTTTAGAATGTCGCCATACATGCCTGATACACCGGACCATGGGTAAGTTTTAATATCGTCCTATCCTTCCATCCAACCATTAAAAAATGTATAAGTTGTTAATTAATCACACGTTAATAGTTGAACAAGTTCGACAGTTCCACAGTCTCTGGATATTATAATTATAGGATATTTTTATCGAAATGGGTTCCTGGTGAAGGCGCTATCAAAACATGCTGTAATATCTTATTGAGTTCCCCTTAATCTCAAACAAAATATCTCCATTAACCACTATGAAAAGAAAAACATCAGACTTTAATATAATTTATGAAGACGAAACGGGCGGTTTACCCGTTTCGTCTCATAAATTATATTAAAGTCTACAGAAATGAGACAAATATAGAGGTTTTTAGTTTAGTTTCGACGGTCTGTTTCCGCAATTCCACGACCAACCGCGTATTTTGCGTACAGGTACTCGGGATTCAGTCACATCATTCGATCCACCCCAGCTCCTCGAGAAAGCATCGCCCTGGTGCTGCCGACTATCTCCTGCAGGGTACCTGGGTCCCCGAACTATTTGGCCATGTAGCCAGCGATTACAGGGTAGTTTAGGAGTAGGTGTGCTGCAGTCTCTTCTTCCACCATGCGATCTCTGTAGAGTGGGCTGTCCGCCACAAACAAAGACAAAGTGGTGATTATTAAAGGTCCCATGTCCAGTAGTTACGGCTGTGACTGCACGCAGCTGTGGCTAGTCAGTAGTAGGACATTTTTCGTAAAACGGCCGTCAATGAAGGGTAGTGCCTCCTTGGCCTGCCTACATTCGCTATGATCAGTCCATAGCTTGCTTTGTTGATCCCTGGTGTGTTTTCCTACCAGACCGCTTAGATAACCGAAAGGTAAGTGCACTATGGGCTCCGGGCCCACCGGTGCCATATTTGAGCCACTTCGGGAGAGCGTCGTTCCCTCGGGAGTCGCTGTGTCCTTTGATCCATTGAATGGTTACTTTATTGTGCATACCGACCTGGTTCAGGCGCCGGTGACACTCGTAAATCAGCCCTGAGTTAACTGTGAGGCTGTTTAGTGCTTGCAGGAATATAGAGGTTTGTTTGCACTTTGCCATAAATATGCAAATTTCTGGCACTCGTACATCTGCTCTTATGCCTTGAACACAATTTTTTGAGCAACTTCTCTATTGTGATTGCTGTCTGCCACATCTCAACAAAATTGTACCCTGCCTGCAATTTTCTGACTATCTTACCACTTTTTGATGATGTTCTATTTGTACTAAAATGGATATGACTAACACCTTTTTTTAGGGTTCCGTACCCAAAGGGTAAAAACGGAACCCTATTACTAAGACTCCGCGGTCCGTCTGTCTGTCTGTCTGTCACCAGGCTGTATCTCGTAAACCGTGATAGCTAGACAGTTGAAATTTTCACAGATGATGTATTTCTGTTGCCGCTATAACAACAAATACTAAAAACCGAATAAAATAAATATTTAATGGGGCTCGCATACAAAAACCGTGTTTTTTTTGCCGTTTTTTGCGATAATGGTACGGAACCCTTCGTGCGCGAGTCCGACTCGCACTTGGCCGGTTTTCTTTAAATTCTCATGTAGCTGTTATCACTTGCCTTAATATTTTTCCTTTTAAAATTTTGCAGTTTGTCACCAAAGCGGCGCAAAGGCGTGACCCACTCGTGGCACATCCTCGCTAAGAAGAGACCTCGAGCGCTCTTCCACTGAAGCTTCTATTACAACTTGTAATAACTCTACGCACAAATGTACCCCACCGCTTAATGTAAGACTAGCTTCTAAAGGTTGCATGAGATTGTTACACACAAATGTCTATTCTTAGATCTTTGAGACTGAATAATGAAATAATATGTTGGTTAAAACTTGGCATGTCATTTGCTAAACGAATTTAGACAAAAATGGTGCCAGATTGACTACCGGTACATTGAGGAATTGAAGTCTACCTGGGACAAACGGTCCAGTCGGGTAGATCTAACTTCGAGAAAGAGGTCAACCGTCGAATCCGACTCGGCTGGGTGGCGTTCGATATCTTCTCGTTCTATATACCGCAGTGTCTCAAGACGAAAGTCTATGACCAGTGTGTGTTGCCAGTAATTACATATGGGACCGAGACGTGGTCATTCACAATGGACCTTATCAAAATGGTAAAGATTTATCATGTTATACTGAGTGATTTATTTTGTAAAGATAAGTTTGTGTCTAGGGAGAATCCAAGTAGAAGGATAAAAGCCTGAAAAAATAATGCAGTGATAGCAAACAAGACATGATGGGCTCAGCATTAGCAAACTTTCATGTTACTTTGGAACCGTGCAAACGTATACGTTTTCTTCTTCACCTCATTTTGTCAACTGTACCGCAATCATTCACTCTCTTTTCTTATCATTTCTTTCACAAGCTTCTCTTCGTCCATCCCTCTTTTCTTTTTCCTACTTTCTCCATCCTGCCCAAATTATATTCCAAACTCTCATTTCATCCTTCCTCATCACAAAGTCCATACTTAGACAGCTGATCCTCTCCTTGCAAACTTATTTGGAAAAGTAACTCAGGCGACCTACTAGCCAAATATTTATTAATAAAAAATCGGCCAAGTGCGAGTCGGACTCGCGCACCGAGGGTTCCGTACAAACTTCAGCTTAAAGGTATTATAGACCTGAGTATTTGATATGAATTTCAATTTATTACCTCTACGCGTTCATGAAGAAAGGGGTAGTAAGTTTAAAATTATTAAAAATATTTTTATTATATGATGTAACAAAAAATTCTTTTATCTGAAGACGTTGCTTCGTACCAAATTTCAAGATTCACGGGAAGTAAGGTTTTGATTCCCTTGCGAGTGTCGACAATTTGAGGCATAAACGTATCTTTTGATTGTGTTGGCTTAGAAGTTTGATAGTGGTCAAGCGCGAACGCGCAAGTCGGCACTTGAGTTGGTAGCTATGGATTGAAATTATCTCGAATTAAGAATTCAAGTATTTGTGGTTGTTAATGATGTAACAATCTCATGTCACCAGTATTATCGATATTTTGTATGCAATTGGTGCTATACTTATAGTATTTTCTAATTTATTGTAATACAACCGCGATTGGCTTATTCCCGTCGAATAATAATTTATGATAATGGAAAGTTAGAATTTAATAACAGTACATGGAATATTTGTTTATAACTAAGTGCAGTAATCATTTAGCATCAGTTATACTGTGGTGATTTTCGTTGTTTTAAAAATAATGTAATGTCTTGAAAATCAAGCTATTTCATGTACTATACTCTTTTGGCTGTAGCATAGTGCGGGTGACAGTTTCAATAACATTTTTTACGTATTTTTTGTAGTTTAACGTCATACAGATACAGGCAACTATGGTATATGGTTTATCTATGGTATGACGTTAAACTACAAAATATGTCACCCTCACCATGCTACAGCGCAAAGAGTGTAATTATATTTAACTTTCCTATAAAATATGTATTTTTAAGATAACTTCGAAATTCCTTTGAATAAGTTCTACTGAACTGTTCGTTGATTGACATATGTACTTATATCCAATTGAATTGTATTAAGATATCATGTATTTATGCATATTCAGTATTATGACGCCAAATTGTATAGCTTTGAGTACAAATTGTATAATCGTTGAACAAAATGGAGTAGTAATAATGCAGAAATTCTTCAAATGCAAGTTACAAAGATGCGAGAAGGCGTATTTTGTTAGATTAGTGACTTAGAACTATCAGTTATTCTTTACATTACTAACTAGCTTAGATATTAAAGAAGATATTTGATAGTAGCACGTGGGATTCTATAGTTTTGCCTACCCCCATGGCAAAAAGGCGTGAGTTTATGTTTGTATATTTGATAGTATGCCAAAGAAAACGTATTACTAATACTATGCTAGCACGGGGTCTCATTGCAAAGAAAGAAAATTTGGTTCAAATAAATCTCACTAGATGGCGCGACATGTACACACAATTCAATAGAATTGTGTGTAAAATTATCATTTTCTGGCATTGAACATAAAAATTTAATGTTCTTGTTTAATCAACTCTCCTAAGTACAAAATTATGGAATATTGGGCTCTTAATTCACATTTCAAAGATTATTTGAACGGATCATTTAAAATTGAAGCCAATAGATAGCGCATTTTTAAATTTCTGAGGCATTTCACTCGATTGCTAAAATTTGCATTGTAACATATTTTAGTGCAAAAAACTGTAAAAACGTGCAAAAAATTACTATAAAACGAACCTTCACTGTATTTAAAGAAAAAAATATTCACGAACCTAGTAAACCCTTTTCTTGCAAGTCGCTGCTAACACCATCTATTTCCGTGAAACGGGATCGAACGCGATTGATGTACTCACAAAAATAACAAGATTAATCAGATGAAAAACGCTAGTTACGTCGGCACGGTTTCTTTGTATGGGATGAGGCATCTGTATGCTAGTATTATATTATCTGTGCTAATACCTACAAAAGGTTTATTGGAGAAGTCCACTGCTGGACATAGGACTCAATAAAGAAAATAATTGTATGCTACGCTACTCCATTTTGGTTCAACTGAACATGTACCTACATAGATTTTTTTACACTAATATAATACGCTTCGCTATGACAATATTGTAGTCGCCTATTACTATTTATACGTAGGTTAAGATCGTGTTTTTATTTCAGGAATCGCACAAGTTTTTTACTTTATTGTCGAATACAGTCAGCATCAAGAGAAAGCATAATTTTTGGAAAATTATACGAAACGATTTTTGTAGATGGCAACTTTTTGAATAAGGGTAAAATGGCGTGGACTGTACTTTTAAGACTGATTGTCTTGTAGTTGTATATTTTTACTTTTAATTTATAGTTGAGGCTCAAGAACCCACCAATTTTTTTATTATGATGGTATGTATTATTTATTTTAAATGTATTTTTATATAATTTTTTTTGTAATGCATTGGCTATGAGACACTGCGGTGTCATTTAATTATATGTATTTGGTTTTCTACAATCTGGTGTTTTATTTTGAACCTTCCAAAGTAATATTACAGTATCACACACAAAATCTGATGAAGCTGTCCTTTCATCCCGCACCAATTCAAAGAATTGCGCACTCGTGCTTTGCTTGCATTCATTGTTCATATGTTCAAATTTAGGTGTTTTGCTGAAATAAATTTTGTGATTTTGTTCACCCGTGACACCGAATCTGTTGAAACTACAAGTAATGAATGAATTCCACGCGGAACTTGTTACGATAGAGCATGTTCGTCTTTTGGATTCCCTGCCTTACTCGTATGAAGAGTTCCTAGAAATCGTTCGGTGAATATCTTCGACAGCAGGCACAGCAGAGCTATTTTGGTATAGGGGCACAAGAATGAAATGGTCACTGAGCTAGTCTTTCATAGGTAATTACGTAACTCACAAGTTCTCACAATCCATGCCTTTTATTTTATTGCGTCTCTAAGCTGTCGACCACAATAGATCCCAATGGGTCGAAATGTCCGAGTTGCTTCTCGGCCCCTCCATAAGATAAGAAGCTGTCGAGCTGCCAATTTATACAAGATTACTTGCTTTCGTACCTTCAATGTGTCCGGCAACTACTACCGTAAAACGGGGTGAATAGAAATGCAGGGGAGAATGGGAACAAACTTTGAAGGGTATTTCCACATTATTTAAACATTGTTTGCAGCTTTTTAGTAGGTAGGTACCTACTCAAAAATATAAAAAAATGGCCAAGTGCGAGTCGGACTCGCGCACGAAGGGTTCCGTACCTAACAATATCGCAAGAACGGCAAAAAATCATGCTTATTGTATGGGCGCCCCACTTAAAAAAATATTTTATTCTGTTTTTAGTATTTGTTGTTATAGCGGCAACAGAAATATCATCTGTGAAAATTGCAACTGTCTAGCTATCACGGTTCATGAGATACAGCCTGGTGCCAGACGGATCGTGAAGTCATAGTAATAGGGTCCCGTTTTTACCCTTTGGGTACGGAACCTTAAAAAAGATGCTTTGTTTAAAATCGTAAAGTTGCACCTACCAAAGTTAAAATCCTATTCAGTTTTATTTAATTATTTAAAACTTCATGCAACATTCGTGTACATAGGCAGACTTAATGCCTGAGGCATTCTCTACCAGTCAACCAACGTTTTAAAGGTACAGTTTTGTTTCCATTCACCCCTGCACTATTCAACCCGGTCCTAGCTCATAGATGTGTATTGCCAGGTGTTATATATCAGATGTCCGTGACTACCGCAGGACCCCGACGGCAATCGCTTCCTTATTTGGTAAATAATTACTACTCAATTGGTACCAATTAGTACTCGAACAACAGAATTGGTACCTTAGTAGTTTTCGAGAAAATCGACTTTGAAGGTGGTCCTGCGGTAGTCACGCTCCATTCAGCAGGACCACCATGAGCGCCGAAACAAAACACTGCAAAGTGAAAAAACACTTTGTATTTAGAAGTCGTTGTCGAAAAACGGGAAACAATATCTACCAAACACTTCAAAGCCAAAAATAACTTTCTTTTCCGAAGTCTGTGTCTTTGGTAGCTTGTTTTGGAAGTTAGTTTGATTTTTCGGTTTAAAAGTTGTTTTACTGCAGTAAATTAGGTTTTCAATACGTAGGTACTTAGGCTTGCAGCAATGGTAAATTAGTAGGATAGCAATAAATAAGAAATACCTATCGCTGTTTAATAATATTCGTATAAAAACACAGAAGTTAGGTACTTACACTATAGAAACATAATTATTCAACTACCTACCTACCCACGTCATTAACAAAGGTATTATGGGCCTTGGGCAACTATAGGTATTTTTTTTCTTTTTCTGTACATAGGTACAGTTTGTTTAAAAAATATAGATAGAGAACGGTTGTTATTACTATTCTGACATACATAAACTTAAGTGCACGAGTATACATCTAAACAGAACAATACCATTGACAACTTATATTGATCGGGTTATACGCGGAGTTTTAGTATGGAAAAGTAATGAAAGCTAATTTCTCTTAAAATACAACACTTAGGTATCTGAATGTTTGATCGCTATAACTTCTTTAGGAGTAGTAATTTTTGTATAAATTTGGGAAGAAATCACAGAGTTTTTAATAGGGAAATCTTGAAATGAAAATTTAACACCGTGACTACCGCCACCCCACCAATGGCACGGTATATCTCGTAAACTACTGGCGTACTAGTTGTGAATTTTGGGTATCAATTTTATCTTGCAGGGTAGTAATTTTCTATGTAGGTTTTAGGAAAGTCGCAGGCTCCTCCGACTTGGCATCAACATTCAAAGTCGTGGTCCTGCTGAACGAGCGAGCGAAAGTTATCATCGTTGATTTCTCGATAAATAAAAATGATTCAGTTATGTTTATTTAACGATATGGATCACTTAAATGGGTAGTAATTATTTGTATAATTGGAATAGCTGTAGCATGCCCCCGTTTTCGGCGCTCATGGTGGTCCTGCTGAATGGAGCGTGACTACCGCAGGACCACCTTCAAAGTCGATTTTCTCGAAAACTACTAAGGTAACAATTCTGTTGTTCGAGTACTAATTGGTACCAATTAAGTAGTAATTATTTACCAAATATGGAAGCGGTTGCCGTCGGGGTCCTGCGGTAGTCACGGACATATTTATCTGGCCTTATGTGGCTATGTGCCTTTCAGTTCAAAAACCCATGTTTTAAAAATATTTTTTATACTTAAACCGGAGCAGCCAAATTCGGCAAGGCGTAGGGTTTGACGGCTATTAAATCGACCAATCCATGCGAGATGAATGACGCGATGTGGATTTCCGTCTGTGTGATTGGTCACGATTGATTGCGGTCAAACCCTTTGCGTTGCCGTATTCACTTACGCAATAAGGCTGCGGGAATATCTTTTTTATAGAAAGTATACTTGTGTGTTATGGAATTAGAGTGCATGTAACGAGATGAGCAGAATTGAAGCGTATAAATAAAATAAAAAGATTTCATTACGACCATATTTTTATTATAAAAATATCTTCTTCACCGCTCCAACAAAAACTTATAAAACTAACAGATTTATAATCAGAAATGTAAAGTACAATAATTGTTTAATCCATACAGGATAGTGATACTTATTGTACCTACTTAGACTAAAACTATAGAAGAGTCAATTTGATAACTCTACCTAAGATTTTTTATCACTCTACACTCTACCGAAGTGGCGTGGGTTTGTAACATT
The DNA here is from genome assembly GCA_949775005.1 of Orthosia gothica. Lineage (NCBI taxonomy): Eukaryota > Metazoa > Arthropoda > Insecta > Lepidoptera > Noctuidae > Orthosia > Orthosia gothica. Next base: position 5,100,740 of record OX459068.1, read on the forward strand.
TAGTTTTGCAAACCATTGCTTTTTTTAATCAGAATAACGAATCATTGGTTAGCAAACATGCAACATACTCATCGTAAAACAGAATAAGGAATATGCATGGCTTTTCTTAATTTGTTAGCTCTAGTAAACAAATATGAAAGAATTTTTTAAATATTTTGTTCAGCGACAAAGTTACAAAGCTTCAAAGTTGACATTTAGAAAGAGAAGTTGACAGGCGAGAGGGACAGTAATACTTATTATTATTTTGCTTTTTTTTAATTGTTATATCTTGTTTGTTTTTCGATCAATTAGTATTTACTATTTTTGTATCTTTATTTAGACTGGTTTGATAATAATTTATTAATTTCTTCATGCATATTCCCTAGTTATAACTTAAATGTGACATCTGCCTTTCACACCTGAGTGGAAAATATTGTTACAAAGGGCCACTTACAATTAAAGGTACAGAAAAGAAAAAGGTGATAAAATATTTACAGTGCAAGTAGTCGAAACATATTAGCTTCGTTTTAAAAAATTCACAAAGCTCTTCCGTTACTAACCTATAACAAAACAGTCAACATAGTTTAATTTTCTTTTACTCAATTATCTTAAAATCACCCGATTGTCAAATTGCAGCAAATCTGTTAGTCTAAGGGCAGATTTTTCCGTCTTTAGATATTTTTTATCTGTGGTATAAAAAAATCGGTTTGACAGCTTTTGCGTTGAAAAACCGCCATATTTATTTTTCTGATACAAGCTATCTAACGATTGAAAAATCAGCCCTAAATATTGACTATACTAAGTATTTACAAATCTTAAGGTGTTTTGGTCATAGCAGAAGCGATCAAATTACCTATAAGAATAAGTTGCAAGTATTTTATGTCCAGGGACATTTTGGAACCATAAACCAAAACTTTAACAATATAAATATAATTAGTTTTTCTAGGATCTATTAAAGGACTCTTGAAAAACAGTACAGTGCACCGCTGCCTTCATATAGCGTCAATAGTATTCCCCTGCTATGCTTACTATTTGGTCCAACATTGGTTGGTTGGGCCAATCTAGATAATTATTATAATCATTATTTTAGAAGTTTATTTGTCGCAATCTAGCGCATGTTTTTGGGGAGACCAGAATTAAAATAAATGCTTTTAAAGTCGATTTTATTCAAATACGTCTTTGTCAATTAAATGCAGTTATGAGATTTAAAAAAGATAAGTAAATGAGTTAATTAACACTATTTTTTTAAAATTCTATTAGTCATCTTTCAAACAAACAAAATTTTCATTTTTAGCAAGAATAATGTGTCTTAATTCCGCTAACATGTCAATTTTTCTTATGAATAACGAGGTAATAATACTATTTACATTTTTTCCTTAACTACAACAGACATAACAAAAGAATTTACGAAACTTAATAAATACTGGCACTTTTGAAGAACGATGACGAAGCGACAAACAAGTCAACGAATTTTAAAACGATACATGCCCTAGTGTCCGACCGAAGATCGATTTCTGCTTGAAACCGAAGCCGAAAGAAGAATAGCCCAAAAAAAAACCGGTTAACAATTTGCGAAGATACCGCATAAAAAACACAGATTCAATATTAAGACGAATAATTGAGAACCTTCTCCGTTAAGTCGGTTAAAAAATTTACAGTTCAGAATTGGCAATTTTTTTTTTTTTTTTTATGTGGATATTTTCTGGCGAAGGCGATTGGACAACAGAATATAACCCCTGCCTCTTCCATCGCACTCTCGCGCATTCGTTCAATTACTGCACTTGCGAGAAACCATTTAATAAAATCTTTATTCCGGACAATTAACAGTCCCTAAAGTCCTTAAACTTTTTTTAAAACAAATTATTTTTTTATATGAATTATTCTTCAGTATTAAAATAATATGAAGTTTAATACATACTTTTCAATACAATCACTTCACTGGGTAATAAGAAATCTTTATTTTTATAATTATTACTGCAGTTTAATTTACTGCACTAAATTAAACTTTGCAATGTAATCAATTAAAATTTATGTATATATTTAAATTGTCGCACATACAAATAAATGATTTTATTCTTTAATTTAAATATGTACTCCGGCCAGTGTATCAATATGAAAAAGATTTCGACCTCCTTATAAAAACATTTAAGTACTTCTCACTAAAAAGCCATTTTCCAATCGACATTTTTTTTAAATATTGAACAAGAAGATTTTTACCAAATCTGTAATCGCAACGTCGAGACTTTTAATTTAATCCTACTACGATCAAACAAACAGACCATTCAAATAGGAAACGTACTTAGACCATATCGTATAGTCTATGGATACATAGAAGACACAAAGGAAAATACTAGTTGTATTTTTTTCTCAAAAAATAGAGGACTTTTATAACAATTATAACTTAATAGTGTAGTCAAGCGATGCAATAGTAATGTTAAGAAGTGTGTTTATATAGACTTTTTGGGGCAGAACATTTGCGCGTACGCAGATCAACCGACCAAAGTTTCATCATAATCGGATCAATGTTTTAGGAACCCATAGGGGACAAACATTAACTTTTATTTATTTAATCTGCAAACAACAACTTCCTAAAAAACAACTTAACAAAATAATCATTATTCAATCAAAATCTCTTGCCTTACCAACAAAGATGCAGACGGGCACGTAGCCAGCTATTTGGTACAAAATTCAATTCAATATTTGACTACCATACAACAATTGATCAATGTATTAAGCTGAAGACGACTAATCGGCTATCGCCGTAACCTTCGGCCGAATTCGAATTCCGAATTTCAGTTTTAGCTGGACAACTATTTTTTTGTTTTTTTTTTTTATTTGTGGTTATTTTCTGGCGATGGCAACAGAGTTATAAACCTTGCCTCCTCTCTTCCATAGCGCTCTCGCGCGTACGTAACAGTTCGTTCAATTTCGGCACTTGCTAGATACCATAAAGGTTTGGGCCAAAACATTGGCCCATTTTACCGAAGGTGGTATTTTTGGCAGAAATCGAAGCTTCGGTCAGACACTGGTTTGCGACATTGATTATCCACCATGCTTAGAAAATGACAAATGCATTTTGAAGATGAATTCTAAATGCATTTTGTAGTTGCCTCAAGAATTACACGCTACGAATTTTGTAGGTTATGTGCCTAAAATATTTTTTTTTGTCCGTGCACGAGTCACAGCATGCAGATCTATCGGTTCATGCACTATAGGGTTACCAGTCTATGATATTACCTTACTAGGGTCATCGATATTAGAAAATATTTATAGGTACAATATTTTATGAGAAATGTCCTTATGTTTAAATAGACTCTCTCATAAACAACACTTACATTATGTTTGATAAAACTTAACGTCCTACTAAGGAGTTTGGTAATGAGAATTCGAGCACAAGTAACTCTTCAAGATGCCAGCCGACTAGATTATTTCAGTTGCATCAAATAACAAACTGCAAATCAAATGAAAATAAATCTAATATTTTAAAGAGATAAATTGTTCTTGTAGGAGATGCTAACGAAAATTTCTTCCACTAATAGAAATTTGAGTGCCACAGCACACGTTATAACCTGGAAAACCATCTGTGGAATAGGCGACAAGAGCGAATGGGATTTATGGTATTTGAAATTATGTGTTCTCAATGCATAGAGAATTTATATTCCGGCAAGTTTAATTGCAAACTGACGGTGTCTCTAATAATCTGGTACCATACTTATGTATGTATTTATTTTTTGTGTTTCGAAGGACACAAATACTTATTTGGCAATACCTCTATGGCAAAAACTAAATGAAGATTTAATAGTTTTGATACTTAACATCTAATTGCTGAATAGCCGCTATATTTAAATACAATTAATACAGTTGACTCACAAGCAGCACAGTTATCTGAATTAGTTGACAATCGCATTTTTTTTTAAGCTACCTTTTGGGTATTATGTTCTTGTTTTAAACGTCATGCTGAAGTCCAAAAAGTTTTTACATAATATATAATTTGTATTGTGACCTAGACATTTTGAAATTGAGCACTGCACATAGGAAGACTAATATCGGTACAAATACATGTATGTGCTCTTTTGGACCGTTGCTCGAATACAAAACGAACTTACATTGTATTCACCGGTTAGTCTTGCAGCATTATATTATTATAATAAAATTTATAAAACTAGTCAATTATCCCCCAGTCTCTGAACTGAGAATTAAAAGTGAAGAATTGTCAAGTTATCATTAAAAAAACCTCAACTTCGAATTCTCAGTTCGGAAACCGTGGAGTTAGAATACCGCTAGGTAAAGCTAGAACACCAACAATTACAACATTGAAGGTTGTTTTTTAATGTTAACTTAAGATTAACTTACTTAACGACGCCAAGAGCATCAGTACTTTGGGCCAGGCGGTGGTGGTCGGTTGGCGTAATTCTGAAATGAATGGTACAAGTATTAGTGAAATAAATATGTGGGAATTGAAAATTGAGTCACTATTACAATGAACTATATTTAATGGAAGGTACGAATTCAAGGAATAACTAAATTCTCAATATAAATGCGCTTTAGGTGTCCCATACACCTACCACACTAATATCATAAAGGCGAAAGTTTGTGAGTTTGTTACTTCTTCAAGGTCAAACAGCTGGACGGATCTGAATGAAATTTGGCACAGAGATAGATTATAGTCTGATAGATAATAGCACATAGGGCTTTTTTCTTTTCTTTTCTTTTTATCCCGGACATATGTTACCTTGGAATAATTTTATACGCGGGCGAAGCCGCTGACAGAATCGGCAGCTGGCACAATCAATACAATTGAACATCTAAGGCCCACTAGCTCGAAAAACTTAAACTCTAGAGTTCGTTGCTAGAACGAGGTTAAATTTACAATATTGTATGACATACTGGCAATTAAACCTCTCGTTAGCATCTAACTCTGAGTTAAGTTGTTCGTGCAAGTGGGCCTAAGAGTAGTATTGAAAGGTTGCACAATGATTGAACACAAGATTGAGGAAGCTTAAATTTAATTGCGCCATATTTTAACCCTCGCCGGAAAAAGAGGGGTGTTATAAGTTTCACGTGTGTTGCTATGTATCTGTGTGTCTGTATGTGGCATCATAGCGCCTAAACGGATGAACCGATTTCGATTTAGTTTTTTTTGTTTGAAAGGCAATTTTGTCGAGAGTGTTCTTAGCTATGTTTGAATAAAATCGGTTCAGCCGTTCAAAAGTTATGGCAGCCATTCAAAAGTTATGGGGATTTTACTGTTTGAATCGGGGTGTTTTCGCAAGATAAATGTGTCGGGGGTTTTTTAAATTGTGAAATTTTACTTGTTTAGTTATCTGTTTGGAGCGGTTGAGATCTGTCACTTCAATGTCAGCCTTGTCAATTTTATCGCACAATAAAAGAATTTTGCAATAATTTTGTTGGTGTATGGAACGCCTAATGCATCTTGGAATATAAATTTATATTTCTGCTATTTTAAAAATGGCTGTTTTATAATCATAAAAAGTCTTTAAATCAATACTCATCGCTTATAAATTATAATCTGTTAAATTCAATAGCGAATGGTTAATTCTGAAAGAGTCTTTGTATGTCGATTTTGGATTATTTTATGTTAGACACCCTAATAAACAAATAAACAGTTGGCAATCTATCCTGCAGGAGATATAAAATCAGGTATACATACAGGAAGGGCCGTGAACTTCACCAGCCGTTGATTAAAAGGCAGTCTCATTTGAGGTCGCATCGGGTGAGGCCTCGTGAAACCGTGCGTTGGGGTTCCACGCATAGAGACACCACGTGGTGGGGTCCCACGACTAGAGATACCACGTGGTGGAGTCCCACGCATACGGAACCCACGTGTAGGGGTGCCACGATTAGAAGAGCCGTGCATTAAGCCCTGGTTGGTTATCGGAGGCGGTGGTACATTAAAATGAGGGAATATCGACCGATCCGCCCAAATCCCCACTTTGGTATCGCTGGTATCAGACCCGGTGTTGTTGATTTGAGATCTCGAAGGACCGGGGTTGGTGAAAGATTGATCATTAGAGGTCGAGGGGCTGACGTGCGTTTGCGTGTCTCCGGGACTTGTTGCCGTCCGGTGGAAGACGATCGGCGGGTTCATGCCTATAGTCCTAGTTATAATTGGCTTCGACGGCTCGTCCATCGCTTTGTTCTGCTGGAAATCATTATTATCAATTAAAAAGTAGGTACATAATTTATTTACCATGAGATTTAAAAAATAAATTGCTGATGTTCAACGATGTACTACAATTGGTTACACCTGTTTTTTTAGGTCTCTGAACTAGCTGGTTATGTCCGAAATAACTGTACTTTTAGGCAATTTCTTAGTTCTTTTTGAATATCAGCGAAAATCAAGTGGTAAAATAAATGATATTTAGTTACAATGGTCATCAATTATACATCAATATAAAATATATATTTAAAAAATATTAGGAAAAAAAAATTAAGCATTTTTTTATAAAAGTAGGTACATATTATTTAATTTGCGTTAGAGTGCAAAATACTGATTAAGTACCTACTTAAAAATCTTTATATGGTTTAGTAATATTTTTTATTATTTTTTTGTAATTTTTTGATGATTTTGCTACGGGTGCCCGTAGGTTTAGCAAACGACCAGGTACTCACCATAGTGTCCAGGTTGGTGGTGTCGGGGGAGGCGGCAGGGGGCTGCGGCTCGGGTGCTGGCGCCCCCCCCTCGGGCGCCGCCACCGCCGCCGACGCCAGCAGCGACGAGATCGCACACCGATTCTTCAGCAACGTGTACTCCTCAAACAAATCCTTGCTCACTGATATCATCTTCTCAAAGCGCTCAGTCATGGAGTTATTAAATATGTCGGTCTTTGTTAACCGCACCATCTGTATCAGCGCCCGCACCACCGGCTCGTCAAAGCGCAATATACACACGCGCTCAAATATATGCTTCACAACATCCCTGTTAAACGTCCGATCGTTATCCACCATGAAATAAGTGAGATTTAAAAACACTGTTTTGTACCGATAAAAGTTCTGCGTTATGGACAACGTTGCCATTAACACGTCACAGAGCAGCGTCCTGTTCGTCTGGTCCGAGTGCACGGTCAGCTTCAACAAATCTTCACAAATACTCAAATCGACAGTGTTCAAATGAAACAATGTAGCTTCTATCGTCTCAACTCTTAGTCTCTTGTCTTCCGCAGACTCACTCTTAGCCTTTACTATGAAATCATAAGCCATTTCCACGAGTATCCTAGTGAGTCCCCGCCTCACACACTCCCCCACATACGACATTCCGTACCGTCTCCTCAGCTCCGGCCACTTCCTCAACAGCATATACTCCTGTATAAACGTCATTTGGTCCAAACCAGTAAGCTTTTCTTGAATTAATTCGGACGCCGGTATGAGGTGCACAAACCGACAAGTTTTATTAAAATAATTCCGACAGCAGTTCATAAGGTGGTAGAAACATAAGTTGCCGAACACAACGCTTCTGGCTTTAGGTACCCCTTCGAAGTAAGATTCCATCAGTTGCGGCTTCATCGTATCCGGGGCTCCTACTAGCCTTGTATCTAAGTATAAATCTTCAATAACGTCTTGGCAACTTTCACCATCATCAGTGCTATTGCTTTGTTTATAAATAGACGTTGAATCGGCATTTTGTTTTTCGCAAACGGCTGCTTTGGATTCAATCATTTGACCGTGTTCGCTAATTTTCGTTGGACAGTAGGTTTGTTTGCTTGTGTCTGGTGGGACGACTTTCTTGACTGGTTGAGGAATGTATTCCTCGACGGGGGTCGGTTTGGAGACAGCGGATGGGGCATTCGAGGTATTCAATCTAGAACATTCAAAGCCGCTGATGCTCTCAGCGAACAGAGAAAGGGTGTCGTCATCGTCGTGGTGGTCGTAGTAAGGCAAGCTGGGTTGGGACTGGGGGGTGCCTGCCGGCGTCTCGTCGGCGGACATTCCGTCTGTGCTAGCTCTAGTGCTAGCATTCGAAACATTACCCTCAGAATTACTCGATAGATGTCTGCTAGGTATTTTTCTTGGTTTTATAAAGTCGTTTTCTAGTTTTTTTGTATTTCTTTCGCCTGGACCATTAACTGGAGTAGTTTGTTTGACCGTGGTATTTCCTTTGACTGGAGAATTTCCTTTTACTGGGGCAGTTTCTATAGCATCATTGGCATTGGCATCACAATCTTGGACGTGCTCAGTAATGCTCGTGTCATCAATATACTCCTTTATCATTCCACTAAAACCGCGACAATGCGTGATCAGTCCATATTCTCGATCAAACAAGTCAATCATTTTGTCTCTAAACTTTATGATATTTGCATTGACATCTTTATTTTCCGAGTTGATCCATGTCATTATTTGTAGATGCGCCTTTTCCATACCTTGGCGTAGTTTGTTAGATTCTTTTGCGTCATCTAAACTATTTTCTTTTGCGTATTCGGCAGTACTTTGCTTTCTACGTGAATCTGTAAAAACACTATTAGACGAATCGTTCAAATGTACAGAGGCAGCACCTAATAAGTCATTTAAGTGTTCGGAAAACTTTCTGTCTCTGCCGTCGGTGCTATAAGAAACGTACGAGTTTGTAAGATCTTCTTCTGATTCTTGCACAGTAGCAGCTTCTAGCGCTTCATTCTGACGTTTCTTTACTTCACTATCTATGTTCGTAAGTTTAAGTACCGGTAATTTCTTATTGAAACGGACAAAGTCGTTGGAACAGATTGGACTAACGCAAGTATTATTGCTCGAACTGGATATGTCTCTAGTCCATGATTTGTTCGAGTTGCTACCAACGGAGTTCTTACGAGATTCTACTAATCCTGGTAGGTTTTGTAGAATTTGCTTTGGTCTTAGTTCAGGCTCTGGTACTACGTCAACTATTAAAGGTGTATCGACATGAGGCTGTGCAGTTTGTTGCTTACCTTTTGGTCCTTTCTTCCTTGCAGGTGCAGGTTTTCTGTTTGCTGGTTTCCTGGCTGTGGGTTGCAGCTGCTTGACTTTAGGTTTAGTTTTCTTAGGTTGAAGTTGCACCACTTCAGGTACTGCTGGTGCCACTGTAGGTGTTGGTTGTGCCACCTCAGATGTTGGTTGTATGACCATAGGTGGAATTTCCACGAAATGTTCAAAATCGTGATGTGTTTCCACCAAATGTTCAAATTCTGGTCGTGTTTCCACGAAATTTTCATAATCGGGTTGAACTGGTGAATCGAAAGTGTGAGTATCGTCTTCCAACTTTATTTGAGTGCAAAGCTCTTCAGCGTGGGTTGGTTCGAATTTTGCACGCTTTGCATCTTCCTGTGCTTTTGATTCCGCTAACCTTTTTCTAGTAACTGAAAATGAGAATATTAAACATATACAATTTTATAATAATAAAGATATATTCTCTATAGAGGTAAAATTGAATGAAATTTTTCATAAAATATTTAAGCCAGGACCTTAAGTGTAGTATCCCCCGCCCGCTTAATTGCGATCGCGCATAGGCGACGTGTGGTTGTGTCAGGAAAGAGTGTTATATCCGCGCGACCGATTACGTAAGTATTTTTTTAAATAAATTTTATATTTCATGTTATATAACTTATTTAGGATACGTAATATTTATTGTTTTGTAGAGTATTTCGGTAATATCGTAGTAAATTATAAGAAACCGTAATATTTATATTTTATTGATTAAAAAAAATGGATTTGAAAAAGCCGGCTCATATTGAAAGCTGAGGCCTTAGTGCGAGTTTTTACTCACGCGTGACTCACGCTCACTCGTGTTACGTAAACGATCTCTTATGTCAAATGTATACAAAAAAAGAGGTTTCTCCTTACCGTCCCCAGACGGCGCTTATCCAGTTTCAATACAAATTGACGTTTACGTTAACGCGATTGTCCGTGAGTAAAAACTCGCACTAAGGCCTCAGAGGCCTTAGTGCGAGTTTTTACTCACGCGTGACTCACGCTCACTCGTGTTACGTAATCGATCTCATATGTCAAAATGTATACAAAAAAAGAGGTTTCTCCTTACCGTCCCCAGACGGCGCTTATCCAGTTTCAATACAAATTGACGTTTACGTTAACGCGATTGTCCGTGAGTAAAAACTCGCACTAAGGCCTCTGGTTTCGTGAAGGTGACCAAGACGCTGACTCTGACCAAGAGGACTCTACTAGTGATGGGCCGGACAGCCTCGTGATGGTCTAGCTCTTGACCATCAGTCCCACTCCGAATAGGAGGCACATAATATAAGTGAGGCACCTCAACATGAGCAGAATAAGTTTGAGGAACAAAACCTAGTGTCACCTGGAGGCGGAGACAGACGTGACCCGACCTTTCCAAATAATTCCTGTTTAGAAAATAGTGATTGATTTGTTTTTATTACACACTAGCTGACCCCCGCGGCTTCGCTCCCGTAAAAATTATAGCCTATGTTACTCGGGAATAATGTAGCTGCCCATAGGTGAAAGTTTTTTTTAAATCGGTCCAGTAGTTTCGGAGCCTATTCGGTACAAAAAAACAAAAAAATATTTCCTCTTCATAATATTGGTATAGATAATTAATTGATCTCGAATTATCCAAAGTATTTTTTTAAGTGATATTTTAAGAAGTTTTTGTTATAGCTGATTTAAAAACAGGAATTTTGTGTTTACTTTTTATTTTTATTTAATTTTGGGAGAGATATTTTGTCATATTTTAATAAATAGTTTTCTATGGGCGTCGCTGTATCAAGATATTTTAAAAGATTTTTCATATTTGAATAATAAGTAGGTATTTCTTATAACAAATAAAAAAAAAACATGCATATTCTATTATATGCGGAATGTTGTTTCACTGGGTAATTATAAAATGCCAACTTACTTATTTTCCGTGGAGGTGACGGTGTATTTGAAGGTGTTGCCCCTTTTGCAGGTGTATTAGTTTTTGGTAGGTTTTTATTAGTTATAGTTACTTCTGTAAAATAAAAAATATATAGATAAATTAATGTTAGATAGAAAAACCAGATATAATACTTAGTTAAATACGGCGCTGGACTATTTTAAAATTGTACATGTTAACGATGTTGCACTAATTTTAAATATATTTTACAAAAATAACACAATTTTTAAATTCCTGCAAAAAAACACTTCTAAAATATTATTTTTCTTTTCTTATCATTCAAAACTTCGTTCGTAGTGAATGGCGCAAGTTCTTATGTTGTTTAAGTCTTGCACAGAGATAAAATTACTTAAATCAAACGAGAATTTCTCTGAGGGCCAATTTTTCAATAGTCTGATAACTTTTAGCTAAGTAATAAAAATAGCCATTTGACACATTTTCTATAAAAAAGCTGTTTTTATTTCTCAGATAAAAGTTATCAACAAAAAATCGGTCCTTAGTAAAGTATTCCTAACTCAAAATTGGTTAGTAAAACTTACAACTATGTTAGTAAAACATAAACTACAATAAACAAAAAAACATAATAACTTTTTTCTAGGATTCGATAAATTAAAACAAAAAATTCAAAAATCTTGCTAATATACCAAAAGTATCTAAGCATAGTTAAATTTTACAGCCCTGCAGTATTATTTCTTAAAATAAAAAGAATTTCTCTTTATCAGAGTATCCATGACCCAAAAATTATTGGTAAAACTTACAACTATGTTTCTACAGTACACAAAAAAGTAGCTTAATACATATAAATTTTTCAAGAATTAGATAAATTTTATTAAAATTTGCTTTATACCAAAAGTATCTATGCATAGTTAAATTAAACAAACCTGCAGTATTATTGTCTTTGACTACACGGTTATGGAAAAAATCTGAGACCACTTCAACTTTTTTTTTTCTCCCCCTCTTCCCTCTGACCTTTGCATCATTATTAATTAAGACCACATTGTCTACTTGGAAAACATGAGGCTCTTCTTTCACCAATTGTTGTCTGGCAACTGAAACAAATGAACAGTAAAAAAAACCATCAAAAATAATATAGAAAAAAAAAAAATGAAAAAAAAAATATATATACATATATATATTGTAGAGGAAATATTGTTTATTTAAGAACTTTTTCACAGAACCTGTGTATTGTATAGGGTAATCTCTGGAACCACTAAAACTATTTAAAATATCTTTCACCAATTTAAATTAGATTTTTATCATTATAAGTGCCCACAGTATAATATCTAGGCAAGGTTATGGTCAAGGTCCAACAGATTACAAAATGCAGCCCAGGGATTTGCACGGTAAAAAATCAGCCAGAATCCCCAGATACAGGATTGTATTGAGGTAGTTATTTAATTAAATATGGTTGTTCATTAACACATTAAAAACTACAATCAATTATGTTTGTGATGGAGGATTAGCGTTAGATTTATCATCATCATCATCATATCAGCCGAAAGACTTCCACTGCTGGACATAGGCCTCCCCCAAGCGTCGCCACTTTAACTGGTCCCGTGCCTCCCGCATCCAACGTTAGAGTACTGTATTTTTATGCCCACTACACATTAGTAAAAGATTATGCAATTTTGAATTTTATTCTCAAGTAATTAAAACAGTTTTTACTGCAGTCTGCTCAGTACCATAGCTTCAAACCTTTAACTTCTATGTTCTGAATTGATAAAGAAAAGACTTTTTTTTGCACTCTTTTCATATCTGCCATCGGCTATTCAGCCATAATCAGATTTCTGTCTTCAGAAAAGACATTGAAAACAAAAAACTGAAACAGCAAGACTACAAGGAAAATTCTATCTACATAAATTTTTTAGTATACCTTCATTTGCTAGTTCTACTTTAGTTGCAATGTCCAAATGCTTTGTATATAGTGGGGGGCGATTCCCTTTGATAATTGGGACATGCACTCCCTCTCGCTCTGTAATAAAGGTTATCGTTTCAATCAGTTCTTATTCTGTGAGTATCATACCTACCCGACATACATGATCGTGACATAAGTTAAACCGTTTACGCAGTGCACACAACGGAAGCTCTCAAAAAGGAATATTTTTACCCATTTTTGCAAATTTTTTCATTAAATCTATACTGTTGGAAAATTATATTCCAGCCATATCTTCTATATTTTAGCAGGTAGCACTTTAACAATATCAGTTTATTATACCGATCCTGAGAATGATTTTGCTGTAGGAGTAAGCGTAAATTCCTTTGCCTTTCCGAAAAAGATAATGTAATTACTTGAAAAGACTGTCTCTGACATTTTTGATATTAATACGCTATCCAGCTGGCAGAGTAATAATCACAGGTTTCCAAATCCATACACAATCTAATTTATACTAATATTATAAAGCTGAAGAGTTTGTTTGTTTGAATGTGCTAATCTCAGGAACTACAGCGTTGGAATTAAAAAATTCCTTATATGTCCAATTATCGAGGCAGGGTATAGGCTATATAACATCACGCTACGACCAATTGGAGCAGAGCATAAATGAAAAATGTTGCAAAAACGGGCAAAAAAAACCCTTTTTGAGAGCTTCCATTGCATGCTCTGCGTAAACGGTTTAAGTTATGCATCAATAATGTAAGTAGGGTAGATGGGTAGGTAGGTAGCCAGTTGACGGGAGCGAAGCCGCGTGTGACAGCTAGTCTTAGTATAAAATACTATATTTTTTTGATGTCTACTATTTATTTGGCATTGAAATGTAAATTGGTATCCACTGGCCTTGGAGATCTAAATACCTTCAAAAATAGTGGCCATAGTGCCTTGGGCAAGAGCTATGAGATTATCGCCCAACCCCCCCTTTTTATGAAAATGTCAAATAATGAGAATGAGTTTTTGTCATGCGATCCGGCTAACACCCGGCGCCCTCCGGTATCCGGGCCGGTGGGTGAGAAATTGGTTACCGAAGACTCCATGGAAGTAGGCGACCAGGCTTCCATGGCTGTAAATGTTACTGGCAGCAAGAAATATGTGCAGCAAGCTTTCCACCCTAGCTTGTTCTTAACTCGACCTAGATGCAACTCCCTAGGTACCACACCAAGCAAAGAAATGCAAGAGCCGACGAACACAAAACAGCTTGAGGTCAAAAATGTAGTTTCGTCACAAAGAGACCAACAACATGTTGTAAGTTCCAAGACGGCTACTTCTGCTAACGTTCCAGACACACCTCAACCACCTGAGTGGCAAAGAGTTCCAACAGCCAGGAGCTACAAGAGGAAAAAACTCACACAATCGCCATCTCCTGAAGTTGTAACCTCCAATCGATACAGCGGACTACAGATTGACTCTATAGATGCTGAAGAAGAACCTAAACAAAAACGAGTACCTAAACCCCCTCCCATAATCTTGTATGGAGTTGAAGATATAAACAAACTGTCAGAACTTATAAATACAGTTGTTGACGAAGGCGACTACCTCTTTAAAGTTGTAAATAAAAATCAACTCAGAATTACCAGCTCAAATGTAGAATCGTACAAGAAAATTATTGGAATCGTCCGTGAAAAGGGTCTCATAGGTCATACATTTAATAGAAAAGACCAAAGATGCTATAGGTTTGTCATAAAGAATCTACACCACACAACACCCCATAGAGCAATCATAGAGGAAATCGAAAACACCGACAATGTGGTACAAGGGGAAATCATTAACATTAAATTTGGACCTGAAAAGAAACCAACATCAACATTCTTTGTAAATCTAGTATCCGGTCCCAATAACAATGCAGTCAAAGCCATAACATCTATATATCACCAAAAAGTCTTAATTGAAGAGCCTAAGAAGAAATACACAATCCCGCAATGTCAAAGATGCCAACAATATGGGCACTCTAAAAACTATTGCATGCGTCCATATCGCTGTGTCAAATGCGCACAGCCACACAGGACCTCGGAATGTCCAAAGAAAGACCGCAACACACCAGCAAAGTGTGCTCTATGTGAGGGTGCTCATCCTGCTAATTATAAAGGTTGCGAAGTTTACCGAGAGATTATGCATAGAAAATTAGGAAATAGACTAACAAAGGTACCGCCATCAACAAAACCTAACACCGAAACTGCAAAACTTAATCCAGAAGAGGCACTACAGACAGCTAAATATACGCAAAGAAAATCGCACAGTGATCATGAGGAGAACCCAACTTACGCAGAAGTCACCAAAAATCACAGTTATACAATAGACTCTAAACTAGAAATTCTACTTACACAACAAGCTGAAAAGCTAGACAAACTCCTTGATCAAATGTCATCAATGATGACTCTTCTTACAACAGTTATCAGCAAGTTAGTTCGGTAAAATGTATGCATACAGAGTGGCAACGTGGAACATTAACGGACTTATAAAACACAAACATGACGTGGAAATACTCCTTGATCTTGAGAAAATTGACGTGCTGCTTATATCTGAAGCGCACCTAACCTCTAGTCATATGTTTTCGATTAAGGACTATTGTACATACTCTACACAACATCCTGATGGAACAGCGCATGCAGGGACCGCAATCGTAATAAGAAAACACATAAAGCATGAAGTTCTTCAGGAATATAAAACTGACCAATTACAAGCAACTTCTATACTTGTGCACGATAAGCAAGGTTCGCTAGTCCTATCAGCGGTATACTGCCCACCCAGGCATGCAACAAAAGCGGAAAGATTCTCGGACTACTTTGGATTTCTAGGACAAAGATTCTTGTGTGGAGGAGACTGGAACGCTAAGCACACTAGTTGGGGTTCGCGACTGACTCTTCCCAGAGGAAGAGAGTTGAAAAAGAGCTTAGATGATAGTAATATATATACCCTGAGCACAGGAGAACCTTCATACTGGCCGACAGACCCAAACAAAATACCTGATCTGTTAGACTTCTTCGTATATAAGGGACTTTCCAACTTATACCTGGATGTAGAAAGTCGCCAAGATGGTGGCTCTGATCATACCCCAGTGATAGCTACCATAAGCACTTATCTAATTGAAAGACCGATGAGACAGTATCTTTGTAATAATAACACAGACTGGGAGGAATTCAGAGACTATATCGAGGAAAACGTAAATTTGAAGGTAGCTCTGAAAACAAATGATGACATCGAGGAAGCTGCGATCTATATAACTCAGTTAATACAAACTGCATCATGGAAATGTACGCCAGAGACTCATCGCCAATCAGGTATCAAAAATATCCCCAAAGAAATAAAAACGAAGGTACTAGAAAAAAGAAGGTTAAGAAGAGTTTGGCATAGCACAGATTCGTCTGACAAACGAGCTTTCAACAGGGCTGCCACTGAGCTAAAACAATACCTGAAGAAGATTGAGAATGAAACGCTGAAGAATAAACTAGAAAACTTGGATGCTTCAGCTAAGAACGAATACTCACTGTGGAAAACTGTAAAAAGTAGTAAAACAGCACCCCAATTGGCCAAAAACCCCATTAAATTACAAAACAACACATGGGCTAAAAATGACACAGACCGTGCCGAGGCTTTTGCTTCCTTTCTAGCTGAAGTTTTCACTCCCAATAACTGTGATGCAGGTACTGACAAAGAAATTGAGGAATACTTGCAAGCGGACCTACAACTTAGTCTCCCATTGCCTAGTTGCTCACCTCGAGAAGTTCAGAGGGAGATAAGAAAATTGGAACTAAGAAAAGCACCGGGTTTCTGCTTGATAACAGCAGAGATACTAAGGCAGCTTCCAAAAAAAGCCGTAGTGTTCATTACGCAGCTATTTAATAGTATTTTAAGAACAGGATATTACCCAAAAGTATGGAAGATATCCGAAATTATCATGATTCCGAAAGCGGGAAAGCCGCCACACCAAGTCGCGTCTTATAGGCCCATAAGTCTGTTGCCTATAGTCTCAAAACTATTTGAAAAGCTTCTATCGCGGCGATTAAAGCAAATCCTGGAAGAGAACAACATAATACCACCACATCAGTTTGGATTCAGAGCCGGTCACTCAACTGTGGAACAAGTACACAGAGTCGTCAACTCCATAAGAGAATCACTCGAAAACAAACAGTACTGCTCTGCCGTGTTCCTTGACGTGCAGCAGGCTTTTGATAAGGTTTGGCATCAGGGTTTGCTGTTCAAAATGAAGAGTCAGCTTCCCCATAATTTATACGCCCTTTTGAAATCCTACTTAGAGAATAGGCTGTTTCGAGTAAGAGTGAACGACGAATACTCAAAGTGCTATAACATAACAGCAGGTGTACCCCAAGGTTCGGTCCTGGGCCCAATATTATATCTAATTTACACTGCTGATATACCCACGACTGAACATGTGGTTTCCGCAACGTATGCAGATGACACTGCCGCCCTTTGCAGTGATAAAGATCCTCATGTGGCTTCTGCTACACTACAAGAACACCTTGACAGAGTAGATGAATGGATGGGCAAGTGGCGTATTAAAGCGAGTGCCAATAAATCAACGCATGTGACGTTCACTCTACGAAAGCAAAACTGTCCACCTGTTAAACTTGGCAATGACGTACTGCCTCATAATGAAACTGCGAAATATCTCGGCATGCACCTAGACAGGAAACAGACATGGCGGGTACATATAAAGAAGAAGCGTGATGAGCTGGACATACTACTCAGAAAACTTCAATGGCTCCTAGGGAGGAACTCACACGTGTCTCTGGAGAACAAACTCCTTATCTACAAAGCAGTTTTAGTACCCGTCTGGACATATGGTATTGAACTGTGGGGCTCAGCAAAAAACTCCAATGTGGAAATACTACAACGGTTTCAAAACAAAGTTCTCAGAAACATATCAGACGCTCCTTGGTTCCTTAAAACCAGCGAACATGAGCATTTAGAAGTTACAACTGTGAGAGAGGAAATAGAGCTAAAAACAAGGAAATACAAAAACCGTATAATGTCACACACCAACAGCCTAGCCACCGCTTTAAATGTACCACTGGACAACAGAAGGCTTAAGCGCCAATATATATGGGACCTCGTTGAATAAAGCAAGCAAGTAGTAAAGAGGTGGTTTCTTCCGCTGGGAAGACGAACCTCACTCGACAACGACGCACACATCCCATCTACTAATGGCTTCGAAAGCCGATTGCAAGATGCAAAAAAAAAAAATAAAAAAAAAAAAAAAAAAAAAAAAAAAAAAATATTAAAATGTTAATCTCTTAAATAGTTTTAGAAAATTTTTGCCAGCACTAGTTGAATCTGATTTTTATACAAAATATCTCAGTCTGTAAAATTGTACTTGGTTTTATAACCAAAATGTGCACAATATTTGGTTCATATTTGGTTGGATTTAATGCTATAACGGTAAACAAGTATTCTGCCCACCTGATGGTAAGTTGTTTCCACTACCTACGGACATTGCAATAACAGGTGTTCCACAGGTCTGTTTATTTTGTTTTTAAAAACACTTTCAAGCAAATTATCTCAAATATAATGACGATCTGTCAGCCAGCACAGAGAGAATAAAACTACGTTCAGCCAGTTTATAAGTCTTATGTCAAAAGCTAGTGAATAAGTTGGTTGCTTAATAAGCTGGTGAAAGTATACACAGAGTTTGAATTGCTATGGCTGTATCTAGCTATTTTGTTGATGATTTGAAGTTGTTATTATTAGCTATAGAAAAGGAACATTTAATCAGTCTCTGATGTGATTTCTATAATCAGCCTATAACGCAAACAAGACCTGTTATATTTAGGTTAGCTTTTTTAACATCTATAAACATATCTTCATTATACTGAATCTAGCCTCGAGGGCAAAATTTGGTGGTCCAAAAAAGTACCTACAACTTTGCAATTTTCCAGATCTTACAATGATATGGTCAATAATTTCTGAACTTTGGTAGAACACTGGGGACCGCCTAGAGACTTCGAGAGAAAAAGTCGAAGATCAAGTTACGTATAGTACAAATTTAGCGCAGTTTGCAGAGCTTGCAAATTGTTGTATTCAAACTTACCAGAACTTGCTAAAGGTATGCTAACTTTTATGGTAGCAGGCATATTTAAATGAGGTGGTTCTTTGCGAACAGATCGCTGGTTTTTTGTACTCTTCCTGTTTAACTGGGCTCCCTTTTTTGGTGCCATTTTCGCCAGTATATTTATTTAATAATGTTATTTAAAGTGAAAAATATGTCATCTTCCATTTTCGTCGCAAGAACAAGAACATAATAATGAATGAGTGAGTGTAGAATGAGAATTCAATCATATTATAACACACAGATTAAACAATAATGAAAAGGAAGAGTGAATGAGTCAAATGACCGGTAGGGTTAGGGTACGTTCACACAGAGCATCCGTATTTGCAGGATCGTTTAGGGATGTCGGAAATGCAATAAAGTATCGATATATATCGTATCGATGTTTTTTGAAAATATCGATATTGATATTTTTATTAAAAAATATCGATATATCGGTATGATTTGACAGAGAATATTCGTGCTCTCAAAATTAATTTATTTGGTCTAATCTAATTCAATCATCTTACATTTCTAGATAAATATTAATTAATATACATAATTTTTAATAATCAAACAACTTTTATTCTTTTATTTTTTTATAAATGTTTATTGGTCTGAAAAAAATATCAGTTTTTATACCTTTTCGATACTTAGAATTTTATATCGATACATCGATATATCGAACTATTAAATATCGCTCAAAAATATCGATATATTGAAAAAATAATATCGATATATCGATGTATCGATATTTTTTCAACAAGCCTAGGATCGTTTTTAATGGATCTGTCGCTACTGGAGGTGATGTTCACACCGCATTTACAGTACCGTTTTGATGCATCCGTCGCTACTGGGGATAATGTTAACACAATCCAGCTTTCTACAAGGATGGATGTCCGATAAAACGGATCAGTATTTTAATGCCGGTCACATTCACACGAATACGCAATCCCACAAGTTTAGGACGACATTTGCAAATGATTATGCAAAGTTTTCGCTGCATTCGCGGTTTTCCAAGCCGTGTTGGTTTTTTAACGGACATCCAAGCGCGCGAACCTCGATCCGTCGCGTAGTCTCCCACACATTCGTGCGACCAGTTGCACACACGATTGCCAAGGTAACGGACGTTTTGCCATTTTCATAGTTCGTGCATTCTACTGCGTAGCATAGGTACTTAAACTAACTTCATCAAGGATTGGAGCAAAACCAAGTTGCTGGAGTTCATTGAACTCCTGCAGAATGAATCAACCATACGGGATCCTCAAAAGAAATCCCATAAAAAGCAAGCAAGACTGAGACATTCGTAAACAAGTGTAGGAGGAAGCGCAAACGGGTTCGCAAATTGAGTATGCGAACGCATTTGCATATCTGCAAAAATTGCGAATGAATGTCTGACGGCCCTTCACATGCGTGCAAACATTCTTACAATGTACGAATATTTGCGGTGCGCGCATGTAAGTGACCGGAGTAATACTGTTGTGTGTGTGAAATCGCTCATACAACTACGTCAGCGCCGAATAAAAACGTATACGATAAAGTGGACTTGTAAAACGGATCTCGGTATGAACGAGCACTTTCTTGGTACCTTGTGGTTTAAATTTAAATGGGTGTTTATTTAAGAGCCCCAAAATTGATGTTCCGCATTTTATTCTCGAATGTTAAAGAATTTTGGAACCAAACGTCTTCATTCTACTTTTTAAATAAATATAGCAGATGTTTTCAAGCCCGTTTTGAGATTGAATCACACAAAAAAAAATAGTTCTTGCCAAACTATATGGCCGCCCTGAAGTTGCCTTTACGATGAGCAGGGCACGGATCGGTGCTGTTTTTGTATGTTTGTTTCTATGTGGCGTTCTAGAGACAAAACGCGTTGGCCGATTTTGATGATTGTTATGTCAATCGATTCGTCTTAACCTTGCGAGTGTCACTGGCTACATTAAAATAGGAATATAGAAAAATGGCGTCTTTTGGGCGCTATAATGTTGGGCCCAATTCTTTTTTCTTTCAAATCGTGTGGGGATCAAAATAAAGGGTTTTAAGATCTGATGTCAAAAATATATAACACAATATATGTTTAAATGTAGCTAATTCGAAAAAAGAAACTAAAAAGTTATGAAAAAGTTAATTAAAAAATTCTTTTTAACTTTGTATACTTGATTTTGTAGGTTACTTTAATATTTCTACACCGGTAACGGTAGTGTATGTGAAACTGTTTAATATTAAGATCTTAATGTACCATATACTCAGAAATAATAAAATCATTATCTGTAACAAAAAAAAAAAACAACTTCTATAGCAAAATACTACAAATTGAAAAATCCCTTTTTTCCGAAGTCGGTGTCTTTGGTACATACTGTTTTTCGTTTTTTTAGACTCCGACTTCTGAAAAACTTTTTTGTTTTAATTATATATATGCTCGCGTTTGACCACTATCTCGCCTGATGTTAAACGATGGTAAAGCGGTCTATTTTTCGATTTGAGGTGTTTTGCTTTAAAACTTGGTTTTTTTTTATTTATTTTTTATATTTAATTTTTTTGTGTTAAGTTCTATAGGTAAGGTTAATAGAATGCCCACAGTGATGCCAGAATAGATTACCCGAATAACATGTAACTTGAACATAACAGGTGGAATGAGAGTGTACCAGGGTGAACTGTACATATCTGCGTACCTGTTTAGAGAATACTGGCGTGATGGTATGTTATGAAATGGAGTAAACAATATACAGACATGCGAGTGCAACTATTCCGAGAGATTTACCGTGTTAACGTGTTTTATTGAAGAATTCTGTTGTATAACTGTAGCGGCACCAACGCCGCCACTTACGAACTAATGACATGACGTCACACAAATCCTGCATCGCGCAAGCAAAGTTTTCGGCGCAATTTGATCACATACAACAGTCCAACAATAACCGTTGGGCAGTTGCCCGGACCAGACACAACACCCGTCTGGTCTGAGAATCCTCCCTATTCTATGGAGATTTGTGGTACTTTCCACCTTGTTCAACATTGGTTCCAAACTGGTGACCCTCGAACATGAACATCAGCGTAGCCTTCGTGCAGAGCTTCTTCATCGTGACGTCATCATCACTTTCTCAAGCTTTCGAGCAGCGAGTCACACAGCCAGCCAGTACCCACGGCATCTACGGGGGTAACCTGACCACCAGCATGCAGCGGACGCGCATTCCTGGTCAGCACCCTCAGCTTCTATCATCATCGCTCCGACCCACTGGAGCCAGCAGCACTCTCTCGACTCACTGGGACTTCATCACCGCTCCAAACTACTGGAGCTAGCAACACTATCCCGACTCACTGGGATATCATCACCCGACTCAACTGGGGCACACAGTTCCGACTCACCGTGAACTCTGCGACTTCCGGTTCCGACTCACAGGAACCAACCTTCTACTGGCCAGGCACACATCACGAGATTTACGGACGACTCGATCTACTATCGACCATCCGGTCTCCGGATGGGAGTGATGTAGCGGCACCAACGCCGCCACTGACGAACTAATGACATGACGTCAGACAAATTCTGCATCGCGCAAGCAAAGTTTAACCCACACTTCCTTAATATTATAATAAATAATTAATAAGAATTAATAATAAATAATTCTAAAGTATCAAATTAGGTTATTCCAAGTATTTCATACTAGTTTTGGGGTTGCTATGCCGAGATTTTTTAAATTTGCCGCGCTTTTTTTTTACTTTCGTTTGCCAGACTCTAACTGGCTGTTCCCCGCAGTCACTCAGGAATAATGTAGCTTTCTATTGATTAAAGATTTTTTTTAAACTTGGTCCTGTTGTTTCGGAGCCTATTCGGTACAAACAAACAAACAAACAAATTTTTCCTCTTTAAAATGTTGGTGTAGATAAAAGTCTGTCTGTTGCAAAATTTTAGTCGATCAAAAAATTAAAAAAATTACTGTCTCCATGACCCATGCACAATGCATGTCTCTAGTGGGCAACTGGGCGTAGGCTGCAAATCTATGCTTAAAATACTGAATTCTCTCTTCCTGGCTGTCTTTGTAACGTGACATTGTATTGGTATTGACATACGTAGTATAAATTAAATATATATATCTCTAACAAAGATTACTATTATATACTGGATTGGATCTCTAAGTAGTCTGTGGTATTGACTTTGACTAGAGGTCACTCAGGTTATTTACGTCAAGTGGAAAAAGTGGATACCGGCTTCTATTACATCGATCGCAGGTCTAGTTAAATTCGATCAAAATGCCTGCAAAATATAAAATTGTTATGATTCGCCACGGCGAAAGTGAATGGAACCAGAAGAATCTTTTCTGCGGGTGGTTCGACGCTGACCTTAGCGATAAAGGTAAATTCAAAACAAATAGGTAGGTTCCTACAAGATCTTTTATTTTTATCATTTTCATGTCATTAAAATATATCCGTTCTAGGACGTGAGGAAGCTGTTGCTGCTGGAAAGGCATTAAAAGCCGAAGGCTACGAATTCGATGTGGCCCACACTTCAGTGCTGAAACGCGCCCAAATCACTCTGGGCACAGTTTTGAAAGAGCTCGGTAAGGAAGACTTGCCCGTGGAGAAGACCTGGAGATTGAACGAGAGGCACTATGGTGGCCTCACTGGTCTTAACAAGGCCGAGACAGCTGCCAAGTATGGTGAAGCTCAAGTGAGTATTTAAAATTTTTAATTGAATCAGTCCGATGATATATTTTACCCATTGGAACAAGACATGTTTTGGCAGACCTTTACTTGATCTCATTAATAATAGAATGTATGACTAGTTTCTTAACTATTTTGTGGATTACCCATAGTTCTTGTAACACTTTTATATATTTCTGGATGCAAAAATATTTTTATGCATATATTTGTTAGGTAGATTTTACTTATCTTTTTGATCACCATTTGAATTATTTCGGCAGGTTCAAATCTGGCGTCGTAGCTTCGATGTTCCTCCTCCACCCATGGAGAAGGACCACCCTTACTATGACACCATCGTCAATGACCCCCGTTACGCTGGTGACCCAAAACCTGAGGAGTTTCCCATGTTCGAGAGCTTGAAGCTCACCATTGAGAGGACACTCCCATACTGGAACAATGTTATTGTGCCCCAGGTATGTCCATGATTTTGATAAAATAAAAACAAGTCTTATCATATGCATAGCTTACTGAACAATTTCAAAATAAAGAAGTAATTTTCTGATTTGACTAAATACTGATAATATTATATCACCAAATTTGTTACAGACATCGTAAGTTTTTTATTAATTCTGCAAGATTTCTCAATATATTGTGCATAAATCCTACCCAAATTTAATAGTTTAAAATATACCCATGCTCTGGGAAGAGTTTCCAATATCACACAAATCTTATAAACTTAGTGTTTGCAATAATCCGATGACATAATATGAAAGCAAAGAACAGGGAATGTCACAAGTTTTAATTTTTCTTATTTTTATTGGCAAGCAAATCTTTATCTATGGTAGTTTTATTCCCAATCACTAGACATTTTATTTATGGCCGTGAAAGAACTGGGAATGTTCATGACATACTACCGGTAAAGAAGAGGATAAAAATTACATACTTCTAAACTTTATCTGGGTTTTTCTCAAAATCTTTTTTTAGGACAGTCCCTGTTTTTTTGCCTGTACCCTTCATATTAACCGTATAAGTGATCTAGCTTTATCTATGTAGATCTCATAAAGTGACAGTTTTATTAATCAACTTTCGTAACAGTCTGCTATAAAAGTTACTTATGATAACTGAACTTATTTTTTTTTTTAAATTAACTGATAAAAACTAAATTTTAGTTTTATCTAACTTATTACTTTTTATTTTTCAGATCAAAGAAGGCAAGAAGATAATTATTGCGGCCCACGGTAACAGCCTCAGGGGTATCGTGAAGCATTTAGATGGTATGTAACTGTCTTTTATTCTCAAACAATACTACTTGGTTAACATAACAGTTGGTGCACCACTTTTGCCTCATGAGTCAATAGCCTGAATCGATCGTCATAGTGACATTGACATATTGGGTGCTCAGTTGTGTTGACCGTGCTGTACTTCTGTTACGTTCATTCACTTGAATTCGAGATTTCAATTCATCGCCACCAACTTGAATATCTACATTATTGTTATATAATTAAAGTTGATTTTTAAATGCTTATTTTGCCAATAAATGCCAAAAAAGTATGTCTTGCGATGGAATTTGTTGTTTGTCAGTATGTATGAATATGGAGTATGTTGTTCCAAAATTTGATAATTATCTTTAATTCTGAATTCAAATATCCCTCAGTGTCAATTTCCAGACACAATAGAAATTACCATTGTTTTAATCCGATTCGGAAATATGGACAGTTGAGCTGATATAGGATACTTACAAGGTTTTTCAAGCCCCACTCATGAAATAACCTAGAAATGTAAATTCAAAATGTAGTTGTTCTGTCCTATGAAGAGATTGCCACGAGATTGTAGTTTCTCACTCGGCCTTTGATCGACTGTGACGGTCAATTGGTTATTAAATGAAGGACACTTTGGAAGTCAAATTAATCATAACTTTTGCTTAATTCCAGGCCTCAGTGATAAAGCCATCATGGAACTGAATCTGCCAACTGGCATTCCATTTGTGTATGAATTAGATGAAGACATGAAACCAGTCGACTCCATGGTCTTCCTTGGAGACGAAGAAACTGTGAAGAAAGCGATGGAAGCCGTTGCCTCTCAAGGCAAGGCCAAGTAAATTTAAGAAAACCAATTATTTATTTTGTTGTAGTCGTTAATTTTTATCAAAACGGTTGACATTATTATAGAGGATCTAATTACACACATAGTTATGTATGTATTGTATAAATAAGAAATTTCGTTCTGCAATCAACAAAAAATTGTGCAAAGGAATCTCTACAGAATTTGTAGATTGATATTCAAAACGAGATGCTGTATCTAAGAGATCATTTATTGGAGGGTTGCCAAGTTGTTACCATACGAGTTTATATAATAAATGTAGAGTGCTTGAGGATAAATAATAAAACGTAACTGAACCTATTTCTACGTTATTTTTATTCTGGC
Organism: Orthosia gothica; assembly: GCA_949775005.1. Classification (NCBI taxonomy): domain Eukaryota; kingdom Metazoa; phylum Arthropoda; class Insecta; order Lepidoptera; family Noctuidae; genus Orthosia; species Orthosia gothica. The sequence continues at coordinate 5,126,603 of OX459068.1, forward strand.
AAGCTTTCCTTTAACTCTGCCATAACTTCATCCATGTTAACATCTTTTGTGTTTTTATTGCCATCGTTTTTCGTGAATTTCTTGCCACTGTATTTTGCGAAAGTCTTGTGCCGGCTTGTAGATAGTATTACGTTGTTTTTGGCTTCGCTTGTACTTTCGTTCTCAAGTTCCATGGACATCGCGTTCTCATCAGAACTTGCTTTGCCTTTTCTCTTGTTGTTCTTGCTTTTCGGTTTAATATCAAACCGAAATTCTTTTGGCAATTTGTGTACGTCTATACAGTGTTGACGTCGTTCATTGGCTGTTGCAAATTTAATTTTGCATTCTTCAATGTAGCAGGAGTACTGTAAAAATTAAGTCATAAATCACATTGCCTAGATTCTAGAGAGCAAACATTTTCTACTTGTAGCTTCTAGGCCCTAGAACAGGGATGGCGAACCAATGGCACGCGTGCCAGTGGTGGCACACGACGAAATATTTTAGGCACGCTAAAATGAGGTTATTTAGGAATCTAGGTAATTTGCAACAGCAGAAATGACACCAACTTACTCCTCATCATAATCTGCCTAGCCTTTCCCCAACTATATTGGGATCGGCTTCCAGTCTAACCGAGTTTAGCTAAGTACCAGAAAAAAATGACGTCAACTCATACTTTTATTTACTAAATATTAGGATTGCTGTAAGAATTTCTGGGTGAAAATAAATTGATAGCATTTAGAGTTTTATTTTTTGTCAATAAAGATAAAGTATTTCTTTTTTGGTGGCCCTTCAAAGTTCAAAGTAACATAAAAAAAATATTTATTTTAAATGGCACGTTTTCTAATAAAGGTTCGCCATCCCTGCCCTAGAAGCTACAAGTAGAAAAAATGTTTGCTCTTTTTACCCGACTGCCGAAGGAGAGTAATGTGTTTATCAGTCTATCTATGTTTGTTCCTATACGGCGTTCTAGAGACCAAAAGCGTTGGCCGATTTTGATGATTCTTACGTCAATCGATTCGTCTTAACCCTGCAAGTGTCACTGGCTACATTAAAATTGGAAAAGAAAAAAAATGCGGATGTTGGGCGCCATTTTGTGGGGGATTTTTTTTTTCTTCCAAACGCATCTTGTGGGGTATCAAAATAAAGGGTTTTAAGAGGTGATTTCAAAAATATATAACACTTATATGTTTAAATGAACCTAATTCTAAAAAAACAATAACTAAGAAGTTGTAAATAAAATATCTAATTAAAAAAATCAAAAACCCGACTGTTTAAAAAGCGAACTAAAAAGACGTAAACAAGAAGACAATCATGCTGTGCAGTCGGCGGACACATCCGGTTTTGGTCAGCCAACTCGCGCATATGTATCCTCCGACTTCACAGCCTGATTGTCTTCTTGTTTACGTCTTTTTAGTTCGCTTTTTAAGCAGTCGGCAGGCTTATTACGTATCTTTTGCAAGAGCAAAACGATAGCGTTTTTTCCGCAATCATTGCTCTTCCACACATAAGTTTTAGAGATGTTGCCGGCTTTTTTTTAAATAAGTTGATTTGACAAACTGCGAGCGATTAGCAAACGGTTGTGTAGGACCTACCATACCTACACTGCAGGTAATTCCGACTTTTATGACGTAAAGCGTTTGATCGCTATCATTTTGCTCTTGCAAAAGATACGTAATAAGCCTGCGGGTTTTTGTTTTTTTTTTGTCTTACCGAAGGCTTCCTCTCAGATAGAACTGCGAAAAATGAGTCGTGAGTTTCTTGTACATGCAAGTCCAGCAAATGGGGCGACGGGAGAATCTTCTTGCATCTAGCACAGGCGTACCGATGAGATGTGTTGTAGTGATTTTCATATTCCAATAAAGATTCCGATGTGAAGTCGCATCCAGGGATAGTGCATGTAGATTTTATGCTAAAACACATAAAATTGTGCTGAAATCTATCTTCGCTAGTACAATGATGCGTTTATCTTTACATATAGTATCATGCTTTATTACCAGTCTGCGCGTCGCAAAGGAGGGTATTGTGTTTGTCTATGTATGTTTGTTCCTATGCGGCGTTCTAGAGACCAAACGCGTTGGCCGATTTTAATGATTCTTACGTCAATCGATTTGTCTTAACTTTGCGAGTCTCACATAGTATCAAAATATAGGGTTTTCAAAGATGATTTCAAAATTATATCTTTTACTTTTATTAAAAAGTTACAAATAAAAATGTTTATTAAAAAATAAAAGCATTCGGAGAATACATATTCGCATCCACCAACCCGCACTGGGCCCGCGTGGTGGATTACGGCCCATTCCCTCTCACAGAGAGGAGGCCTGTGTCCCAGCAGTGGGAACATTAATAGGCTGATGATGATGATATTCGCGAGCTGGCTGCCCCAAAACAGATTTATCCTCCTACTGCACACCATTATTTTTCCTACCTATCCCATCGAGTGGGGGCATCGCTTTTTTAGAGCTCGTTGAGTAGATACTTAAAAAAACCCTAATTTTTCCTACAACCAACTTGATTTTACGGTTCGGTACGGAACCCTAAATTAGCGAAGTCCGCACTTGGCCGGTTTTTAGGGTTCCGTAGCCAAATGGCAAAATACGGAACCCTTATAGATTCGTCATGTCTGTCTGTCTGTCTGTCCGTCCGTATGTCACAGCCACTTTTTTCCGAAACTATAAGAACTATGCTGTTGAAACTTGGTAAGTAGATGTATTCTGTGAACCGCATTAAGATTTTCACACAAAAATAAAAATAAAACAATAAATTTTGGGGGTTCCCATACTTGAAACTAAAACTAAAAATATTTTTTTTGATCGACCCCATACGTGTGGGGTATCTATGGATAGGTCTTCAAAAATGATATAGAGGTTTCTAATATCATCTTTTTCTAAACTGAATAGTTTGCGCGAGAGACTCTTCCAAAGTGGTAAAATGTGTGTCCCCCCCCCCTGTAACTTCTAAAATAAGAGAATGATAAAACTGAAAAAAATATATGATGTACATTACTATGTAAACTGCCAGCGAAAATTGGTTTGAACGAGATCTAGTCAGTAGTTTTTTTTTAATACGTCATAAATCGTAAACCGCAATTTACCAAGTACGGAACCCTTCGTGCGCGAGTCCGACTCGCACTTGGCCGGTTTTTTTATAGTAAAACTGGACGGATTGTCGTAAGTATTGCAGAGCGGATTATAACATACGACTTCCACTTCTAGACAGGGGGGTTACTGCTCGGCTCAAAATGGTGTTCGAATAACAAGACTAAACAAGTAAGCGGTCGTTATTCAAAGACGAATTATTCACTAGTGACTAGATAGTCGTGCATGTATATGACCTTGTGTTGAATCTGACATGCGAATTGAATAGATCTATAAAAACCGGCCAAGTGCGAGTCGGACTCGCGCACGAAGGGTTCCGTACTTGGTAAATTGCGGTTTACGATTTATGACGTATTAAAAAAAAACTACTTACTAGATCTCGTTCAAACCAATTTTCGCTGGTAGTTTACATAGTAATGTACATTATATTTTTTTTTTAGTTTTATCATTCTCTTATTTTAGAAGTTACAGGGGGGGGGGACACATTTTACCACTTTGGCAGAGTCTCTCGCGCAAACTATTCAGTTTAGAAAAAAATGATATTAGAAACCTCAATATCATTTTTGAAGACCTATCCATAGATACCCCACTCGTATGGGTCTGATGAAAAAAAATATTTTTAGTTTTAGTTTCAAGTATGGGAACCCCCAAAATTTATTGTTTTATTTTTATTTTTGTGTGAAAATCTTAATGCGGTTCACAGAATACATCTACTTACCAAGTTTCAACAGCATAGTTCTTATAGTTTCGGAATAAAGTGGCTGTGACATACGGACGGACAGACAGACAGACAGACATGACGAATCTATAAGGGTTCCGTTTTTTGCCATTTGGCTACGGAACCCTAAAAACGACATACAAAGAATGATTTAGGATGTGCCCACAATTGTGTGAAGTAATTGCATCACAAATCAGAATGTTTCTTTGAGGGGTATGACGAAATATCCGTAGGCTCTTCATTAGATCAAGCTCTAGCTAGATTATATTTTACTCTATGAAATATCTTAATATAATTACATATGAAGATGAATAATGCGAGGGTTTCAAAAGCTGTTTCCAAAGAGTCTTATTTAATAGCAATGTTTACAAGCATAAGCCGCTACAACATAAATGTATATTGTCTTTCTTACACTTCATGGCAGAGATTTTCTTCGTCGAAGTCGTAAACGCCAAGTCTGGGTGGTGGTTTGTCGTTTAAAAAAAGTATGTCATCAAGTTTACGACGGCCGACACCATACTCCTTTAATTTATCAAGGAAATAGTTGCTGTCCTCCATCCTGGAATGTAGACAAAAGAAGAATTAAAAAGTTTAAATTAAAAAATGGAATACGTCGATTCTTAATTATTATTGCTAGGAGTTTTGGCGGGAACGTGATGGCGTCTCGTCTATGTTGCTTCTCTGTTTTATTTTCCTAAAATTGTGTTAAGTTGAATATGAATAGTGTAAAAATGGTGGTTTTTTATTCTAATAATATTAGTGAACGTGCACGAGTGTGGGCAAATAAAACACAGCGGTAGACCATTAGTTTGTACATGTTGTCGACAAAACTCGGTGGAAGCTTCCAATAAACTTTTTAGCACATGAAATTGGTGATAGTGTATTCACAAAAGTAAAATTTCAAAATTTAAAAAACCCCCGACACATTTATCTTGCGAAAACACCCCGATTTAAACTGTAAAACGCCCATAACTTTTGAACGGCTGAACCGATTTTATTCAAACATAGCTAAGAACACTCTCGACAAATTTAGCTTTCAAACAAAAAAAAAACGGTTCATCCGTTTAGGCGCTATGATGCCACAGACACACACAGATACACAGCAACACACGTGAAACATAAAGCACCCCTCTTTTTCCGGCGGGGGTTAAAATGAGAATGAAGCTGCCCATTATTATCATCTTCCACAGCCCGACTCCCTCCACTGCTATGCATAAGCCTCTCTTGTGCATTATGTCACCGCCCACGCTCCTGTGCCAACTTCATCCAGATTTTATTCACGATAGCAACAATCTCGTCTGCCGAGCCTATATATCTAACAGTAATCGGTGCTACTCAATGGAGTAGATAGCCAGACCGTGAAATCGTGCATCAACTATAAACTTCGTAGTTACGTATCGATAGATAACGGATGACATGTGTAAGCGAAGTTAGTACACTGATTAAATTATTGATGTAAATAGTTTTGCCATTAATATGGATATAATTCCTGAACATTTTCGAAAAATAGGCCTCTTATCTATGGTGGGAATGGTGCAGCGTTGCCAGACGTCCCGATTTTGGCGGGACGTCTCGATCGTCACCGAAATATCATGAATAAGTAATTCTTATAAATAATTATTCTATTATTGTTACACTCACTTCCCAGACTATTGTTTGAAACACCACATTTTTCTAATGAATAAATGTTTTTAGGGTTTTTTTTTATGCTGAAACGAAGAACACTCAAATATCTAACGATAAGGCAAATCTGATTCAAAATTATTTTTATAAAAATACATTTTCAATGGCTATTTTTGCAATCTATTGTCATGTAAACGTAATTCAAAACTGAAATACAAAGATAATTATTTAAAAACTTCTGATTTTTTTTGCTATGTCCCGCTTTCGACGCAAGCATCCCACCTTTTTCACTCAAAAAGTTTCTAAGTCCCGACTTGCTAAAAAATAAATCTGGCAACGCTGGTATAGTGTGCTAAAAGAAGGCGTCAAAGGGGAAGTAAGGGGTTTCATTCAGTGGAACAGACCTTGCGTAAGGCAGCACCCTATTCCTACCTACCTAACCTAGGCTCCAGTGTACCTAACAACAGGATTTGATACGATTCTTAGAAAGCCTCTGCTTAGAAGTTCAACCGTATCTAGCCATGACAAGGCTGACATGATTTATTAGTTTTTTTTAAATCAGTCGCTTAGCCAATTTAAGGCTAGTCCATAAATAAGAGCCTATGTATGTAAAAAGTGTGAATTATTGCGTCATTTCTGAGATTAGTCTTCCGCAATGTTCAATTCTTTTTACACCTTATTTCGTCAGCCTCTAATCACAAAAAAAAACAAGAGTTTATGTTTGGTAAAAGGTATTTCATGGTATCATGAAATAGCTATCCTGTGTATGACCTTTTAAAAGACCATCCAGGAAACTCTGTGCAACGCCTGCCAACGGCACATCCCTGGGGTGAAAAATGATGCCTACCTACTCTATTAAAAACTCGATAAGAGCTTTAGCCGGTGGTCTACTACTTTTTAGTTAATAAATTGCCAAATTTTTTCGGCTAAAAGTTTTTGCTTACCTATTTATCTAACCACTTTATTTAAAAAGTGAAACCGGTTTTAAAAATTCGTGTAAAACAAGTAGGTACTTGTCGTCATTATACAGATCTAATTATATCTATAGACTTATAAGCACAAGGAGTCTTTGGGCGTAAATCTTAAACCATCAAAATATTTTTATTTATCATATCCATTAGACAACGTTGGTGGTAGTAAGTACCTCAATATAGGTATACATTCCCCTCGATTGCTATGAAGGTCAAAATAATTTTTTTAACGTTTATCTGTACGTCGATCTTATCGAATTCGACACAGAACGGTACTGGGTATAGAACTAGAACCTACACCTATACCTAGAAACCTATACCTATACTTTATACTAGAACGCTACTTACTTCATTATTATCGCAAACTGAACGACTAAGAATAATACTCGGTCATCATTATGATAAATTAGCGATAAACCCGCCCGTTATATATTGTTACCGATGATGCCCAGTCATCATTACAAGTTTCAGTAGCAAAGTTGTACAAAATATTGCTGTATTATAGTCTGTGGATCTATGTGATGCGCACGTCTGCTATGTATTTGTGATTATAATAATATATACCTACGTAATTTCAAGGCCAAGATAATTACTTGATCTAAGTCAAGTTTAAAAGTTGAGTTTACGTTCGGCAAGTATTGAATGAGGTGCATACATTGATAAAATAAAATTTATGTATTAAGAATTAAGAAACTGCTACCGGAACTTCTTTATTTATTTATTTTGTGATCTAAAGCGGACTGCGGAAGTGATAATAATATAAAATGAACGTACGCCAAAGAAAGGTAAGCTATGCCTTATTTAATATTTTATTTTCCTACTTGGTTCAAAGGTTGTGAAGTTATTTATTACCGTAGTTTTTATCTCGGTTTTTGTAACAACGAGGTTATGTTTTTATCAATTCAATGCCGTTGTATTAAGTGAATTTACAATTCTATTATTCCTGGGTAAAGATAAATAAAATCCGTTGTTTAATTGATTAAATAATAGATCTATAATAGGTACTCGACTTACCTTGTCGTTTATGATGACTTGATCACCACAGTTTTTACTTCCGTTCTGTTTGATAGTTATTGAATTGAGATAGATACCGCAAGACAAAAAGCTCTTTCTTGAAAACTTATTTAATTCATATACCTACGTACTAAAAGCTATGCCAAATTTATTATTTTATTTACCTACTTGGTTCAAAGGTTGTGAAGTTATTTATTACCGTAGTTTTTATCTCGGTTTTTGTAACAACGAGGTTATGTTTTTATCAATTCAATGCCGTTGTATTACGTGAATTTACAATTCTATTATTCCTGAGTAAAGATAAATAAAATCCGTTGTTTAATTGATTAAATAATAGCTTTTTAGTTAGGTACTGGACTTACCTTGTCGTTTTATGATGACTTGATCACCAGTTTTTACTTCCGTTCTGTTTGATAGTTATTGAATTGAGATAGATACCGCAAGACAAAAAGCTCTTTCTTGAAAACTTATTTAATTCATATAGGTACGTACTAACTAATTACAGAAAGGCGAAGCAATTTTAGATAATTTCATGGAATTAAATGCAAGTCTGCAAGAAGGATTGTATTATAAAGATATTTTACTTGAATATTGCCATTGATACACTTGAACAAATGAATTCGATATTATTTATTTTAATTAACCGTTGAAGGACCGTGATGACCGTGTTGTCAAGCGCAGCTAATATTATTTTGCACTACTAATAAGTAAATAAAATGTTTTCTTCAATAGTGTTTTTTATTGCAAGACTAATAAAATCAAATTATGATTTAGTCGATAACGTTCAATGGTTCTTTCTTTGCCGCTCACACTGTCACACATTAGTAACTAGGCCCATCACTATTTGACAATGCAGAGAGCTTGTGACAGTATGTTAGAGATGGGTCGTCGACATATTTTTCGTTAACGAAACTAGACCGTCCATTTCCGTTCATCGACGAGTCGATCAACTAGTTGAATTTATCGACTAGTTCATATAAGTAGACGTTCTTTATAAACTTTGAGACGACGCGACGCGCGGCGTCTACGTCTCGAGTTCTCGACATCCGTATAGTTACTTTACTCTTTGGTCTCGACAACAACTATCCAAGTCCAAACCGGTTTACTTCTCATCGTTCGATCGGTCAATCGCTTTACTCTTTTGCTCACGTGAAACTATTGGCGTCCTTTTCTTCTTAACACAATGCATTTATACTCCAAAATGGCATTCGGCCCATAGAAATTTATACTCTTTGCATTTAGAGTTAGAGTTCATATTAATTTGCTCGATGTTCGCCCGTTGTTGTTAGTTTTTTGGAACTTTGAACTTGTACTACCAAACTAAGTTCTCACGTCGATCGTCGCGTTACAAGTCGACATGAACGTAGTCGAGTCTCAGTTTAGCCGTCTACGAATTCAACTAGTTCGTTGATTATCGGTGAACCGTCGAACCGTTCATTGTACGTCGACGGTCGAATTACCTAAGTAGTTCGTTCATTCAACGCCCATCGCTACAGTATGTCATTGTCTTTGTCGCACTTGTAAGCGGTATGTCACTTTTTTGACATTGTCCAAAAAATATTATCAGTCGACGTTGTGTTTCAAGTTTTTTAATAAAAAATAAATATAAAGATGTCTACGTACCGCTTATTGTATTCCAATTAGAAATAATATTATATTAATTGATTTATTGGTTGTGATGTTTATTTTAAGTCAACATGGGCAAGTTCAGCACGTACAGGTACTTAGAGGTGGGTATTTTCGTCATTTGTGTACTCGCTATAATGTTTATTATTTTAGTTCGATTGATTTTTCATAAACACACGAAAGTTAAACATTAAAAGAACACAAAACCCAACCAGCTACTGACTATGGTCAAGTATGTATAAATATTTTTGTTTCTACTGTTCAGCTTGACATGTATGAGAATTTTCTGGCAAAATGAATTGAATTATAAATGCTATAATTGTTTAGCAGACTCTGTCAGTACGCTCGCATTTATTACTTTTATTTTTGCACAGGTTTTAAATGATTACATTCTGGTTCAACCAGTCATTCCCAAAATTTAAAATAAATCAAACACCTAAAACCATGCTGCTTTACCGTCCAAAACTAAATAAAGAAAAAAGTAAAGCATAATAAAATAATAAATGCCACTGTATTAAATTGTTTTCCACAACTTGGTAGAAAAACAAATTTTACAAATAGTTGAAAATTTTTCTCAGAAACATGTCTCAAGTTTTTAGGGTTCTGTTTACCAAAGAATAAAGACGAGACCCTATTACTAAGACTCCACTGCCATCTGTCTGTCTGTCACCAGGCTGTATCTCATAAACAGTGATAGCTAGATAGTTGAAATTTAGACAGATAATGTATTTCTGTTGCCGCTATAACAACAAATAGAATAAAATACATATTCAAGTGGGGCTCCCATACAACAAACATGTTTTTTTTGTAATTTTTTGCAATAATGGTATGGAACCCTTCATGCGCGAGTCTGACTCCCACGGGCTGTTTTTTTAATATTGTTTCGTAAGCTGTATGCTAAGTTATTAATTTTTATTTTTCAGTTAAAAGATGATACCTCAGCCCCACATATCAATGTTAGAAGTAGGACTATAAAGCACCCGAGGAAATTGAAGAAAGTTTTTATCTTCCTCATCGTGTTGGCACTATGCATCACATACTTTTTGGGTGAGTACTGTCATGATATAACATATCATTAGAGGCCTTAATTTAAAAAACAAATTATCTGAACTGTTTAGCAACCAATTAGCAGATTCTAAATTCAAATTGCTAATGACTGAGCTGTCCAGGTGGCCATATATTGGTCAGACAAAATAAGAATCAAATCAACATGCAAATAAGAACTCAAATTAAGAATTTGCTAATCAGTTTCTAAAGATTTCTAGATCTATACTATCTTTAATAATAATATTATAAAGAGCAAAGATTTGTATTTATTTATTTATTATATTCTTTATTGTACAACATAAAAAAAAAAAAAAAAAACCAACAAAGTGTACAATGGGCGGTCTTATCGCACAGGGCAATCTCTTACAGACAACCTTTGGATGGAAAGAACAATAGGTGAAGAATTGATGGCTATAATTGGTGTACAATATAATATAACTTACTTATACATAATAACATAAAATACGTACATACTATACAACATATCTAATCTATAATATAAAAATGAATCGCAAAATGTGTTGGTAAGCGCATAACTCAACAACGCCTGGACCAATTTGGCCAATTCTTTTTTTTTAATGTTCGTTGAAGTTCAAAGATGGTTTTTACGGGGAGAAAAATTCTAATAATTGCGGGGGAAAAAAAAAAACAGCCCTTTTCTTTTTCCCATACAAAAGTTTTCTAACTAAAACGTAGAGTCAATTTGAGCTTTATTGCTATTGTATAAGCTATTTTTGCTTTATGTAGGGTAGGGTAGTGTAGGGTAGGGTAGGGTAGGGTAGGGTAGGGTAGTGTAGGGTAGGGTAGGGTAGTGTAGGATAGGGTAGGGTAGTGTAGGGTAGGGTAGTGTAGCGTAGGGTAGGGAAGGTAGTGTAGGGTAGGGTAGTATAGGGTAGGGTAGGGTAGTGTAGTGTAGTGTAGGGTAGTGTAGTGTAGTGTAGGGTAGGGTAGTGTAGCGTAGGGTAGGGAAGGTAGTGTAGGGTAGGGTAGTGTAGGGTAGGGTAGTGTAGGGTAGGGTAGGGTAGTGTAGGGTAGGGTAGTGCAGAGTAGGGTAGTGTAGGGTCGGGTAGGGTAGGGTAGGGTAGGGTAGTGTAGGGTAGGGTAGGGTAGGTAGTGTAAGGTAGGGTAGGTAGGGTAGATAAATGTTTGGTGTTTTTATGGCAAAACAAAGTTTGCCGGGTCAGCTAGTCTATAATATAAAAATGAATCGCAAAATGTGTTGGTAAGCGCATAACTCAACAACGCCTGGATCAATTTGGCCAAGTCTTTTTTTAAATGTTCTTTAAAGTTCAAAGATGGTTTTTAGCAATTTTTTTTTTTTTTTTGTAGGTTAAGGTAGTGTAGGGTAGGGTAGGATAGTGTAGGGTAAGGTAGTCTAGGGTAGGGTAGGGTAGTGTAGCGTAGGGTAGGGTAGTGTAGTGTAAGGTAGGGTAGTGTAGGGTAGTGTAGCGTAGGGTAGGATAGGGTAGTGTAGGGTAGAGTAGTGTAGGATAGGGTAGGGTAGTGTAGCGTAGGGTCGGAAAGGTAGTGTAGGGTAGGGTGTTTTTATGACAAAACAAAGTTTGCCGGGTCAGCTAGTATACTAATAAATATTGAATATATGACCGAGAAAGGAAAAAAATAAAATAAAATTATAGTGAAAGGTAATGCTCCTTTACCATTTTCTTAAATGTTGGCAGTGTTTGAGCGCGTCTTATTTCTATAGGTAATACATTCCACAATCGAACTGCTTGAATCGTAAATGATTTGTCAAAGAAGGAAGTGGAATGCATACGAACACTCAATTTTAAATTCTCCGATGATTGTATTTATGTATGTAACAAATAAACTTAAAAAGTACTGGACCAATTTCAAAAATTCTTTCACCGTTGGGAAGCTACATTATTCCCAGTTGACATAGGCTTCTTCTTATCCCCGTATTCCCATGGGAACAGGAACCATGCAGGTGAAATCGCGAGGCGTCTGCTTGTATTCTATAAATAAGGATATAAGCCTGTTGTAGACCAAGTACCTGCAGCTATTGCTCCTGTGGCTTATCCTAAAGGACACATGCATTTTTCTGACATAATAAAACAAACCATAGGTCATAGAATTGATCGGACTTCCAGAAATTTTATACTATGAGTTTTGAATTGAGACCTTCAGGTAACCTTGGTGTTGGTCTCCATTATTCTCAAAAGTGAAGTGAAACATGTTCAATATACACATACTTTAATGATAAACATCTATGTGATAAATAGGATGTACAAAACAGATTGTTCAAAGTAATGCTTATTTCTTAAAAAAGTCTCACTGAATTAGGTATGAATACAAATAATAGACTCTTTAGTCAGTCAGTGATATGAATGTAAATGTTTTCTTGTTATTTGCCTGTTTAATGATTTAAGTCAACATTTTTATTTGAACATTAGCTTCTGCTAGCGTCTTCGCAAGCGTGAATGTCGAAATTTATCCCAAGGGAATATATTACCTGGATAAATATTATCCTATGTGCTTTTCCAGACTGTAATTTATCTGCGTGCCAAATTTCATCTAGATCCGTCCAGCCGTTTGAGCGTGAAGAAGTAACAAACATGCAAACAAACACACACACACACTCACACGCACACACACTCTCTCTCACACACACACACACACACTCACTCACACACACACTCACTCACAAACTTTTACCTTTATAATACTAGTGTGATGTGAAAACAGCACTTGAATAGTAAAGACATTCATGGGTACAACGAAAACAAAAATAAGCATCGCCTATAATCTATATATATAAAAGAAAGTCGTGTTAGTTACACTATTTATAACTTAAAAACGGCTGAATCGATTTGGCTGAAAATTGGTGAGGAGGTAGCTTAGAACCAGGAGAAGGACATAGGATAGGGTAGGTAGGGTAGGGTAGGAAGGGTGGGTAGGGTATGGTAGGGTAGGTAGGGTAGATGAATGTTTGATGTTTTTATGGCAAAACAAAGTTTGCTGGGTCAGCTAGTATTAAATAAATACATATTATTAATGTTTTGTAATATTAAAAACTGATAGAAAATTGTGAAAAAATGTTATTATAGCCTTGCAGGCATGATTTAGCTATTATTTTTTAATTAGCAGTAAATATAGGTAAGTACTATTTTATGTAATCGCCCAAGACTAGTCACAACTGCTAATAACGTATGCAGACTATAAAAGTTCAGTTTTATTTTATCAATGTTGCCATGGGTACCGCTATTATATCACTTTCCTATAAAATCGACATTTGCACAAATACAACTACATAACACCATGTCGGTCTGTGTTTCCTGAAAGACTTAGAAGTATGTAGTAAACGCCTTATTCAGTCAGTTAAAACAAATGAAAATTTTACGGAGTAACAAATAAACCTGTAGTCGGTTCCATTTAGGGCCAATTTTTCAACCTTCAGACCTTTTATCTGAGAAATAAAATTTGTGATATGTAAGACTGGGCAGTTTCACGTATCATCTTCATTTTTATTTCATTCTTCATATTTATTCTTCAGACAAAAGTTACCAGGCGATTGAAAATTCCGCCCTATATGTATTTAAAAATCTCAGACCAGAAAAAGTCTTGATATTTAAAAATCTCAGACCAAAAAAGTCTTGGTATTTAAAAATCTCAGACCAAAAAAGTCTTGGTATTTAAAAATCTCAGACCAGAAAAGTCTTGATATTTAAAAATCTCAGACCAGAAAAGTCTTGGTATTTAAAAATCTCAGACCAGAAAAAGTCTTGATATTTAAAAATCTCAGACCAAAAAGGTCTTGGTATTTAAAAATCTCAGACCAGAAAAAGTCTTGATATTTAAAAATCTCAGACCAGAAAAGTCTTGGTCTGAGACAGCCGTCCTGCGACGCGATGGCCACCGCCTTGCTTTCGTGCGCGCTCGCTACTCCGGTCACTTCTTCTGGGGCTCGGTACTGGGCTATGGCGCGGCCAGCAGCCCTGTCAATTTTTACTGCAACACAAATTAAACCACTTCACTATATTTGAGACCACCTTTATCAGGCTGTATGTTAGATGATAAATTATGGAACATTATGATTGTTAATTACTGATAAGGAATATCATAGATTGCAATTAGATTTGAACCAGGAAAAGAATACAAGCACATATTACTTTACGTTTAGTGTTGTAAAGGCGACCCTGAGAGTATTTCTTAAAGTGGACTTACTGTGGTTTTTCGTCAGTGTTTTGTTGTCTGTAGAAAAAAAACTCTGTTATAGTAGTACCTTTCAGGAAGTCGCGAATTATTGTCTAAGGTTAAGGCCTTTTGACCTTTAGTCGTATTGTTATTGGGTCGTCTCGTAAAGTTTTTGCCAGGTTGTCTTTGGTATCTATTGTTTTACGTGTTTCGATTTCGACACCGACTTCGGAAAAGAAAGTTGTTTTCACTTTGCAGTGTTTCTTTTTGGAAGTCGATTTGTTTTTTTGTTAAAAAGATTTTATTTATCTCTTTTTAGTTTTGATAGGTATATAGGTACATATATTATTTTTATGGCAATTGGAGAATTGCCATAAAAATAATATATAGCCAAAGTACATCTCATGATGATTCCAATAAGCCCAAACACGACTGGGATACATTATTTTATTTCGGAGTTCCAGTGCCTACCTGCCGGCTCCATCATCAGATCAGTTCAGTCAATGGTACCATTTTCATCAGTACTATTTATTTATAGGTATTTGCTTCAACGTAGTCGTTTAACTATTCGAGATATCTAATATCCGTGACATACTTAGCATTAAGGAGTTCCATTGGCCATATGTGGTCTTCTTAACCAGTTCCACTTCTCCAAATTATACTTTCTTAGTGCAAATGATTGCATTATTGATGAAAATACCAAAATCGCTATATGTATGCCTATAATATTTGAGTAGTTCCCTCGATTTCTCCAAGATCCCATCATCAGATCCTGACCTGATGACTATGGGACCAACTAGCAAGTATACCCTTTCAAACAAAAGAAGAATTTTCTAAATCGGTCCAGGCGTCTTTGAGTAATCGGGGAACATACATAAAAAACAAACAGATTCCGATGAATTGAGAACCTCCTCCTTTTTTTGAAGTCGGTTAAAAATGACCGTTGGTTATTTTGAGGGTTTTGGTATGGACCTCTCGAGTCGTATTGATCCTTGGTCTCTTGGTATGTGGTTGAAATGACCTATAAAAATAATTACCATAATAAAAAACTTTTTTGCAAAAAAATACTACCGACTTCCAAATGAAAAACTACAAAGTGAAAAATAACTTAACTTTTGGAAGTCGGTGTCTTTCGTAGGAACCATTTTTTTGCGATATGGACACCGACTTCCAAAAGTTAAGTTATTTTTCACTTTGTAGTTTTTCATTTGGAAGTCGGTAGTATTTTTTTGCAAAAAAGTTTTTTATTTTTCCCTTTTTAGTTTTACCTACCTAATAGCAAGTTGTTTATTAAGGTCCCTATAACTCCAGAATAGATTACCCGAATAACATGAAACTTGAACATAACCGGTGAAATGAGAGATCTGCGTACCCCTTTAGAGCGTACTGGCGTGATGTTATGTTATGAAATGGTATAAACAACAAACAGACATGCGATTGCACCAATCCCGAGAGTTTTGCCGTTATTTATTGAAGAGTTCTGTTGTGTATCTCCGAAGTTCTTCATCAGACCTTCACCAGACTAAAATGGGACCAATTTCGAAACATATTCTTTCAAACAAAAAAAGAATTTTCAAAATCGGTCCACAATTGACAGAGATATCGGTGAACATACACAAAAAAAAAAAAAAAAAAAAAACACATAAAGTCGAACATAGAACCTCCTCCTTTTTTTGTAAGTCGGTTAAAAACTGCTTTTATATAATAATAATTTATTTACGAATAATTACAGGTAGATACAAGAAAACATTTGGATATGTTACAAATAAAAGGTAGAAAATTATTATGACACAATATTGTATGTTGCAAAATCTGTACTAAATAGATTAACCCTGCCTCTTAAACTAGGATAACCTGTATCTTATGAGACTGTGTTCGGCCATGAGATTCAATTAAAACATAATTTATACAAATACAACAAAAGTGAGCTGTGTCGATCTGGCTTAATAATTAGCATAATAATACTTTATTTTCCTAATTTAGAGTTCGTGCGTGATATCGTATCCTACAGTTAATCATTTTAAATGTTTACGGTTTATAATTTTAATCATGGATTCAGGTCTGAAAATTATTTTTTATTTTATATGTCCTTTATCAGTTTTTTTTTATTTTGTACATTTTTAAATATTCTTAATAAAAACTGTATCCCGACTATGATATTTTTGTTTTTTTTTGCCTAGCATATTAACGAATCCATTGACGCCTTATTGATCAATATCAGATGAATAGTTTAGGCGCTACGGAGGAACATACGTAAATACAAAAATACATACATTGTAAGGGGGGGGGGATGTGTAGCTGTAGAGAGATAAAGTTAACCCACAGTTCATGTAACAACAATTATTTATTTGAACTATCTTAGACAGAATTACAATAACTGATGCCTAACCTAACATGCTCTCCTTCATTCCTTCATAAGCTTGAGAGTAGGATCAGAGAGCTTTTTGTTTCTATCTGTACGACGGGTCTTAGACACGACCATATGGACAGCTTCCAAGAACCCATCGCTGTATTCGTCCACGGAGCTCCCTAGGCACTCGAAACGATTCAGGAGTTCGATCTGAAAGCTCTCGGGGTTTTGGACTTGGATCTGTGCTGGGCGGAGCGTGGACGTCATTAGTCGAGACCTTTCAAGCTTAATAATAATATTCAATGTGCCTCTTACCATGCGGTGATCGCTCCCGGTTTTTACCGAATTAATCACAGAGACATCATTGAACATTTGCTTCCTGGTTCACATGATGAAGTCGATCTCATTTTTTGTTGCACCATCGGGGCTCTGCCAGGTTCACTTCCTGTGTTCACGCTTTCTGAAGAAGGAGTTCTGCATATAGTGGCCCTCCTTCTCCATAAAACTAGCTAGTAGGTGACCACGGTGGTTCCATCGTCCAACTCCAAATTGCCCCACTTGCAACTCATCATTACTATTACTATTACTACTATTACCTCGTCGTCGGGGTGTGCCAAGGTCGGGGCGTAGACCTGTACGACCTTCAGCGAATACCTCGAGGATATTCTGAGTATAAGGTACGCCACCCTGGTCAACACACTCTCTATATTCATCACGTTATTCACAAGGGACTTGTGGACGATAAACCCAACACCACCCTGGGACTGCCGATCACCCGCCCGGAAATAGAGCAAGTTACCGGATTTGAGGATTATCGAGTCCTCCCCCTCTCTTCCGACTTCAGTTAACCCTACAATACTCCATCGTAACCTGCTCAATTCCTCTTCGAGTTCGGTGATCTTCTCGTCGGTCCGAAGTGTTCGCGTGTTGTACGTTGCCAGGTCCAGTCGTCTGTGTTTGTTGGGGTATCCGGATCTCGTCCTGAGGAGATTCTTAGCACCCCTTGCCATACCGTAACCTCGACCGCTACCGTAGTCGAGGGTAGGCAGGCTGCCAGGCACTAGAGGCCATTTTTTATTTGTGTTATTCATGGAGGGGGTTTTGTCATAATCGCCACGCTTGGCAGGCGGGTTGGCGATCGCAGTATTGTTGTTATAGATGCACAGAGATGAGATGAGATGCTGCCCATTCTCTGGTTTGTCCCTTGATCGCCTCTTACGACACCAACGGGAAGACGTGGAATGGTGAAATTCTTTACGTCCGGCAACATGCGGAACCGCATCTAACCGCATTCTAGCGTGTGAAATATTTTATTACCTACGCTTGTTCCAATCCGATCAACATTCCAATAATATGAATGCATAAACATTCGCTCCGTTGTTGTACCTAACAATTGCTATGATTGGAAAACATAAAATCGTTCAGTCGTTCATTCAAAGCGGGCAACAATGTATGGGTTGGTACCTACGAAGAAAATTTTAAAAGGTTTTTTCTTTAATATTGTGGTGATCGAGTTGGTAAAATGTCGGGAAGTAGGCGCATATTTACCTACACAACGAGGTCCGACAAAGTTTTTCGGTAAGCGGTTTCAATTTTCGACTAATACAGGAGCAAAAACACTGCGAAAATTGATATTTTAGAACTCGCTAGACGACGTTTCTCGCAGGTATGTCTGTGATGCTTGACCACCTCGCTACTGTGTGTCAGTCAGTCTGCGATGGTCACACGCAGTGTTGCTGATGTCCATGGTCTGGATTACCCAAAAACCTGACTGAAAATCCCCTTTTTTGGAAAAAAAAAACAATATACCCCACATATGCGCCACAATTTTTTATCAAAGTATAAAGGAATGTTCATATAAATCAAATATAGTTTTTTTTTGTTATATTTTTAAATACCCAAAAGACGTTACATAAGTTAATCTACTTTTTGCAACTCTAATTACGCTTTTTGTTTCACTAATCATTTGAAGGATCAAATTTTAAGGTCCCTCCTTCCTTCTTAAAACCATCTCTAGTAGTCTTAAGCGCTACTACAGTGTCAATGTGTAGGCGATTACGATGCTTTATTTTCAAATTCTTTAGGACGCTAAATTTTCTTCGACAGATGCGTTTGAGAAAGGTATAACAAGCAATGGTCTTAGTATTAACTTTTGATGATTATAAATTTTGCCATAAAATAAACTCTAAAACCTACCTGCCGGATAAGTTGTGTTAAGCTTGAATTAAAAATATGTACATATAAATGTACTTCTAGTACTACTTTTATTACTTCCAAGTTCAGTTCTAGTGTAAATGCCTAATTTCCCCTTGTCTTCCCCACATAATCGCTCCCCCCACCAATTACCAAATTGGACTGAAAATCCCCGCAGTTTGGGGAATTCCCCACAGATTGGCAACGGTCACACGTTGAACAGACCTACCTATAGAGGTATGTTGAACAGAGTGTATAGTCCTGCAACCTCCATTAAAGGGAGGATGTATGTTGTGTCTGCAGGCAACTGCCCATGGTTGCTGTCGGGCTGTTGTACATGCATATTCATGTTGTACATATCTGGTTGTGTGATATCAGGTCTTTTAGTAGTTTGTATGTAGCGATATAGATATTGCTAAAGACCTGTAGTAGCGTATCTTATATTGCGGAGGGGCCGAGAATTAACTCGGACACATAGACCCGTTGGGAACTTTTGTGGTTCCCTAGATAACTTACTCCTCCCCAATCTCGTTGAATCTTCTTCATGAGTTTTACAACGAGACTAGGAGATATGAGCCTGTCTTCTGGTCTTGGATATCCTACCCCTAGGTACTCATTTGCTAAATAGTCAGTGCATCCCATGTGCACAAAAGGTGCTTCAAGCGTTCCGTATGTTCCTCGCAAAGCCTGCAAAAGGGTGTCGCGGTTAGACCCATCTTCATGAGCATGTCGTTGGTTCCAAAGTGGCCAGTGAAGGCCCCAAGCAGGTAGCGGATTTGCCCCCTGGTCATATTCCAAATTAGAAGTGGGCAAATTGTAAGTAATATAAGTGGGGTTCGGTGTACC
Source organism: Orthosia gothica (assembly GCA_949775005.1). NCBI lineage: Eukaryota > Metazoa > Arthropoda > Insecta > Lepidoptera > Noctuidae > Orthosia > Orthosia gothica. Next base: position 5,146,217 of record OX459068.1, read on the forward strand.
GGGCCTGCAGGCATCCGTCTAGTAAATTCTCCGCTTTACTACGCCAACGTTGAAATTAGACAGTCACCCTTGAGTAAAAAAAAACAGCATTTTTTCATTATAGATAATCTTTTTCTTATCGCGAAGTGAATGACATTATCATTGAAAATAATTTCATCATTGAAATCAAGCCTATGATTCCGGCAAAATATTCACCGTGACTGTGCTTTATTTCATCACCGAATGATCATAATCCTAATATAGTTTTTATTTAGCAACAATAGCGAGTTCTATTATGTAAAAATTTAAATTTATAGCCTAACAGCTAAGGCATGAATATCGGAATCTCGTCATATCGGAATCTCGTAACGAAATTACCGATATTTTAATTCCGATACTGAGTGATCCAATATCGGAATCTCGTAATCAGAAAATAAACCTATTTAAGCTCCTTGTGAAGCGTCGAGCGAGAAAGCGCGGTTAAACCCGTTGAATTTGGTGATTAGCAGTGGTCGGATAATCTGTTTACTTATCGGGCAATTATTTACTTATACTTCACTTGATAAAAAAAGAATATGTGCCTCTATGACTTCCGGTTTACAGTCCCGAGATTGGTGAAAATGTTATCTTTAAGAGGACAAGTAAATACACAGTTTCATAGAACCAGTTGTAACAATGATATTTTCATTGATTAATGCTTAGGCTACGGGTATCCGCTGGATTTGAGACGCACGGGATCGGCCAATGTGACGACACTTGGGGGAAGCTTATGTTCAGCAGTGTACTTCTTTCGGCTGAAATGACGGTGATGATGATGATTAAGGCGATTAACACACGGCACCGCGCACCGCTGCGGTAGGCGGTGAAGCGGATCTCATGTCGCATTAGCCTCTAATAAATCCGTTGATGACTAACACACGTACACCGCTCGACCGCGCGGGTCGAGCGGTGCTCTTCTCTCCGCGTCCGCGGCGGTGCGCGGTGCCGTGTGTTAATCGCCTGATGCTGAGATAGTTTTTCATACTTTTGAGAGGGCTATTTCGGAACGAGTCGAATCCTTGATAAACTTTATTTCAAATTTATAATGTGGTACTTGGTTGAAAACCTCAATAAATTAGAAATTAATTAGCTTAAAATTTTTAGTCTTCTGCTTGTTATTAAATACAAAAAATTAGTATATCCGATCACTAATCTGTTGGATAAATCAACTTCAACTACTTGACTACATTAACTCTCATCATCAAGATCATTTCAGCCAAAAGACGTCCACAGCAATGACCGATACCTGTACTGGATTTATAAATAATTTTTACTCACTACACTTATCGGGACTATTTTAACATTGATCGATTAACATTTATTTCCGGTAGTTAGGTAAATAAGCGCCAGATTACCCAGTCACTGGTAATTAGAGAGAGACACAATAGAAAATCCTATTATGTCGCGGCATAAAAGTGTTTTTTTTTTATTGTACTCAATCCAACCTCAGACCGAATATGTCCAATTAACAAAAAAAAAGTGCGATGTTTAACAAAAGTGCGCAATTCCGATATTAATATCGGAGTTCCGATGTTGAGATCTAATATCGAAAATCAGTATCGGAATTGAAAACTTCCGATATTACATGCCCTACTAAGAGCCCACCGCTCACTTCACCTTCAATTGCGTCTAGATATTGTCCTTCTAGGATTCTAGGATCTACAAGAGATTGAATGCTTTGAAGTATGGTGTCCAACGACCTTGAGGGAACAAAACGCGCACTCGTTTCACGCCCGCGCGGCCCAAAATTTAGTAGTTTTTTGTACTTTCCTTATTATTCTATGACTTTAAAAAAAAAAGCTTCAGATCAAAATGTAGATAATTAAATTATCTTTGATATGGTGTCGATTTCATTAAATTACGCCCAGCGGTTTTGTTGTGATTGTCGTGTTTTTGTCCGTTTTAGACATAACTTTACAAATTAATTACACTATGTTATACGAATAAAACTCAAAATTTGCTCAGATGAAATTATTAAGAAAATGGTCTTATATAACATATATTTTTTCCAATAAATTACGACTAGCCGTTTAGACGTGATTCTCATTTTAAAATCAGCTACTCAAGGGAATCGGCGCCTTAATAGCTGTAGTAGACTTAGTTGCCTACTTGGATCTGAGAAAAATGCTATTGCTTTGTTAGAATAAATAACTATAGCAGTAGACTGCTCTGGTTATTTGACCATGCAATGGTGCAACTAATGTAACTTATTAACGACTTATATTGTTAATTTCGGCATGCAGAATGTACCTAACCATATGTTATCCTCGTTTTAGTACTTACAGGATAAATTATTTCCGGAAATTTACATTTGTGTTCATTTGTGTACAAAAAAGGAGTGTTATGTTTTCAGGGTTTAAGTATTTTTGTGGGTTTCCCTATTCCACCATAACTTATAAACGGTTTATCCGATATCAATGTATGTGGTTTCGTTAGAAGCGTTGCGTGAAAATTAAAAAAACAACCCGGCCAAGTGCGAGTCGGACTCGCGCACGAAGGGGTCCGTGCCATTATCGCAAAAAACGTCACAAAAATCAGGTTTGTTGTATGGGAGCCCCACTTAAATATTTATTTTATTCGGTTTTTAGTATTTGTTGTTATCGGTAACAGAAATACATCATCTGTGATAATTTCAACTGTCTAGCTATCACGGTGCATGAGATACAGCCTGGTGACAGATAGACAGACAGACGGACAGACAGACAGACGGACTGCGGAGTCTTAGTAATAGGGTCCCGTTTTTACCCTTTGGGTACGGAACCCTAAAAAGGAGTGTTATGTTTTCGGGGTTCAAGTATGTTTGTGAGTTTCTTTATTGCACCATAATTTCTAAACGGCTTAACCGATATCAATGTATGTGGGTTCGTTAGAAGCGTTGCGTGAATATAAAAAATAAAGTATCGGTCAGCCGTAGTTTATGAAAAAAAAAGATTAAAAAAAAACTTAATTCAAAAAATCAAAAAACTCGACTGCTTCAAAAGCGAACTAAAAAGTCGTAAACAAGGAAAAAATCATGCTGTGCAGTCGGAGGATACATATTCGCGGGCTGGCTGACCAAAATCTGGTGTAACCTCCGCCTGCACAGCAAAATTCGCCATTTTTCTATTGTCCAATTTTAATGTAGCCTATGACACTCGCAGGGTTAAGACGAATCGATTGACGTATGACTCATCAAAATCGGCCAACGCGTTTCGTCTCTGGAACGCCATATAGGAACAAACATACATACATACATACTCACATAAATACATAGACTGATAAACACATTACCCTCCTTTGGCAGTCGGGTAAAAAATAAAGAATCGGTCAGTCGTGGTTTATGAAAAAAAAGTTTAAAAATAAATATTTGACCACGTATACTGTCATCGTCTAGACTAGTGTAGAGCTTGCTTAGAATATAACAAAAATATATTCCTAACACTAGTATTCAATATGCATTGGGCCACTAATAACAGTAATAACATAACAAATAAAATAAAATAAATATAACAGTAGGCACTATTCAATATCCCATGTAAGAACTTTTAAAAAAATGCGCAAAAAAATCGTTATATCACTAAAAGATATGAAATGAAAAATAAATAATTAAAAAAAAATGAAAATCTCGCCTTCCGTGTCAGAAATTGAATTAAAAATAGAATCAAAAAATTATAAACAAGCTAAATGATTTTAGTGTCGAAAACCAATATTTTCATTGCACTCGGGGGACGGCTCCTTGGAACAGTTCTTTACAGGTCCCCCGACTTCGCTGAAAACATTAGTTTTCAGTTTCCACTTTTGCGCACTAGGGCGGTTTAATTACACAGTAAATATTATTACTATTTAGTAAATAACTTGTGCCTGTTCAACACTAAAATCATTTAGATTGTTTTTATTTTTAAGTTAAATTTTTTTATTCACTTTTTGACCAAGCAGGCTTGTTTTTTAGGGTTTCATACCAAAAGGGTAAAAATGGGACCCTATTACTAAGACTCCGCGGTCCGTCTGTCTCTGTCTGTCTGTCACCAGGCTGTATCTCATGAACCGTGATAGCTAGACAGTTGAAAATTTCACAGATGATGTATTTCTGTTGCCGCTATAACAAATACTAAAAACAGAATAAAATAAATATTTAAGTGGGGCTCCCATACAACAAACGTGTTTTTCTGCCGTTTTTTGCGATTATGGTACGGAACCCTTCGTGCGCGAGTCTAACTCGCACTTGGCCGGTTTTTTTTTTAGTTTTGTCATTCCCTTATTTTAGAAGTTACAGGGCGGGGGAACACATTTGACCCCTTTGAAAGTGTCTCTCGCACAAACTATTTAGAAACTGTAAACTGTAAACTTCCACCGAAAATTGGTTTGAACGAGATCTAGTAAGTAGTTTTTTTCATACGTCATTAATCGTAAACCGCAATTTACCAAGTACGGAACCCTTCGTGCGCGAGTCCGACTTGCACTTGTTATTCAGTGTTTTTTCCTTAACGACACGGGTTATGTGGTGCCCGTGAATATTGTTCCGATTGTTTTTTATTAGGCTGCGTTGATCTATCCGAATCCATACAAAAGCCAAATTATAATGTGTTAACTAGCCGGTTATATGATGTTCTGCGAATGATGGAAAAAGGGAAAACTTGTTTTGTAGTAAAAGCCAAGATATCTTCATCGCCTTTATTTACTCCAAGAACGGTGATTATGAGTTCATTACAAATTTAGCCAAGATAAATCGCCTCTATATTCTCCATGAACGGTGATTATGAGTTTATTACGAATTTAACCAAGATAAATCACCTTTATATACTCCATGAACGGTGATTATGAGTTTATTACGAATTTAGCCAAGATAAATCGCCTTTATATTCTCCATGAACGGTGATTATGAGTTCATTACTAATTTAGCCAAGATAAATCGCCTTTATATTCTCCATGAACGGTGATTATGAGTTCATTACGAATTTAGCCAAGATAAATCGCCTGTATATTCTCCATGAACGGTGATTATGAGTTTATTACGAATTTAACCAAGATAAATCACCTTTATATACTCCATGAACGGTGATTGTGAGTTCATTACTAATTTAACAAAGATAAATCGCCTTTATATTCTCCATGAACGGTGATTATGAGTTCATTACGAATTTAGCCAATATAAATCGCCTTTATATTCTCCATGAACGGTGATTATGAGTTCATTACTAATTTAGCCAAGATAAATCGCCTTTATATTCTCCATGAATGGTGATTATGAGTTCATTACGTCGTCAGGTCATTGGATCAACTTCGTAAAGGTTAAGTGCCAATAAAATCATGAATGACTTAGCTTTACCCGCAGCTTGGCTCCCGTGACAATGCTCTCAATAGTGTACTAAGTGTAACCAATCTAGTTTTTTTTAACGATAGTCTCGCATTTGATTATCTCACCAGGGCCTGCAGTCTCGACATAGCTAACGATCGTTACGTTACTTAACATTCGTTAAGTCTTACCGGAAAAATACGCTTGCCGTAACGACGCTAACAATAAACGCAAGTCTCGACAGCCGAGTTACCGTGCACAATCGGTCACTTTCTTGACGTAGCGTGGCCGGTACGCTACCGATGTTCGTATTCATAGTGCGGTGATTTTATTGTAAAATTATGCCAGTTGAAAAAAATCCTTTTATTAAAGGGAAAATTTGTTGACAAGATATTAAAAAAAAAACTATTTTTCTTTGAAAATTGTACAGAAGATAGGTAAACCATATCATGTTAACACTTTTTTGCATAGAAACGTGTAAGTAGCTTATACCATTTTTAAGAATACGCATAACAAAGAAGAAAATAGTTCGCTTCCTTGCAACACAGACGTGGAACATGGGAACTGTCAACTGTCGATGTCAATGTCAAAGTCAAGTTTATTTGTACACAAAATGCGACAATGAAATTGAATTGGAATTGATAAAAAAACTGGAAAAGAACCGTATTTCGATGGTGGAGTACAGTGACAAAGGCGCAGGCCCGAGCCCGAGTGCCAGCAGCGTGTGCGTCAGGTAAATACAACCTACAACAATTTTCGATTCCTATTTTGGGTATGTCCGAAGTAGTTTGTGTTTACTTAATGAATATCTTAAATGTTTCAGGCGTATTTCGGGGCAGATCGATGCACTTTTGGTGACTTTAGAACGCCGTCCATATCTCCACACGGGCAAATTTTGAAACAGGCTGGAAGGAGGTTGCCAAGGAGCTCAACAAACTCCCAAACGGATCCAACAAGTTGCCCGAGCGTTAAATCTCAAGTTGGTTTTTAAATGTAAGTACAAGCCACGTCGGTTTTGTTTATATTTAGTAGAATACTTAGGTATCCTAATTACAGATTTGGAGAGACTTATAAAGCCATGCCTGCACTAAGGCGGCAAAATTAAAAAAAGAAATCATTCAAATTGGCAACCGAGGCATCATCACTGACTGAGGTGGAGAGACGTATAATGTCCTTAATTGGTGTAGAGTACACATTTGGCATCGACTGCCCGTATGCTATGCCATTTCCTTCTTTATTATTATAATCACTAGCACGCTAGAGGTCATTAAGAGACATTTATAGTATATCTATTTTTTTTACAGATGCTAGCTGCTGCAACTCAAGTGCAAGCAGATGCTGCCAATATGCAGGCTGAGGTAGCAAGGCACAAGCTGAGGCATTGGTGCTATTTGCATAGGCTGCAAATAAAGTAGCTAACGCTTTAACAACTTTTTAAATAAAAATAATGTATGGTTTAATATGTTTTTATTTAAATCACAGTGGGTCAATAAAATAAAACTAGTATTAACGAGTATTCTTCTTATGTGCTCTGCAACAGCTCTCTCAGTGAGATACAAATCCTGTAAAACAAAAACAAGATTTTAGGAGTATTCATACAACGGTGTTACATAAGTCGGACTTGATGCTATAGAAATGAAGATGCCAATGAAATAGGTATAAAAATCTGGGGAAAATTATATGTTCTGCAAATATAGGTATACCTATTTAATAAATATAATAAAACATTAAATGGATACCTTAAAATAAATAATTTGATAAGGTACCTGTAACTTCTAGGCCATCTTCATGAACTTTACCATCATTGTCCACTATTTGTGTGGGTGTGGTGGCCTCTGGTTCATTTAATTAATATTTTATATATGTGTATTTATGCGTTGGTGGGAAAGACACCTAAAAACAGACTTCAGCACACCCAAGCATCTTTCAACGACGTTCCTGGGTGAACAATGAGCATTTGTGTATTGATACTCCGGTGTCCCTGGTCGTTGAATTTTTAAAGGAGTCATAAGCCATGGTTCCAGAGGATATCCATCATCACCTAACAGATAAAACATAGAATGTACTTTCAGCAGTCTAATGGGCAACCTGTTCTAGACAGATTATAATGAACATTTATTATTAGTTACCAAGCAGCCATGTACGGTGGTCCCCATTGATATTATTTTTATATGTGTGCAGTCTATGGCTCCAATCACATCATGGAATGGCTGTGGAGCATTTCTAAACTTCTCTTTAACTGCACACCGTTCTTCTTGGGTCATGAGAAATTTGACATACCTATCTAGGTTTTAGCCAAAGTTACAGCATGTATTACTCGGCTTACTGACTTTTGGCTTATGCTGCAGCCCCACTGTAAGCCAATAGGTAGTTGCCACTTGACTATTAAGAAGAAAATTATAAAAACATCTTGGATATTATGAAAAATAATTAGAAATATTATTTAGGCACGGTATCTACCCAACTCTACACTCACTTGAGACTCCACAGAAAGTCCGTAAGGCCCTCATCTTTGAATAGATGGGCGAAGTACACCAACGAGCTCATGAAACATGTCCTTGTTTATTCGGTGAAGATAGAGAAATTGGCCATCCTCTAAATCCAAAGGATTTTCACCTTCACGTCGGTTTCGTGCAATTTGCCGCTGTTTTATCATATCGCGTCTGTGTTCGAGCACGAATAAATTATCTGCAGCCATATTTATGTCTAATTATTATTTATTTATTGTTTTTATAACCTCTAAAACCAAGATAATGATCGTTACGAACACTTAGCGGGCTGTCAAAAATGCACGCTAGGAAATCCGATAACATACCGTCGTAACGTCAAAATATGTTAAGTGTGCGATGAAAAATGATAGCTTTGACAGTCGAGACTACCAATAATCGTTATTTAACAATCGTTGGGACTTATCAACCGATCGTTACGATTTAACGAATGCTATCTATGTCGAGACTGCAGGCCCAGGGCCTGCAGTCTCGACATAGCTAACGATCGTTACGTTATATAACATTCGTTAACTCTTACCACAAAATAGTAAGTATACAGAAGGGCCACTCCCGCCGTTTGGAAAATTGACAGCTAAACTTGACAGATTCACTAGGGTTGCTACTATAAGATTCCGAATAAAAAAAAAAGGGTAGGTTGCCCAAGTTACAAACATAAATACATAGATTCGTCTAAACATACATCATATCATGCTTACATGCCTTAGAGGGTAGACAGGGCATCAAATATCCATTTAATATCACGAACACTACAACCCTAGTGAATCTGTCAAGTTTAGCTGTCAATTTTCCAAACGGCGGGAGTGGCCCTTCTGTATACTTACTATTTTGTGGTAAGAGTTAACGAATGTTAGTTAACGTAACGATCGTTAGCTATGTCGAGACTGCAGGCCACGGTGGTAAGCGATGAATTTCGAATATAATTCCGTCATAGGACACGTTCACACAGAAAATCCGTATTTCCAGGATCGTTTTTATGGGCCTACATACCCGTTAGTGCCGTAAATAAAATAAATAAATATAAATAAAACGGTAACTTTCTAAAGCATACTCCTTAGTAACGGCTAGGTTTGAAAAAATATTATATTTATTATTGATTCATGTACATAATTTTGAACACAAGGTTTTTTCGTGTAACTAATAGTTTTGCAACACGATATTTTTTCGCAATATTTGGAAACTCCTCCAAAACGACTTGGATGTTTATAAATATTTTTACACAGAAAAATTGATGGCTAGAATTTCTTCATAACTATATAACATAGCATATGTAAATTAAATAATATTTTGCAAACAAAACTAAAAAAAGCAAAATGAGGTTCAATATTGAAATTGTATGTATGTATGTAAGTGTGTTTGGGTCAAATCTTGCAACTGCATTTTAAAGTAGTTATCCTCCACCGATTAAGATGAAATTTTGCATACATGTTTAGTTTGGATGCATGGTTGGCTGAGTGACGTCATTCTAAATCCAAGATGGCGGACTAGTTATTTTTTGTGCACTGCCATGCTACGGGTATCAAATGAAAGGGTTTGCTGAGAAGAATACGAAAAAGCTGGTTTTAAAAATAAATAAAATAATGAATAATTTTATAAGCGTTTAAACGGATCCGTCTTCTCGACATGGCCGGTAGCAAATTTCTCTCATTATAATTAAATGTACCGATATAACAATAATACTGTTTTAAGGGAGGTGCGCAAGTGACATAATTATATGGACCAACAATTTATGACTTAAAAATCAAAAGATATAAATATAAATGTGATCACGGAGAGGGAGGGAAAATAAATTATGAATAAAATTTATTTTCCAATCTACCAAGAAAAATAAACAAACAGTATTGAATTTAAGTACTTACATTTAAATATTTATGGTTCCGTTTCGGAAAAAAAAAAATTATCCAGTTCCTGTTTTGCCGTTTTTACTATAAAAACGCGGAAAACGACTCGAAAAGGTAAACACCGTTTGAAATGTTCCTATCAATAAATATTTTTTAAAAAATACATAATAGCCTAAGCCTATACATAGCCTTAGAATGAGTTTCGAAACCGAGTTTCGTCAACGCGATATTTCTTTTCAATGTCGCATTATATTACCATAGACTCTGCGAAAACCAACTTTAATTCTGAAGCAGTAGAGATTGGAATGCTTTAAGCGTGATATACAATGTATTTTTCTACTTGGTTATAATAAGGTTTCCGGAATGGTCGGTAACAGTTCAGTTTGTTTCGCAGACAGATACATATTGTCCACTTATTGGGAAGCAAATAAAGTGAAAATGACGAATGGAACGGCCAATTTAGTGCGTACAGTTTTGATAACAGGTATATTGTTGTAGATCGTTTTGTAGGAGTAAGTAAATTGTTTTTAACCCCCGCCGGAAAAAGAGCTGTGTTATAAGTTTAACGTGTGTCTGTGTGTCTGTCTGTGGCATCATAGCGCCTAAACGGACGAACCGATTTTGATTTAGTTTTTTTTTTGTTTGAAAGGTGATTTTGTCGAGAGTGTTCTTAGCTATGTTTGAATAATATCGGTTTTGCCGTTCAAAAAATATGGGCGTTTTACTTTTTGAATCGGAGTGTTTTCGCAAGATTTCGTGTCATAATTACGTGTTCAATAGATTGCCGATCGAAGCGTATCTACTATGTACTAGATAAATTATGTAGCATAAAATAAAATGTTTCGGGGGTTTTTTAAATTTTGAAATTTTACTTGTCTTGTATTGTAGGCGCTTTTGAAAACATACGGCCCCTCGCATTATATCCAGACCAGAAACATAACTGCACCCATAAAAATAACCGAAATATATAAATAAAAAAACATATATGGTCCTTGGTTTGTTCCCAGGCAGGCGCTTTACTTTGTGTAAATTGTTTCATCACCACTGCTCTCAAAACGGTGAAGGAAAACATCGTGAGGAAACCGGCATGTCCTAGAACCAAAAATTCGAAGACATGTGACATCAACCAACCCGCACTGGGCGCGCGTGGTGGATTACGGCCCATTTCCTCTCACAGAGAGGAGGCCTGTGTCCCAGCAGTGGGAACAATAAAAAAGGCTGAAGATGATGATGATTATAATCTATGCTAATATTATAACGCTGAAGTGTTTGTTTGTTTGAACGCGCTAATCTCAGGAACTACTGGTTGGAATTGAAAATTCTTTTTGTGTTGGATAGTCCATTTATCGAGGAAGGTTAGACTATATAACATCACGACCAATAGGAGCGGAGCATAAATGAAAAATGTTGCAAAAAGGCGCAAAAATATTCCTTTTTGAGTGCTTCCGTTGCGTGCGCTGCGTAAGCGGTTTAACTTACGCAATATCATGTATTTAGGGTAGGTAGGTTAGGGTAGGTAGGTAGAAAGTTGACTGGAGCGAAGCCGCGTGGCACAGCTAGTAAAATCATATTTATTCAATTCAATCGCTTTCTTTGAGTTTTGTATCCACGTGCGAACAAGGTTTTGGTTTTTTTTTTTTGCTTCTCTATAATTTTTGTTAGGTACCTTATTCACCGCTTTGCCGGTCTGTCTATCAGTCTATGTGAATTAAAATCGGTTAATCTACATCTATTAACCAATTTAATGGATTAGTACAGTGTGCTTATTATTCCGAATTGTTTAACATACTCGCTTGTGTGTGATAACGTAAAAGATCTCCTAGGTCAATTTTTTTTTACAAAAAAAAGAGGTTTCTCCTTACTTTCACCAGACGGCGCTTATCCAGTGTGCTTATGCCGAGTTTTTCAACGTACTCACTCGTGATAACGTAAACGTTCTCTTATGTCAAAATGTATACAAAAAACCGGCCAAGTGCGAGTTGGACTCGCGCACGAAGGGTTCCGTACCATTATAGCAAAAAACGGCAAAAAAAACACGTTTGTTGTATGGGAGCCCCACTTTAATATTTATTTTATTCTGTTTTTACCCGACTGCCGAAGGAGGGTAATGTGTTATATATTCGATTTAGATATCAGTCTATGTTATGTATGTATGTATGTTTGTTTGTTCCTATATGGCGTTCCAGGGAATAAACGCGTTGGCCGATTTCAATGATTCGTACGTAAATCGATTCGTCTTATCCATGCGAGTGTCACTGGCTACATTAAAATTGAACAATAGAAAAATGGCGGCTTTTGGGCGCCTGTGGGGTCAAAAGTTTTTTTTTCTGCCGAACCATCGTGTGGGGTATCAAAATAAAGGGTTTTAAGAGGTGATTTCAAAAATATAATACTTATACGTTTAGATGTACCAAATTCGAAAGAAAACTACCTAAAAAGTTATAAATAAAAAAAAGTTAAATCAAAAAACCCGACTGCTTCAAAAGCGAACTAAAAAGTCGTAAAAAAGGAAAAAATTATGCTGTGCAGTCGGAGGATACATATTCGCTGGCTGGCTGACCAAAATCTGGTGTACCTTACCTACCTATTGTCCAATTTTATTTAGCCAGTGACACTCGCAGGGTTAAGACGAATCGATTGACGTACGAATCATCAAAATCGGCCAACACGTTTGGTCTCTGGAACGCCATATAGGTACAAACATACATACATACATACATACATATATACATACATACATAGACTGATAAACACATTACCCTCTTACGGCAGTCGGGTCAAAAGTAGCCAATGTCACCCGGGGATAGTGTAGCTTCCCAACGGTGAAAGAATTTTCGAAATACAAAAATACAAATCTTTCGTCTTTATAATATTACTAGCTGACCCGGCAAACTTTGTTTTGCTATAAAAAGATCAAACATTTATCTAACCTACCTACCCTACCTTACACTACCTACCCTACCCTACCCTACACTACCCTACCCTACCCTACACTACACTACTCAACACTACCCTACCCTACACTACCCTACCTATAAACCTCACGGAGCCCGAGACCTTTCCAACGAATGCAAAACCGTGGAAAGTCGTCGGTTCGTGCGTTCTGGAGTTATAGCGTCAGGGAGGAAAACCCGACTTATTTTTATATAGTAGATTAATTAGAATTTAATTAAGTAACCACGTTTCCGAACAAATGATGCTCGAATTTAATTAAGTAACCACGTTTCCGAACAAACAATGCTCTTTCAATATAGTCTATGGCTGTGATGACATTGACATTCGTTACGCGCGTTTTTTTAAATATGCAAAATTAAATGTATATTTTTCAATATTTCTGAGAGATTTTCTTAATATTTTTTTCCGTAAGAACCTACTCCTAATAATAACAAATACAACAAAAAATGAATTAGTGAAATCGGTCCAGCCATTCACGCGTCATGCCGTGACCAAGGAAAACGGGTTTCATTTTTATATATATAGATTAGTATAGATTAAATAAGATTATTCTGAAGGATAAGTATCTACCAAAATATATATTTAATCGTAAAATGAATAAAAGGTAGGTCCTTATTTTGTGCTAAAGTTAAAGACTAAAACAGTATTACCATGCATGACCTTTAGATAATAATATATAAATCAAAGAGGTCACAAATTGAAAATAAGGTTACTAGGATTTGTAACTTTTTTGACGGCGACAGTACATTATCTGCCTTTTTGCAAATCTGTCCTTCTGCTAATCTGGGATTTTGCTATTCCGGGATTTTGCTTATCTGTCCTTCTGCTGCAGAGGGGATAAAGCGTATATATTTGTTGGAACCTTTTAAGGCGCCGATTCCCTTGAATAGCTGATTTTAAAATGAGAATCACTTCTAAACGGCTAGTCGTAATTTATTGGAAAAAATGTATGTTTTATTAGACCATTTTCTTAATAATTTCATCTAAGCAAAATTTGAGTTTTATTCGTATAACATAGTGTAATTAATTTGTAAAGTTATGTCTAAAACGGACAAAAACACGACAATCACACCAAAACCGCTGGGCGTATTTTAATGAAATTGACACCATCTCAAAGACATTTTAATTATCTACATTTTCATCTGAAGCTTTTTTTTTAGAGTCATACAATAATAAGGAAAGTACAAAAAGCTACTAAATTTTGGGTCGCGCGGGTGTGAAACGAGGGCGCGTTTTGTTCCCTCAAGGTCGTTGGCGTTAGTCGTCGTCTTAAGTAGCTATTGTTATTTACGCAATAATTTAATACATATAATGTAAATTTGCATGTGCAAACAAACATAGGTATACACCAATGTGACTTATTGTATTTGTACCTAAGTGCATACCCAAGCAACTGAATAAATAGTTAAAACGAACATCACATCACACTCACACCTCACATTATACTTAATATTATAAAGGCGTATGTTTGTGAGTGTGTGTATGTTTGTTACTTCTTCACGCTCAAACGTCTGGACGGATCTGGATGAAATTTGGCAGAGAGATAGATTATAAATAAATCAAATCAAAATGTTCATTTGCCAGAAATACAAAGATTTGAAGGGAAGATGTTAAAGCCTAAAAGTGACTGTATTCTGCCTGCAAGCAAGTGTGCAAATTGTTTATAAAAAAAATGTAATCATTAAATTAAATTAGAAAGAAACCATAACAACATTCATGCATTCCAATACTTAAATTAAATTACAATTGTCCGTAAAAGTACAGTTACCAAAAAAAAAAGGAAATAATATTTAAGAAACAACATAAAACCATTATTTCCATGTATATATAGTTTGGAGTAGCACATAGGATACTTTATCCCCGGGAATATGTGCCCTTAAGCTAGTAAAAGCTTATTATTATAAAAAATACTAGCTGACCCGGCAAACTTTGTTTTGCCATAAATATACCATACATTTATCTACCCTACCTACCCTACCTTACACTACCTACCCTACCCTACCCTACACTACCCTACACTACCCTACACTACCCTACACTACCCTACACTACCCTACACTACCCTACACTACCCTACCCTACCCTACCCGACCCTACACTACCCTACACTACCCTACCCTACCCGACCCTACACGACCCTACACTACCCTACCCTACACTACCCTACCCTACCCTACCCTACCCTACCCTACCCTACTAGACCTTACCCTACGAGACCTTTCCAACGAATGCAAAACCGTGGAAATCGGTTCGTCCGTTCTGGAGTTATAGCGTCAGGGAGGAAAACCCGACTTATTTTTATATAGTAGATATAAGTAGTATGCGGAACAGGGTGTAAAGTCCCACAAACGTCCATAGAAAAGGGAGGATCCTCCGACCAGATGGGAGTTGTCTGGTCCGGGCAACTCACAGAGTACTTTTTTTATATATGAAATAGAGGTCTATCTCCGCTACAAAATTGAGAAACGGAAAGTGTCGCCCTCTGGATACAGGTTTTGAAACTATTGCCAACATACTTGTTTTAATAAATTTTAGGGAACAAAAAGTGCCACGGTTCGCGAGAATCGAACCAGAATTCATTTGTATGTCAATCTGACGCTGTACGAATAGGCTATTCAGACGTTGCTAATGAGAATGAAAATTAAGATTACTTGCTGGTACTTATTTCAAATTGTACATCATGAATACCGCCATCTCTGTGCTGGTTGTCTAGTTAACGTACGATATAATAACGACAAATTAAAATGTCATTTAAATGTATGGAGTGGCAATACTTTTGGTGTCCAACCTAATTTTATACACTTATATTAGAACAATTACTCGTTTGCCACTATTAAGATTGTCACCCCTGGGGCAACTGCCCAACGGTTATTGTCGGACTGTTGTGTGTTCAAATCGCGCCGAAAACTTTGCTTGCGCGATGCAGGATTTGTGTGACGTCATGTAATTAGTTCGTAAGTGGCGGCGTTGGTGCCGCTACAATATCAAAAGATAACTAACCCTTATTTTGAACTCCGGCACAGTTGGGTGGGAATACGGTTACTATCAAATACCATTTATAATGGTTATCATAGTACTTGAAGTTTATTAATCTGTACCTATATAAATACATATAAGTCTACAAGTATCTAATTGTGCAAAGTTCAGTCATGTCATTAATAATAATGTTATGTTTAACTTATCCCCTCTCTAATTATACTAAGACCAATGATTTGTTATCATTATTACTTTCGTTAGTTTAGGATCATACTGGCGCTGGCCATGTAACAGACGACATAAAAGAGAAAGAAGAAAAAAAATTGACAGTTGAAAACCGCGAAGCTTTGACAGTTAAAAAGCGCGGGCGAAACTTTGACAGAACTTTTTTTTTATTTCAAAATGTTGGCAGGTTTAGTGTCTGTGTTTTTTAATTTTACAATAAAGGTTTGTGTCGCAGGGTTGTTTGCTGGCCAGTCACAATGGCTGGATGGCCTCGCCAAGAGCTTGGGGTACGAAAGCGTGTATCACCACGCGGTCATCATCGACGCCGGTTCTTCGGGCTCCAGGGTGCTTGCTTATAAGTTTAGAGTACCTTTTACAGGTGAGTTTTTTTCTTTTTTCTTTATGGATTCTCTTCGTGTTTTCTTTTATTACAGTTTGTTAAGCCTACAGTAGGGTTTATCGTAGTCGGCTCCCACCGAGACTAAACGCGAATCTGCGCGTACTAAATTCGAATTCAAATTCCGAACGGTGTTCGAATGATCTTCAGATTATTTCACTGAAATGTGTATCTTTTTATGTTGTAAATAAAGATTTATATTGTATCGGTATTTTAAAATGTGCGCGCAACATCGCGTCACGTTTAAGTGCGACCTGACCCTAAGGTCGAATGTCACTTGGACGTCATATAATGTCACGTAGGACGGAAATACACATGCACAGTGACCTGCCTTAAAAGTGTGCATAACTAGAAGAAGCACAACTTCTGATTGTTAAATGATTCTTTCACTTTTTTATACAAATTAAGGCAAACTTTTCGTTCATCTGAAATTTCACTACAAGTGGAAAGGGATGCCTTGATAAAACCAACAAGAAAAAAACCTCCAGATATCAGAATATTAGGAAAAAAAATAATGTAGTAAATTGAGGTGTATTGCGTACTTACATATGGTATTAAATCCCTTCTGTTTTATGTACTTTGGTATCATAATTGGTACACTTTCTAATTCTATACACACGATGGCTTTTTAGGGTTCCGTAGCCAAATGGCAAAAAACGGAACCCTTATAGATTCGTCATGTCTGTCTGTCTGTCTGTCTGTCTGTCTGTCTGTCTGTCTGTCTGTCTGTCTGTCTGTCTGTCCGTCCGTATGTCACAGCCACTTTATTCCGAAACTATAAGAACTATGCTGTTGAAACTTGGTGAGTAGATGTATTCTGTGAACCGCATTAAGATTTTCACTCAAAAATAGAAAAAAAACAATAAATTTTGGGGGTCCCCATACTTGAAACTGAAACTAAACTATATTTTTTCCATCAAACCCATACGTGTGGGGTATCTATGGATAGGTCTTCAAAAATGATATTGAGGTTTCTGATATCATTTTTTTCTAAACTGAACAGTTTGCGCGAGAGACACTTCCAAAGTGGCAAAATGTGTGTCCCCCCCCTGTAACTTCTAAAATAGGAGAATGATAAAACTAAAAAAAATATATGATGTACATTACCATGTAAACTACCAGCGAAAATTGGTTTGAACGAGATCTAGTAAGTAGTTTTTTTTTAATACGACATAAATCGTAAACCGCAATTTACCAAGTACGGAACCCTTCGTGCGCGAGTCCGACTCGCACTTGGCCGGTTTTTTTATTTTGTTTTTGTTTCAACAAAGCGTATCGCTCGTCGCCATGCGTGACATAGACTAAATACCATACGTCCCAATTAGGACGTATTCAAATCTTCACAATGCGCGCGCTCATAACATATCTGTTTACTAGAAGATCAATGGGCATGTGTATTTTCACCTTTAGGCCCAGTTTTTTGATCCGTAACTCCACCAATGGTTAAATTTTCTAAACATTTTTTTTTAATTTCTCACCACAATAAACATTACAGACATTGTTACACTAACGGTACATGATATTATTATGGTTTAGTTTACTGTGGTAGACTGGTGCCTAAGCTAGGCTTTAAGGCCGTACCCTGACCAAAACACCGCCGTGAGCATTCCTAGTGCCCTAGCGGCACACTGGTGGCGCATGAGTTACGCCCAGATGTTAGAATAAAATCTTTATAAAATCGAATTCTGGTCTATTGAAAAAAATAAATTTTACAAGATGTTTGTTATTTAATTGTCTATATATTTATTAGTGTTAGTACAAACATTAATTAATGAACACTTTACGAGAAGGTGCATGCTATCAATAATTATTTCTCATTTTTATGGTTTTGTTGGAAGGAGATTAGTTAAACATATAATTCATTAAAAAAAAAATGAAATCTACCATTTTGGAATCAAGATTAGGTGTAGAAATTTATTTAATTTTTATTAGTTGATATTTCTTTTTAAATAACGAGTAGACAGCTCCTAAAAACTGCACAAAAACCGCTAGCGCAGGGCCTGTGTTTTAGGTCACCAGCAGCCTAATTGTGTAAGTGAATTCGGCAAAGGAAACAATCTGGTTCTTTCCCAAAAACACACACATACACAAAAAAGTTGAATCTTTACACACATACACAAAAAAGTTGAATCTTTATTCAACTTATTCAAAAAAAAATCTTCTTTATTCAAAATTATGGTTTGTTGTAGTGTTAGAATTGTTAGTAAAGGTTTTAGTGAGAGCCTCACAAATCGGTGTTTCTATGTGATGTTTAAATTCCGCCCCTAAGACTACCCACTGGCCAAAAGGTTAAACCTGAATGAAGTTTTAATTTACTGCGAATTGCTGTCACAAGTTAACAATCCCAAAACCCCTGACTTTACAAGTCATCATCATCATCATATCAGCCGAAAGACGTCCACTGCTGGACATAGGCCTCCCCCAAGCGTCGCCACATTGACCGATCCCGTGCGTACCTTCACCAGGTCATCGGTCCACCTGGTGTGAGGCCTTCCAACGCAACGTCTTCCGGTTCGCGGTCGCCACTCCAGAACCTTTCTGCCCCATCGCATCGGCCATCCATTCTGCGAGCAATGTGCCCTGCCCACTGCCACTTAAGTTTGGCAATTTTTCTGGCTATGTCGGTAACCCTGGTTCTCTTGCGGATCTCTACATTTCTGATTCGATGGAAGGAAACTCCGAGCATAGTCCTCTCCATTGCCCTTTGGGTGACTGTAAGCTTTGCATAAGTACTAATTACAAAACTATGTTGTTAGAACAATAAATATTTAGTTGACGATAAAGTTAGTAGTATTGCTGATTACGTTATTACGGTCCTAATCTGTTCCATTATTGCTGATAACATAGAATGGATAATAATAATAAACATTTAGGTTTATTTCCTATTCGTATCATTACTGGAAATCAGAAAATAAATAAATATGTTTTTTTTTTTTAATTATACTAAACTAGCGGACGCCTCGCGGTTTCACCCGCGTAGTTTCCGTTCCCGTGGGAATACAGGGATAAAAAGTAGCCTATGTTACCAGGGGATAGTGTAGCTTCCCAACGGTGAAAGAATTTTTGAAATCGGTCCTGTAGTTTTTAAGTTTTTTCGTTACATCTAAACATACAAAAATACAAATCTTTCCTCTTTATAATATTAGTATAGATAAAAACTAAACTAAATTATGTGATTATACTGAATACATTTGGAAACACAAAAGGGAAAATTTTAACTTCCCAAATCATATTAGATAAAGTCTAGACAGATTGATCGAATCATATTTTTTTTTACATTCATCATGGAATCAATGATTTATCGACATCTCCACAATTCTCACAGACACTTAGAAAAATGATGACATCTAATTCGGAGATTTTTGTTTTGTGTGAGGTGCTCATGCATACTGCACTACCACGGGGTGATAGCGCAGTTCTGTGGTACTCCAACCCACTAAAACTCCACGGTGTCCTCCTGTGCCGCTTATGGCGGGAACACGGACACGTGTTAGCACTCACCGCGAACCCGCCGCGGCTGTCCGTAACCTTGACCTTCCTCTGGGGAGTACCCCCCATCACCGGCGCACCAGAACATACTTTACGCCGTGACAATCCCAGGGACCAAATCAGCACATGGGCGCCAGACGACCCCGTTTATGCTACCTACCATTTTTCGGCCGCAGGGGATAGGGAGAGCGGCCAACGCTATACCGACACTCCTCCTCCCCTGCGGCCCCACCGCGTCCGTCCCGGCCGCTATAGGTAGGGAGAGCGGCGCACCACAATACCGGCACTCCTCTCCCGCCGCGGCCTCCAACCCTCAGCCGCGATATCGTATGGTAAAGGGAAGCCCCATACGATGATACGACATCGCGGCCCGCCTCAGTTGCGATGTCGCCCAGGGCGCACCGTAACCACCTCGGGTTCCTCTTCGCTTCACTGTGGGTGACCAAGCCACGGCTATTGGTACCTCCGCCTCGACAATGCGGGAACCCACCGGGGGGGAATTTCGAGGCCTAGTGCGGTCCCAGTTTCAATACCCGTGTGGAGCAAAGTACCTACCTCATGTGGATAGGAGCACCCAGAGTTATACACCAGTCTCCTCCTTCGAGAAATACAAGCGTAAAGATATTGTTACAAGATAGGGCAGCGCCATCTAGTGACGAGTAGAAGAACTAAGTAGTACCTAGTGGCGCCATCTAGTATCGAATAGCGGAACTAATGTTCTCGGAAGTTCGTGTCGAGTAGAATTTTCTAGAATGTTCGAACCGAACATTCTGGAAGTTTCTAGTCGCTTCGGGATCGATGAGTTCAAAAGTCGATTGTTCTGGAAGATTCTCGAAGTACCTAGAACAGTATGGAACGTTCTAGAAACATCTTCCGGGCTATATAAAGAGCGGTCGGGTTCGTCGTGGGGCAGTTTCGATTGAGAAGCGATACAGAGCGATCAAAGCGGAAAATAGTGCGAAGTAATAGAATTGTTTAAGAAGTGTTTTTGTAATAAACAGTGATTAATTGAAGTCTGCTGTTTAAATAATTTATCCCTGAACCCCAGCTCGTAACAATATATTTATGTAAACAACATTTGGTATTATTTCCGTTATGCCTCAGCTTTCTGTAACATTTAGGAAAAAAAAACAATACCGTCTTTGAACAGTCCCCGAAGAATAAGAAAATTGAAATTCCATGGAGCGTAAATAATTTCCGTGATAGCTATGTATCTACTTGTACATACAATGCACAGTTTTATCAGTTACCGTTTATCTTGCGACGGTAAACTATTATACGCTGAAGTGTTATTTCTGTAATAAGTGTGCATGGAGTAACACGTGCCTAAAACCTATGTTTCAATTCAAGGTTCCTGTGTTTTCATGGCCGGCGCCGTACACTAACGAATTTCATGGCACTTTGTTAGTTTACATGTTTTATTTACAATTTTTACCCGACTGCCGAAGGAGGGTAATGTGTTTATCAGTCTATGTATGTATGTATGTTTGTTCCTATATGGCGTTCCAGAGACCAAACGCGTTGGTCGATTTTGATGATTCATACGTCAATCGATGCGTCTTAACCCTGCGAGTGTCATAGGCTACATTAAAATTGGACAATAGAAAAATGGCGGATTTTGGGTGCCATATTGTGGGGGCCCAATTTTTTTTTCTTCCACACCCATCGTGTGGGGTATCAAAATAAAGGGTTTTAAGAGGGGATTTCAAAAATATATAACACTTATATGTTTAAATATATCTAATTCGAAAAAAAAACTAACTAAAAAGTTATAAATAATAAAACTTAATTCAAAAAATAAAATAAACCTGACTGCTTCAAAAGCGAACTAAAAAGTCGTAAACAAGGAAAAAATCATGCTGTGCAGTCGGAGGATACATATTTGCGGGCTGGCTGACCAAAATCTGGTGTATCCTCCGCCTGCACAGCATGATTTTTTCCTTGTTTACGTTAGTCGGGTTTTTTTATTTTTTTACGCCTAATCTTAAAACTAAATGATGTTTATTGTGTAAATTGTAACTACAAATATAACACTTACAAATCAATCTTGTTCTTCACTAGAAATTAGTCGGAGGACTTACATAATTTTTTTGTGATAGGTAGTAAAATGTCCGGGAATGATATTTGGAAATGAAAGCCGGATCAACAACTAAGCTTAGTTTGTAACCTAGCTCACAGAGTTGAGTTAATTTGTAGGGTTTCGTACCCGAAGATACCAAACGGAGCCCAATTGCTGGCACTCTCGTCTGTCGTGTATCCGGAGGCGAGAGTTTAAATATTGAATTAAATAAATATTATGATAAATATTCCGAAGATTCCTCATTGTTATATTAAATTCTGCTGACATAATATCCGTGATATTGTGTTCTCTCCATGAATACTGCATATGTTTTAAATTCATTTACCTATAGAACTTACCAAGCATTTGCAAGAACAACGGATACAAATCGTGTTACCCAGTACCTGGGTTCTCGCAGTTGTTGCGCAACCGATCCCATCTAATAGTGCTAACACACGGCCGGATTTGGTACGGCCGGACCACGGTTTTGTGGGCGTAGTTAGTCCGCCCGTACCATATCCGAGCGTGTGTAGAGTGGTCCGCCGGACATTATTATTATTAACTAGCTGACCCAGCAAAGGTTGTTTTGCCATAAAAATAACAAAACACCAAACATTTTATCCTACCAACCCTACCCTACCGTACCCTACCTTACCCTACCCTACCTACCTACCATTATTTTTTGTTTTTAAACCTTCCCTGTATTCTGGCGAACAAAACAACTAGGATACACTAGGATTTGTGGGCGGAGTAAGTCCGGCCGCACCAAATCCGGACTATTAGTTGGGCAAAGATTAGATGATGATGATTTTTCTTTTTATTAATGATAGGCTCGCGTTTGACCACTACCTCGCCTGATTCGATCAAATAATGAAGGTGGGCTGCGCTGGGGCGGCTGCTGCAGGTGCTGAAAACCTCAAACGGCGCAAATACAACAATTTAATTGGTAATTATGTGTTTGAGCCGTTTGGGGTTGAAACACTAGGGCCATGGGGTCCGAGTGCTCACATATTATTTCGGGATATCGCCAAACGGTTGGTCGACTCTTCTCGAGACCAGAGGGCTGGCCTTTTTTTTGGCCAAAGAATCAGCATTGCCATCCAACGTGGCAATGCTGCCAGCCTTCTGGGCACTTTTCCTGTTGACAGCGATGTGGACGAATTTTTTGACGCCCCGTAAATGTACATATCTTTATTCTTATTTTATTTCTAATATATTATGTGAATAAAAAAAAATAATGAAGCAAGCCAGTTCATAGTATGACATTCTATAGTTTCTGCCTATACCCTTTTGGGCAGAAGGCTTGTATAAATGTGGCGTTAATTTTCAGTGTATAACCTTGTTTCAGTATTCGGCCAGGGCAACTTGGACTTAGTAGATGAATATTTTGAGCAATCCAAGCCGGGATTGTCTTCTTATGCCGATGACCCTGAAAAGGTTAGTAATGTATGCTAGTATTATATTATCTGTGGTAATGTTCTTCTTCTAACTTATCATTATGCCCCCTGATGATTTGGCAGATCGCCTATACGACTTCTGAAGTCGTAATGTGCCAGGAGTTCGATTCCTCAATTTTAAACTTCTCAGAAGTAGCCCGGAGTACCAAGTTACTAGTTTTTGTGTGCAGGAGCCGTAAGCCTATATTTGTCCCCGGTAGATGGCAATTGTTTGTCCCTTTGCATGGGACTTGTTTTGTTTGTTTTACTTTTTAGGGTTCCGTAACCAAAGGGCAAAAACGGGACCCTATTACTCCACTGTCCGTCTGTCTCCCTGTCACCAGGCTGTATCTCATGAACCGTGATAGTTAGACAGTTGAATTTGACACAGATGATGTATTTCTGTTGCCGCTATAACAACAAATACTAAAAACTGGCCAAGTGCGAGTCGGACTCGCGCACGAAGGGTTCCGTACCATTATCGCAAAAACGGCATAAAAATCACGTTTGTTGTACGAAAGCCCCATTTAAATATTTATTTTATTCTGTTTTTAGTATTCTTTTATTGTTTCGTATTTGTTGTTATAGCGGCAACAGAAATACATCTTCTGTGAAAATTTCAACTCTCTAGCTATCACGGTTCATGAGATACAGCCTGGTGACAGACAGACGGTCCGCGGAGTCTCAGTAATAGGGTCCCGTTTTTACCCTTTGGGTACGGAACCCTAAAAACAGTATAAAATAAATATTTAAGTGGGGCTCCCATACAACAAACGTGATATTTTTGCCGTTTTTTGCGATAATGGTACAGAACCCTTAGAGTCCGACTCGCACTTGTACGGTATCTTTTTATCTATCGAGTCTCCTGTGCGGGTTACAAATTTTTTTTTTTTCTTTCTATATCTGGGGAAATGTGAGTGAACTATGAGTACATCGCTGCCTATCTCTTCAAGGTATACAGTCGTGATGTTTTCTTATGTGTGTAAACAACAATCCTTCCGACATCCAGGGCGCAGACACAATAGTGCAGCTGATAAAGAAGGCCGAGTTCCTGACGCCTCCCAACAAGAGGAAGTCCACTCCGCTCATAGTGCGCGCGACGGCTGGCCTGCGACTGTTGCCCGCCGAGAAGGCCCAGCAACTCATCGATAGCGTCGCTAAGGCTATCTCCAAGTATGTCAATAATTCTTGGTTCTAATGGCAGGACATGTCTGCTGCATGCCAGACAAACTGTTGGTAAAAGTAGCATAGTGAGACGAGGTCGTCGCAGACCATGAATGGAGGGACAAACGAGACAGATTTCGCCAAAACAGCAAGAATAAATGTTGGAAGGAGTTGACTTTGTCCAGAATAGGTTAGCAAAATGTAACAGACTAGTTTTGCTCCCGTCAATTGGATACCTACCCTTCCGTACCTACCCTACCTATCCTACCCTACCTACCTTACCTGCAGTTACAAAGTCTCCAATACACTTAACGAGTATAGTCCCCGTCATGTAAGTTGTCAAGGTTTTGGTGTAATGGGGGTAAAATGAACTGACCAACTACCACATAGAACGATCGGAACGTAGAGTTGTCGCGATTGGTCAATCGATCCTTGTGTCAACTGACCAACCAACCGCGCGCTCTGAACGTTCGACGCGCCCCGCTTCACTACCAAAGAGACCTAACAAACTTTAATTAGAATTTAGTTACCTATTTACATTGGCGACTAACTTTTTCTGTAACATACATACAACCAATCACAAAAAATATAATTGCTGCCGTGGTACATTCCCCTTAAATCTATTGATAAAAGTTTAGGCACAGTACAAACATTTTCTCCTCGGCAAACTTCGTGTTTCGTCAGTCGTCGGATTTCTATCAGTTGCCAATGCATTTGGTGCAGACCGGACGCTCTCAATCAGCTTGGAAGTATATATATAGAGTTTTTAATATTCTTTTAACATAATGTAATTTATTTTAAAAAAAAACGAGGTATGCTGCTAAAGTGGTTCTTTTTACAGCTCTATATATTTCATTTACTTACTAACTTAGTGCTGAATTCAAATTATTATACACGATGAATCTAATAATTGGCAGACATGGAAATTAGCATTCGTTTGTATTCGGAAATGCGATGATTGCCGAGGGGCATTAAGAAAATTGTTGTACTAGGTATTTGTAGTCTAGTATTCAACTTTTTCTTAATGCAAAGTTGAGGTTTGCTATAACTGACACCAATTAACATTACTCGTACACAATAAAATTCAAAACATAACTGATACAAACTTGTATATTTCCAGACTGGGTTATGACGTCGCTTCCGACGGAGTCAAGATCATGGACGGATCTGATGAAGGCATCTTCATCTGGTACACCATCAATCTGCTGCACAGTAAGTTTTCACCTGATTACTATGTTTTGAAGGAAAAATAACGTTAATAAGGAAAACAAGGTCTCAGGTAAAAGGTATTCATGAAATTACATAAAATTAATTAAATTAATTTTACATAAAATTAATTTTTATTTAATTATTATTATTGCATAAAATAGGGTACAGTGCGACATAAAAGTGTAGAAATAAAATGAGGGCGCCACAATCGCTCAGATAGCAACCCAGTTAGTACGACCCAGCTGATCTTGATACTTGAATAGTAATATTTATTTATTGGGTATAAATAATGAGTAAATATATTAAATAAGTATGTTTATTAAATATTTGATAATTATGTAGTAGTAATAAAACAACAACTTCACAAAAAATAAGTATTTTTAATAATCAATTGCTTTCAATATAAAGTCGTCCAATACGTTTGGGCGACGACCCTTTCTGTGTTTAGCTGGTGTTGAGAATTGCCCACCGTTTTCAGTGCCGTGTTTCACTATTCTGCGCATTGTGCTTACAGAAACACCTAAAACAAACAAAGAGAAAATCACTGTCAGTCCGATGAAAGAAGTTTCGCGGTAAATAAATGTGAATATATTTTAAAATTGTTTCTTTCCATTACGTCAATTGCATCAACAAATATGGTATAGCAAAAAAATATATTTCGTATCCGCAATAAATTACATTAATTTTTGTTGCCTTACTATCAAAGTTGTTAAGTCGCGCTATAACTACAACGATATTTGTTTATCTTAGCATAACCTCAAAAATGGTAAACAAATAAATTGTAAATGATATTTGGTTCGAAAATTTTGCTCCCTGAATGTATTAATCGTTTGAAATTAACGTTTAGTGCAACTTTCAATAGTTACTTACCAGTAAAATCTGCTGTACGATGGTAAACATCTTCTTAGTTGGATAGAAGCTTCCCAGCTTGTAATTCGGCTGTACACCGCATATAAACTTTGCAAACTATATCACGGGCACCTCCACGAATTACCTTATTCATGTTTTTCCACTGTTTTTCTATCCACACACAGAAATATCACACAAAAACTAAAATTCTTACGAAAATTGAAACCGATCGAGATGAATTGACAGCTCAAGTACTCATTTTAGATGTTGCCAGAAAATGAAAACTTTTAGTTCCCAAATATTTAACTTCTACTCTTTTATGTTGCACTGTAGTTGACTGTTTTTTTTTTTGCTATCAGGTAGTTTTTTTTTTTTGTATGTACCTTATGGCAATCATGCTAGAATTATAAAGGTGAAATTTCTTAGAATGGATGTTTGTTATGCAAAAACTCCTGAACTCATTTAATTGAAACTTTACAGTAATTTGCATCACATTATAGACTATCACATCACATCGCACTGATATTATAAAGGTGAAAATTTGTGTTTGTGTGTTTGTTACTTCTTCACGCCAGAACGGCTTAATGGATCTGGATGAAAATTTCCACAGAAATAAATCATAGTAGTCCCGGGAATATGTTCACTCGGGATAATTTTTGACATTGATGCGGGCGAAGCCGCTAGTCTATACTAATATTATAAAGAGGTAAAGTTTGTGAGTTTGTAAGGTTGTAGGGGGTAATGGATCTATTGAAACGATTTAGATGAAATTTGATTTCACCAAAAATTCGAAAACATGTGACATCCACCAACCCGCACTGGGCCCGCGTGGTGGATTACGGCCCATTCCCTCTCACAGAGAGGAGGCCTGTGTCCCAGCAGTAGGAATATTAATATTAAGTGTGAGATGAAATTTGGCATGGAGATAGTTTGACACCCTGGGAAGGACATAGGAGAGTTTGTATTCCCTTGGAATAGTAAAACACATTTAACGCGGGCGAAGTCGCGAGCAGAATCTAGTAAATTAAAAAGGTATCGGGGTAAGAATAAACTAGTAAAGAATATATTTATCGTTTAATTAATTCCTTTCAAAAGAGTGATAATTTAATTAATTCCATTTCAGACCTAATAGAAGGCTCTACAATGGCAGCGCTAGACTTGGGCGGAGGCTCCACACAGATCACTTATCAGCTGGTCGAGAACGAGAAGGACGCATACCCCGCCGTGGACCAATACGTGGTGCCGGCTGGGAACAACATCACGCTGTATACGCACAGGTGAGAATTGCACGCTCTGTATACGTACATGTGAGAATAACATCAGCCTGTATATGCATAGGTGAGAATAAAACTTACTGTATACGCACGCATGAGAATAACACCATTCTGTGTTGTACGAGTACGCTCGTCAATTTTATGCTGACGCCCGCGATCATTGTACTTTAATTCATTATTACATGCGCATTACCGCAATTACTTTAGTTCTATAAAGCTGCTTGGTGAATACACACGTCGGTGTTTTCTTCCACATTATACATTAGAAATCCCGGTACACATCGCACCTCTGCGGCTGGACTCTACATCTTTTTGGTCCTTCGAGCCGGATTTTTTAGTTACAATTGAGAATTACTTCAGCCTGTATATGCATAGGTGAGAATAAAACATTCTGTATACACACACGTGAGAACAACTCGAACATCACTCTGTAACACCAGTCTGTGTGTGTAAGAATATTAATATGAAATAATGTGCTAGATAAGTTTTCAAGAAAATTAGAGACAAGCTGTGAACAAAGTTAATTTTTCTGCGGTTTTATAATATTACTAGATATTTTAGTATCCTTCTGAAATATTAACAACGAACGGACGCCTCGCGGTTTCACCCGCGTAGTTCCCGTTCCCGTGGGAATACAGGGATAAAATATAGTCTATGTCACCCAGGGATAGTGTAGCTTCCCAACGGTGAAAGATTTTTTTAAATCGGTCCAGTAGTTTTTAAGTTCGTTCGTTATATACAAAAATACAAGTATATACAAGTTAGTATAGATAAATCAAAAGTAATTCTGTAGAAATTAATGGTTTTTTAGCATACATGGAGTTTGTGATTTTAAATTTGACACAAGTCTAGGATTCTGAATGAAAATGTAAAGTTTAACGGTATTTGTTTCAGCTACCTGAACCTAGGCCTGTTAGCAGCGCGTTACGGTGTGTTCCGCAGCGAGAGCGACAGCAACAACTCTTCGGAGCTCAGCTCCGTGTGCGTGGACCCCATCATCCAGCGCGAGCCCTGGACCTATGCCAACAACAACTACTTTGTCAGGTGAGTTCTGTCGGAGCTCAGCTCTGTGTGCGTGGACCCCATCATCCAGCGCGAGCCCTGGACCTATGCCAACAACAACTACTTTGTCAGGTGAGTTCTGTCGGAGCTCAGCTCTGTGTGCGTGGACCCCATCATCCAGCGCGAGCCCTGGACCTATGCCAACAACAACTACTTTGTCAGGTGAGTTCTGTCGGAGCTCAGCTCTGTGTGCGTGGACCCCATCATCCAGCGCGAGCCCTGGACCTATGCCAACAACAACTACTTTGTCAGGTGAGTTCTGTCGGAGCTCAGCTCTGTGTGCGTGGACCTCATCATCCAGCGCGAGCCCTGGACCTATGCCAACAACAACTACTTTGTCAGGTGAGTTCTGTCGGAGCTCAGCTCTGTGTGCGTGGACCCCATCATCCAGCGCGAGCCCTGGACCTATGCCAACAACAACTACTTTGTCAGGTGAGTTCTGTCGGAGCTCAGCTCCGTGTGCGTGGACCCCATCATCCAGCGCGAGCCCTGGACCTATGCCAACAACAACTACTTTGTCAGGTGAGTTCTGTCGGAGCTCAGCTCCGTGTGCGTGGACCCCATCATCCAGCGCGAGCCCTGGACCTATGCCAACAACAACTACTTTGTCAGGTGAGTTCTGTCGGAGCTCAGCTCTGTGTGCGTGGACCCCATCATCCAGCGCGAGCCCTGGACCTATGCCAACAACAACTACTTTGTCAGGTGAGTTCTGTCGGAGCTCAGCTCCGTGTGCGTGGACCCCATCATCCATCGCGAGCCCTGGACCTATGCCAACAACAACTACTTTGTCAGGTGAGTTCTGTCGGAGCTCAGCTCCGTGTGCGTGGACCCCATCATCCAGCGCGAGCCCTGGACCTATGCCAACAACAACCATTTAACCAGTCTCTAAAATTATCCCAAGGAAACATACGCTCAGGATTAAAAGTATCCTATGTCTTAATCCAGGACACGGTCTACTTGTGTGCCAACATTTATCCAAATCAGTTTAACCGTTAAGACATTAAAAGGTACAAAACAGACGCCATAAGGTGTTCGCGCACCTAGACGCACCCCAGGAGCCGCACGCGCCGCAGTCATCGCATTTTCTCATGGTCTTGCGCAATCCTCGTATCCACTTCTGTACATCTTCAATATTTTCTATAAAGAACGGATGACGTCTCCGCAACACCCGCACCGCACGCGCCGAATTTGATGACGTCATCCGCACGCGCTGGTGGAATCCGTATACCTACAGCATTTTGCTGAAATGCGGCTCGTGCGGCGCGGATAGGTGCGCGAGACTGCATACGATTTCATATAAAGATTTATAAAATGCGACTCGTGCGGCGCGAATAATATGTGCGCGAGACTGCATACGATTTCATATAAAGATTTATAAAATGCGACTCGTGCGGCGCGAATAATATGTGCGCGAGACTGCATACGATTTCATATAAAGATTTATAAAATGCGACTCGTGCGGCGCGAATAATATGTGCGCGAGACTGCATACGATTTCATATGAAGATTTATAAAATACGATGACTGCGGCGCGTGCGGCGAGTGCGGTGCGTCTAGGCACAGTATAAATATGGACAAACAGTATGGAAACTACCTACAAACGCTCGAAATGGCAAACTGACACAAACATGCGCATCGACGACGAGAACCCTAAACGGTTGTCACGATGGTGGTCTAGGTGCGCGTTCGCCTAGGGCTTGATAACAGCGCATTTTATTAGAATTTCAGTGCAATCCGATTTTCGAAACAAAATTTTTGTTCTGTCTGTTCTTAATCGATTTATAAAATATTTTTGCCTAATTCGATATTTTTTTATATTTTTTGGCTTATTCGATTTTTAAATGATTCTGTTTCTTCTTCAGTGGCAGCCCGCGATCGCTCGGCAACAAACCCTTAGCCGTATACAACGCGTGTCACTCGGTAGTGAAGCGCTACGTGCTCTCTACACTGGACTGGGAGCCGTCGCGGCCGCCGCTGGGCAGCGTGGCCGCCATGAGCTACTTCTATGATGTAGCTGCTGATGCTGGCATGATCGGTGAGTGTAGCATATAACTTAACTTTAGCCGTATACAACGCGTGTCACTCGGTAGTGAAGCGCTACGTGCTCTCTACACTGGACTGGGAGCCGTCGCGGCCGCCGCTGGGCAGCGTGGCCGCCATGAGCTACTTCTATGATGTAGCTGCTGATGCTGGCATGATCGGTGAGTGTAGCATATAACTTAACTTTAGCCGTATACAACGCGTGTCACTCGGTAGTGAAGCGCTACGTGCTCTCTACACTGGACTGGGAGCCGTCGCGGCCGCCGCTGGGCAGCGTGGCCGCCATGAGCTACTTCTATGATGTAGCTGCTGATGCTGGCATGATCGGTGAGTGTAGCATATAACTTAACTTTAGCCGTATACAACGCGTGTCACTCGGTAGTGAAGCGCTACGTGCTCTCTACACTGGACTGGGAGCCGTCGCGGCCGCCGCTGGGCAGCGTGGCCGCCATGAGCTACTTCTATGATGTAGCTGCTGATGCTGGCATGATCGGTGAGTGTAGCATATAACTTAACTTTAGCCGTATACAACGCGTGTCACTCGGTAGTGAAGCGCTACGTGCTCTCTACACTGGACTGGGAGCCGTCGCGGCCGCCGCTGGGCAGCGTGGCCGCCATGAGCTACTTCTATGATGTAGCTGCTGATGCTGGCATGATCGGTGAGTGTAGCATATAACTTAACTTTAGCCGTATACAACGCGTGTCACTCGGTAGTGAAGCGCTACGTGCTCTCTACACTGGACTGGGAGCCGTCGCGGCCGCCGCTGGGCAGCGTGGCCGCCATGAGCTACTTCTATGATGTAGCTGCTGATGCTGGCATGATCGGTGAGTGTAGCATATAACTTAACTTTAGCCGTATACAACGCGTGTCACTCGGTAGTGAAGCGCTACGTGCTCTCTACACTGGACTGGGAGCCGTCGCGGCCGCCGCTGGGCAGCGTGGCCGCCATGAGCTACTTCTATGATGTAGCTGCTGATGCTGGCATGATCGGTGAGTGTAGCATATAACTTAACTTTAGCCGTATACAACGCGTGTCACTCGGTAGTGAAGCGCTACGTGCTCTCTACACTGGACTGGGAGCCGTCGCGGCCGCCGCTGGGCAGCGTGGCCGCCATGAGCTACTTCTATGATGTAGCTGCTGATGCTGGCATGATCGGTGAGTGTAGCATATAACTTAACTTTAGCCGTATACAACGCGTGTCACTCGGTAGTGAAGCGCTACGTGCTCTCTACACTGGACTGGGAGCCGTCGCGGCCGCCGCTGGGCAGCGTGGCCGCCATGAGCTACTTCTATGATGTAGCTGCTGATGCTGGCATGATCGGTGAGTGTAGCATATAACTTAACTTTAGCCGTATACAACGCGTGTCACTCGGTAGTGAAGCGCTACGTGCTCTCTACACTGGACTGGGAGCCGTCGCGGCCGCCGCTGGGCAGCGTGGCCGCCATGAGCTACTTCTATGATGTAGCTGCTGATGCTGGCATGATCGGTGAGTGTAGCATATAACTTAACTTTAGCCGTATACAACGCGTGTCACTCGGTAGTGAAGCGCTACGTGCTCTCTACACTGGACTGGGAGCCGTCGCGGCCGCCGCTGGGCAGCGTGGCCGCCATGAGCTACTTCTATGATGTAGCTGCTGATGCTGGCATGATCGGTGAGTGTAGCATATAACTTAACTTTAGCCGTATACAACGCGTGTCACTCGGTAGTGAAGCGCTACGTGCTCTCTACACTGGACTGGGAGCCGTCGCGGCCGCCGCTGGGCAGCGTGGCCGCCATGAGCTACTTCTATGATGTAGCTGCTGATGCTGGCATGATCGGTGAGTGTAGCATATAACTTAACTTTAGCCGTATACAACGCGTGTCACTCGGTAGTGAAGCGCTACGTGCTCTCTACACTGGACTGGGAGCCGTCGCGGCCGCCGCTGGGCAGCGTGGCCGCCATGAGCTACTTCTATGATGTAGCTGCTGATGCTGGCATGATCGGTGAGTGTAGCATATAACTTAACTTTAGCCGTATACAACGCGTGTCACTCGGTAGTGAAGCGCTACGTGCTCTCTACACTGGACTGGGAGCCGTCGCGGCCGCCGCTGGGCAGCGTGGCCGCCATGAGCTACTTCTATGATGTAGCTGCTGATGCTGGCATGATCGGTGAGTGTAGCATATAACTTAACTTTAGCCGTATACAACGCGTGTCACTCGGTAGTGAAGCGCTACGTGCTCTCTACACTGGACTGGGAGCCGTCGCGGCCGCCGCTGGGCAGCGTGGCCGCCATGAGCTACTTCTATGATGTAGCTGCTGATGCTGGCATGATCGGTGAGTGTAGCATATAACTTAACTTTAGCCGTATACAACGCGTGTCACTCGGTAGTGAAGCGCTACGTGCTCTCTACACTGGACTGGGAGCCGTCGCGGCCGCCGCTGGGCAGCGTGGCCGCCATGAGCTACTTCTATGATGTAGCTGCTGATGCTGGCATGATCGGTGAGTGTAGCATATAACTTAACTTTAGCCGTATACAACGCGTGTCACTCGGTAGTGAAGCGCTACGTGCTCTCTACACTGGACTGGGAGCCGTCGCGGCCGCCGCTGGGCAGCGTGGCCGCCATGAGCTACTTCTATGATGTAGCTGCTGATGCTGGCATGATCGGTGAGTGTAGCATATAACTTAACTTTAGCCGTATACAACGCGTGTCACTCGGTAGTGAAGCGCTACGTGCTCTCTACACTGGACTGGGAGCCGTCGCGGCCGCCGCTGGGCAGCGTGGCCGCCATGAGCTACTTCTATGATGTAGCTGCTGATGCTGGCATGATCGGTGAGTGTAGCATATAACTTAACTTTAGCCGTATACAACGCGTGTCACTCGGTAGTGAAGCGCTACGTGCTCTCTACACTGGACTGGGAGCCGTCGCGGCCGCCGCTGGGCAGCGTGGCCGCCATGAGCTACTTCTATGATGTAGCTGCTGATGCTGGCATGATCGGTGAGTGTAGCATATAACTTAACTTTAGCCGTATACAACGCGTGTCACTCGGTAGTGAAGCGCTACGTGCTCTCTACACTGGACTGGGAGCCGTCGCGGCCGCCGCTGGGCAGCGTGGCCGCCATGAGCTACTTCTATGATGTAGCTGCTGATGCTGGCATGATCGGTGAGTGTAGCATATAACTTAACTTTAGCCGTATACAACGCGTGTCACTCGGTAGTGAAGCGCTACGTGCTCTCTACACTGGACTGGGAGCCGTCGCGGCCGCCGCTGGGCAGCGTGGCCGCCATGAGCTACTTCTATGATGTAGCTGCTGATGCTGGCATGATCGGTGAGTGTAGCATATAACTTAACTTTAGCCGTATACAACGCGTGTCACTCGGTAGTGAAGCGCTACGTGCTCTCTACACTGGACTGGGAGCCGTCGCGGCCGCCGCTGGGCAGCGTGGCCGCCATGAGCTACTTCTATGATGTAGCTGCTGATGCTGGCATGATCGGTGAGTGTAGCATATAACTTAACTTTAGCCGTATACAACGCGTGTCACTCGGTAGTGAAGCGCTACGTGCTCTCTACACTGGACTGGGAGCCGTCGCGGCCGCCGCTGGGCAGCGTGGCCGCCATGAGCTACTTCTATGATGTAGCTGCTGATGCTGGCATGATCGGTGAGTGTAGCATATAACTTAACTTTAGCCGTATACAACGCGTGTCACTCGGTAGTGAAGCGCTACGTGCTCTCTACACTGGACTGGGAGCCGTCGCGGCCGCCGCTGGGCAGCGTGGCCGCCATGAGCTACTTCTATGATGTAGCTGCTGATGCTGGCATGATCGGTGAGTGTAGCATATAACTTAACTTTAGCCGTATACAACGCGTGTCACTCGGTAGTGAATATTTCGAAATATTTTGTGTTTTTCTTTCGTAAATATAAAATTCCTCGTTAGCTCCTCTCTAACTCTTATAATGTGACGTTCCAGACGTGATGTCCGGCGGCACGGTGTCCATAGAGGCGTACCGCGCGGCCGCCATGTCCGCCTGCTCGTCGTCCAACGTGGACCAGCCCTGGGCCTGCCTCGACCTGGTGTACATGGTCACACTGCTGCAGGACGCCTACAAGATCGAGAACAACAAACACATCAGTGTAAGAATACCTCATTTTTGGACTAGTCTGAGCCTACTTGTACCAATCTGGGTCGTTTTGAACCAGCTTAAGCCAACGTGGATGAGTCTCGGCCATTGTAGACCATCCTGGTCCACTGTGGAATAGCCTAGACCATTTTGGGCTGTTGTAAACCAGCTTGAGTCACCGTGTGCTAGTCTGAGCCACCTTGCTTAACTTGGTTGGAATAATATGTATAGACCAGCCTCATTTTTTGTCTGGGGTGGATGTCCGCTAGACTCGTACTGACTAAAAACCACCCCATCTCACACCTACGGGGTTCGCGGGTACGTATGATCCTTCCGCAACTCTCGGTTGGTGCCTCGACATCAGGTTGGGGGGAGACTGAGGAGTTTGACGCCCCTCGCGACGTATAAGAGGGGAGCGCGTGGAACACTTCGCGCCGCCAGTTCGAGTCCTGGACCTGCGGTCCGTCGCCCCTGGATCCATGTAGGGGGGCTGGAAGAGGGCGTTGTCTGCTGCGGCTCGGGTGAGCGGATGAGATCTCCCTCTCCCTTTCAGCTTTCTTTTCCAAGACGACTGATTAGCATAGGGATAGCACTGCGTTCTCAGGACTCTTCGCTGCTGACCATAGACGGCCGGCAGCAATAGATCACTAGCCGCTCCTCCCAAGCGGCACTCTGCCAGCGTATGTCGCTCCGTGTCCTCCTGATAGATATATATACCAACCTGGGCCAATATGAACCATCCAGTTTTATGATCACCAACCTGGGCAATTGTAGACTAGTCTGTCTTCGTTGATCAACACCCGGGCAAAGTAGACCAGCCTTTGCGTGGTGAATAAGCGCATGCAAACTGAGCTATCACGGGGAGATAGTACAGTTATGTGGGACTTCAACCCATTGAAACTCCACGGTGTCCTCCTGTGCTGCTTATGGCGGGAACACGGGCACGAGTTAGCACTCACCGCGAACCGGCCGCGGCTGTCCGTCACTGGACCCTCCCTCTGCGGAGTACCCCACATCACCGGCGCACGAGAACACAATGCACGCCGTGATCACCCCAGGGACCAAATCAGCACATGGGCACCAGACGATCCCGTATATGGCACCCTTGGTTCCCCTGTGACGGGTCAGGTCAGTGGCCCCGCCACCTACCATTTTCCGGCCGCAGGGGATAGAGAGAGCCGCAAACGCTATACCGACACTCCTCTTCCCCTGCGGCCCCACGTCCAGGCCGCGGAAGGTAGGAAAAGCGGTGCACTGCAATACCGGCACTCCTCTCCTCTCCCGCCGCAGCCTCCAACCCTCAGCCGCGATGTCTCCCATACGTTATCGCGGCCCGCCTCAGTTGCGATGTCGCTTGTTACCAAGCGGCACCTCAACCTACATGTCGGCCTACACTACGTCGTCGGCTTGAAATGAAATGAAATTTATTTATTTCCAAGAATATAGGTACTTACATAATAGCATAGTAAAATAATTTTAGTCTCACTATATTCGACTTATCAGTCGTGCAAATATTTCAAGTAGGTAGGTACATGCATAATATCATGAAATTACATCAATGTCACAGATCATTAGTCATACACATCATATCATAATAAAATTACGAGCGGTCCTTCTCGGGTTCCTCTTCCCTTCACCGTGGATGACCAAGCTACGGCTACTGAGCCCTCCTCCCCCGACTCAACAATGCAGGAACCCGCCGGAGGGGGAAAGTAGACTTGCCTGATTAAACATGAAACTACCCCAAAGCTACCATAGATCATCCAAGTCTCAAATCAAATAACCCTCCCAAACGTCAATATCTAATATTTAGTCTTCTAAGATCGCGTCTTTCCCTTAGCTGCCATTGCAGCTAAGGGAATCCATACTAATATTATAAATGTGAAAGTAACTCTGTCTGTCTGTCTGTTACCTTTTCACGCTTAAACCGCTGCACCGATTTAGATGAAAGTTGGTATTAAGATAGTTTGAGACCTGGGAAAGGACATAGGCTATATAGGTAGGGTAGGGTAGGGTATGATAGTGTAGGGTAGAGTATTGTAGGGTAGTGTAGGGTCAGGTAGGTTAGGGTAGGGTAGGGTAGGGTAGTGTAGGGTAGGGTAGGGTAGTGTAGGGTAGGGTAGGGTAGGTTAGGGTAGCGTAGTGTAGGGTAGGGTAGTGTAGGGTCAGGTAGGTTAGGGTAGGGTAGGGTAGGGTAGTGTAGGGTAGGGTAGGGTAGTGTAGGGTAGGGTAGGGTAGGTTAGGGTAGCGTAGTGTAGGGTAGGGTAGTGTAGGGTCAGGTAGGTTAGGGTAGGGTAGGGTAGGGTAGTGTAGGGTAGGGTAGGGTAGTGTAGGGTAGGGTAGGGTAGGTTAGGGTAGGTTAGGGTAGCGTAGTGTAGGGTAGGGTTGGGTAGTGTAGGGTAGGGTAGGTTAGGGTAGGTTAGGGTAGGGTAGTGTAGGGTAGGGTTGGGTAGATAAATGTTTGGTCTTTTTATGGCAAAACAAAGTTTGCCGGGTCAGCTAGTCTAAAATAAAAGAGAAAGATTTAAGAGAATCTGAAATCTTAGTATCTTAAATTGCTCTATTGTATTTTATAAAAAAAAAAAATATCCTCTATTTGCTTGCGTTTGACCACTATCTCACCTGATGGTAAGCGATGATGTGGTCGACGGTGAAGCACGCTTGCTTAGAAGTAACCTATTCACTCTTGACTTAAAGACCCCAAGATGTGATGTTCCTTACAAATTGTAATACATATTGTACATGTATCACAAATTTGCTATTTTGCATTTATTGCATAACACTGTACATTTTACTATAACAATAGGTACATATTGTAATTTAAACGAATGTTATGTTAACTTAATAAGTTATTATGATAAAATTATTATTGGAATAAGTCCTCGTAAATAATATTAAAAAAATATATATACATCGTACATTTTGATTGGACCGGAACCCATAATATTTTCACAATATAACTTCAACAAGACTAACAATATATCTCTTCTCATTTTTCCAGTTGTTCAAGAAAGTGAACGGGCACGAAGTCTCATGGGCGTTAGGGCTCGCGTACACGACTGTCATGAACCGCATCGTGATCACGCCCTAGGGACGTGACGTCAGCAGCGTGACGTCAGCAGCGCGCCAGTTGATGTTAGTAGCAACACAAGTGAAGTAACCTTCAAATATCGCGTAAATATGGGACATTGTGGCCGTTATTTATTCAAACTCGCTAACCATAAGACAATGATTGTTCAGATTCTAAATTTAAATTCTCCATAGATTTGAATTAAGAATCTGTCAATCAGCGTTTGACCTAATTATTAGGATCTACTAATGTGTCATATTTTCGCTAGGGTACTGTACTGTTTTGCTATAAGGACTGGGTCGGAAACGAGCTTAAGTGATGTTAGTGTTTGTATATAGAAGCGTCCTCACTGGGAGCATTCGTTCGTGAGCATTTGTAAACAAGCAATCGTAGTCGAGCAACAAATGTTGCCCAGCGAGCCCAGCATTCGAGCAAAACTATGAACGTTCGAGTCGAACATTCCCTTGCGAGCTTGGAGCATTCGAATACGATCTCGTTTAAATGTCATTCATTTCAAAATTTGAGATAGAGCGGTTGTGGCTGCAGCATTTATGTTTTTTTTTCATTGACCTCGAAGGTCACAAACACTTGAGATCAAGAAACTGTTCCTTGCTTTAAATGTGGCCTGTAATATTCCTACATAAGTACATACATACTCATTTATTTCATCATCTGAGTACTCGCTTTCGAGCGTTTTATTTGCGTGAACATTCGCGAGCCGTTTCCGCGAAAACCGTTAGCTTTGTAACGCTCGGCTCAATGTCCACACCACTCGAACATTCGACGTCGAATGCTCATTACAAGTGAATGCTCTCAGTGAGGACGCTCCTTATAAGGTATGATAGATAATGCCATTTTTGTATTATAACAATTCATGTTTCACGGTAATTACACATGTATTATTTCGATATAATGAAAAATACATATATTTGTATCACTTATGTGTGTATTTTGACTCTTGTACTCTTTAACTTGAGTGCCTTAACTCTAAGGCTTGCACCACTTAATTATTTTAAATGTCTGTTTCTCTGCATTTCTACAAAAGGGTAGTTGACAAAAAATATCTATTTAGTCCGACAGTTAGATTAACTAAAAATATTTTTCACGTATTTTTCTTTTGCCTTGTAAAAAAAAATGACGTCACGGTGTTACAATTTATACTGACAAAGTGACGTCACAAGCCCCCACTCCTATTTATTTATTTATAATAAGCACACCAACAGCACTGTCACTTACAATTCAATTAAGGCGCCGATTCCCTTGAGTAGCTGATTTTAAAATGAGGATCACGTCTAAACGGCAAGTCGTAATTTATTGGAAAAAATATATGTTATATTAGACCATTTTATTAATAATTTCATCTCAGCAAATTTTGAGTTTTATTCATATTACATAGTGTAATTAATTTGTAAAGTTATGTCTAAAACGGACAAAAACACGACAATCGCACCAAAACCGCTGGGTGTATTTTAATGAAATCGACACCATATCAAAGACAATTTAATTATCTACATATTGATCTGATGCTTTTTTTTTAATGTCATAGAATAATAAGGAAAGTACAAAAAACTACTAAATTTTGGGCCGCGCGGATGTGAAACGAGTGCGCGTTTTGTTCCTTCAAGGTCGTTGGCGTTAGTCGTCGTCTTAAAATAGCATCTAAAATCAGCATTGCAAATAACAGGTATGCATGACATTGACACAATGAATATTAGAGACAAAGTAAAAAAATAAAAAGTGTATCCAGTAGACTTATATCTAGAACACTACAAGTACAATACAAATTTATCTATAGACGTACATTGTTCGCACTGTTTATGTAGGGAACGTTTGTATGAAGCGAAACTCATAGAGAAAAGATCGATAGGGTAATCTGTCAAATTTGACCTTTCATTATACAGCCTTGCCATACGTGTTAGGGGCATAGACATACTAAATAATATGGACTGGAAATACCTACGAACAAAACGTGCCTGCCTAAACCTCAAAATGTCTCATAAAATGGCCGCCGATTCTAAGGTTGTGTCAATCAAGCAACACACACACACTCACAAATCTCAATAATACAATATGTAAACAACCATTTGACAGCAGGACTACCACGAACACAACCACAAAATTCGTCACATAAAATGTCGAATATGGCACGTACCTACAACCGTCACTACGTCATAACAAAATGTTGCCATAATGAGCAACAACTGCATTATTGTTGTCTCTTTCATCAAATACGATTACTACATTAGAAAGAATGAAACAAAACGATGTTTCACATTCTCTATCGTATTTCACTCATAAAGTATAAGCCAATGTATGTATAGAACATCGCGGCGCCTCCATATATTTCCCATCTCAATGGTTAGGGGGCAATTAAATGTAGTATTTAAGGTAGATGTAGGCAATTGAAAAATGCGATGATGTCGCTTGCTACGTTGGCTAGTCCTAAAGCTTAAGACGATGACTAACGCCAACGACCTTGAGGGAACAAAACGCGCCCTCGTTTCTCACCCGCGCGACCCGAAATTTAGTAGTTTTTTGTACTTTTCTTATTATTCTATGACTTTAAAAAA
This sequence comes from Orthosia gothica, assembly GCA_949775005.1. Lineage (NCBI taxonomy): Eukaryota > Metazoa > Arthropoda > Insecta > Lepidoptera > Noctuidae > Orthosia > Orthosia gothica. The sequence continues at coordinate 5,186,738 of OX459068.1, forward strand.
AAAAGCTTCAGATCAAAATGTAGATAATTAAATTGTCTTTGATATGGTGTCAATTTCATTAAAATACACCCAGCGGTTTTGTTGTGATTGTCGTGTTTTTGTCAGTTTTAGACATAACTTTACAAATTAATTACACTATGTTATACGAATAAAACTCAAAATTTGCTCAGATGAAATTATTAAGAAAATGGTCTAATATAACATATTTTTTTTCAATAAATTACGACTAGCCGTTTAGACGTGATTCTCATTTTAAAATCAGTTACTCAAGGGAATCGGCGCCTTAAATAGTTTATCAATTGCGCATATATGGAACCATTTATAATTATGTGCAGCATATGTAAGTCAGAGTTGATCCGTCTTACTTTTAAGCTAATCATCTTATAGTGCCGTAACATTTCACTGTAATCAGGTATACTTTGATGCGCTTTATCTTTGTCAATTTTTATTGATTTGGTAAAGCAAGGAATACGTGTCCAATATTATTTGATAATCTCATTGACGGACTAAATAGAATTATCATTTTTCTACCCAGGAAACATGCCTTTTGGATTCAATGATAGAATATCTAACGCATATTATACGATGTGTTATTTTTAAGAGTACATTTCTCGTTGTCCATGTGTGCCCGTTTAGCACACTACATGGAACTTGGACATAACTGGTGAAATTTGCGTGAACTACAGATATATCTCTACCTAACCTTTTTAAAGGAATTGGCGTTATGTTATGTTATTTATTGTTCGTTTCGACCGCAGACATAAATCTAACTAGATAACGCAAGTTCCTCCATCTGTATGAAAACCAAGCGTGTCACTTTTTCACACAATTTTTGCACAAATGAAAGAAAACATTTCCAATGCCTCGGTCAACTTTTTCTATACAGTCTTTACAGATCATTATCGCATAATTAGGCATTTTTCTAGATTTCCGTGGATTTCCGGTGCCGATAATGCTAAATGAAAAGCTCAGTACGATCACTGATCGCAATTTTACTTGGTTTTTAGGGTTCCGTACCCAAAGGGTAAAAACCGGACCCGCAGCCTAATTGTGTAAGTGAATTCAGCAAAGGAAACAATCTGTTTCTTTCCCAAAAACGACTTTTCGGTTCGGTCGGAAGTCGGTTTTGGGAAAGAAACAGTTTGCGGGACTCCGCGGTCCGTCTGTCTGTCTGTCTGTCTGTCTGTCTGTCACCAGGCTGTATCTCATGAACCGTGATAGCTAGACGGTTGAAATTTTCACAGATGATGTATTTCTATTGCCGCTATAACAACAAATACTAAAAACAGAATACATTAAATATTTAAGTGGGGCTCCCATACAACAAACGTGATTTTTGTGCCGTTTTTTGCGATAATGGTAAGGAACCCTTCGTGCGCGATTCCGACTCGCACTTGGCCTTTTTTTGACACGCGAAGTACATACAGTCGCGTCATCTAGTTAGATTTATATCTGTGGTTTCGACCCAGTCCGTTCTGATCGTTAACATTTTTAAGTGATTTGACCTGAAACCATTACCTCTTCGGTACGCTATGTGATATACAATTATGTATCTTAAGTATTTTATCGTTTCTTCTCTATTCCATTATATTTGTAAATAAAACTTCGCTGAAAGATGGTATTTATATTTTAATGAAGCATATTCGACGCGTAGTCGTTTTAGAGCGATCATCGCGCAAATACGCGAACGTTGCAATCATTTGTTCGTCATACCTTAAAAGGAAATATGGGCAGAGATCGCCGACTGAATTTCCTAAGTAAAAAGTCATAATTATTTCATTTATATTTGTCAAATTTGTACACTAAGCCTCTGTTGACAGCGCAATTTTGAGAATTTTTTGAGGGTTCTAGTGCTTCTAAAGATAATGTACCATCAAAAAGGAAAACATAGGGACATAGAATATATCTTTCGTTTTCAGTTTAAGGAATATCTTTTAAATTGGTTCAATATTGGAGGAGAAAATAGACGAGAGCCAAACCTCGAATTATGACTTTTACTTAGGAAATTCAGTCGGCGCTCTCTGCCCCCGTTTCCTCTTAACGCTTCGTCGCGTCGACAGAGGGCGTTCTGCGATTTTACTGAATAAATGAAAGCGTCGATCGCGTATTCGCGCGATGATCGCTTTCATGAGGACGTCTCCTTACGATGTACGTTGTAATATTGTTGCCAGTTAGAAAATGTTCGAATTTAAATGTCTTATGACTGAGGCGTAATATGCACTGAAACTACAATTACACATTTAACAAAAAAAAAGTTATTTTATTTAAAATATTCTGCAGCACACAAATACTTTAATCCTTCACAGCTTTTAATTGTTTTTGTATAAAGCAAGAGATGGCGTAATAAACTTCCAAGCAACACGTTCTGTCTGAGAACAGCTTATTAATAAAATAAAATCGTTTTAGTGTCTGAAATTTAAGTAAAAATAAGCTAAGTCTTGCCCTGCTTGTAGTTGAAATTAGCAAGATATAAGGCCTTGCCAAATAAAACCCATTTATCTTTTGTTGTTGCGCGACCCCCGGGGGCCAGTGTGCACTAACGGAACGGAATTTTCGGCAAAAACGTTGATGTAATTTGTAAGGCCAACATGCACGAAAAATTTAACTCAGAGTTACTTATCAAAACGTGGTTAAATTGACAGTTACTCGTAAAATATTGTCATTTTGACCTCGTTTTAGAAACTAGTGTTAAGTTTTTCGTGCAAGTGGGCCTTAAGGCGCTATATATGCCCCAATATTAACGCAGTACTGGCCGTGCGCCCGCTCGATGCCAAAATATCAATATTGAACCTCCTTTTGAACAGTTTTGTTTGCAAAATATTATTTGATTTACATATGCTATGTTAGTTAAGAAGACATTCCAGCCATCAATTTGTCTGTGTAAAAATATTTTTAAACATCCAAGTCGTTTTGGAGGAGTTTCCAAAAGTTGCGGAAAAATATCGTGTTGTTAATAAAATTTTTTAAAGGTAAACTATTAGTTACACGAAAAAACCTTGTGTTCAAAATTGTGTACATGAAACAATTTTTTTTTTTCAAAACTTTTAACTTAGCCGTTACTAAGGAGTATGCTTTAGAAAGTTACCGTTTTACGGCTCTAAAGGGTATGTAGGCCCTTAAGTATCACAGGGAAGTTACGGTTTCGGTGTGTAATGCGTTGACAAGCTATTAAAAGATGTGTACAGTCCTATATACACAGACTAGAAGATTTTCTACGTATGTAGCAACATTATAAGAACAGTTTATAATATATCCAATCATTCTAACGTGATAGCAGTTTGTGAATTTACACACAAGAAAGGTACAATTTCACGATTTTTAAATAATAATTAAATTTTATTAAATTAATATATCTGCTGTTTTTATCGGACTGCGGGAGGCACCTCATAGTATTTAATTAATTAATTTATTTATTGGCCTATCAACAAATGAATTTCTTTTCAATTAATTATTTTTTTGCAGTCGGATTTTTTTGTTTTTATAATAATTTGTTTTACAAGTCTTTTAGGTATCTGCTGTTTTTACCCGACTGCGGGAAGCACCTCTGGTTTTTCTCTTTTCCGTTAATTATTTTTCTTAATAATTTGTCTCTCTTATGGTTGGTATAATTTTCGTGGGTTGTGGTCCTGATATATTCCAAAAATACGGGTATAATATAATTTCAGGGTGTAATTTTTTTCTAAGCTCTAAACGGTCACGAATATAATTAGTAATGGCGTCTCGCATAGGCAGTGACTGCTTGAATCCGTGCTTTGTGACTTTCTAAAATCTACCAATAAATATTACTTTTCTTTAGTCTCGTGATTTTTGCCTTTCTTTGTGTAGATTCACATAAATGCGTGAATTGTATTAACTAGACAAGCTGTGTTTGCACATGTATATTAATTATATCGACACAATTATTTATAATTATGCACAATTTAATGATTATTTATTTTTTAATAATATTGCTCATTTTATTTACCTATTATGTCAAGTAGGTTGAATTTATGAAATAAGGTGTCTTGTAAGAATATTTTTTCTTTTCTATGGATATGGAAAGAATGCAATGGAATATGCCTGTTGTTTTATAATTTGAACGAGTCCCAGATTTTATGAAACAATTTTAAAAAATATTTGGGGATTAATTATTTCGAAATATTTTTCTTGCTAATCAAATATAGTAGCTAATTTCAAAAGATTACAGAAATATTTTGATGTTTGTATGTTTTCATAATAAAAATTGGAAATCATTTGTGTGGTGGCAATTCAACAAAGAGATTGCAGAATTAAGTATTGTTGTGTTTAGTTCCGTTAATTATTTTATTAAAACAAATATAAGAAATATTCTGTTTTATGGATTTTTTAAACTTTCGATATCTTTTGAGTCGTAATCCTCTTTCAATAGGACAAGAATAACAGACTTAGAGAATATTAGCATTTACGAGGGACATAGAAGAATTATAGTTCAATGGTAAGTTATCTGTGAAAATGCGATTTTAGTTCAAGTAGATATAATTGTACAAAGTTACAGGGTCATATAAAATTAATTAGCAAAACTACGCAGACAGAAAATGGACTACACGGTTATAATAACTGTGCACCTGGGGCTGTGACGTCATGCTGACGTTCCACTCGCGACTGGCGCACGAGGCGAACGCGGGGCGACGCGCGGGGGGGGGGGGGAGGCTTTACCAGTGAGGTGCACAATTATTTTTATCGTGTTGTAGTAACACCAATATCAGCGGCCATTGTCCCCGTAGTCAGCTGTAGTAACGTATTATGAGTTAGTTTTTTTTTTATAGACAGTCTACGGAGTTTCTCTAATTAAATTGGCCCTATATTGTTCTCACTTAAAAAGCATTATTATTTTATGTTCCAATATTATAAATGAAGGTTGTAAGTTTGATTTAAGTTACTTATTGTATGTAAGTTCTTATGATAAGTACTTTCAAATAATGTATATTTTGAAGCTATTTTTATGAGGACATACTTTTTCTTTTTTGTAAGCCATATACGGAAGGTTTTGTAGCTAAGTGCACTGTGTAGGTAGCGATACCTAGCCGACGTGGTCATATTGGTGTTATATGTAAATTGTACAAATTTAATAAATGTTGGATCTTAATATTGGCTTTTTTTAACCCCCGCCGGAAAAAGAAGGGTGTTATAAGTTTCACATGTGTTGCTGTGTAACTGTGTACCTACGTATCTGTGTGTCTGTATGTCTCAGCATCAAAGCGCCTAAACGGATGAACCGATTTTGATTTAGTTTTTTTTTTGTTAGAAATGTGATTTTGTCGAGAAGTTCTTAGCTATGTTTGAATAAAATCGCTTCAGCCGTTCAAAAGTTATGGGCGTTTTACTGTTTGAATCGGGGTGTTTTCGCAAGATAAATGTGTCGGGATTTTTTTGCAATTTTGAAATTTTACTTGTTACTTCAATGCACTATCGAAGAAAAAATCAGCAACCTGAAATACACAATCCAGTAAAGTCACCGCCAGCACAAAATAGTAAGTATACAGAAGGGCCACTCCCGCCGTTTAGAAAATTGACAGCTAAACTTGACAGATTCACTAGGGTTGCTACTATATTGATTCAGAATTAAAAAAAAGAGTAGGTTGCCCAAGTTACAAACATAAATACATAGATTCGTCTAAACATACATCATATCATGCTTACATGCCTTAGAGGGTAGTCAGGTCATCAAACATCCATTTAATATCACGAAACATTTAATATTACGCCACATACGATGAATATTGGAGAGTAAAAAGACGTAGTATAATAATAGTGTAATAATGATCCCTCTTAAAAAAATAAATTGTTAAAAGCTCCAAGCTCGACAAAAATATAAATGTGAAAAAACAGGTACCTAATAAAATCAAAAAACCAAAGATGATCATAAAACAAGAAGAAAAATAGGCTGTGCAGTCGGAGGAAACATATCTGTAAGCTGTATGACTTGAACCTTATTATTATGACAAGTTCCGAATTTTATCTATGGGCTTAAAATAATTTATTATAATCCTTAAAAATAATTGAAAGAAAGAATTAAAAACAAAAAAGTAAATTCGGTCTGTAACAAATAATAAAGGTAACATATACAATGCAACCAACCTCGTTACAGTACTTAATGTATGAATGACGTGACAAACGCATGCACAAAGCAATCATGACAGCCGCGACTGAGCTCGGTCCAATATTGCCCAATATTCCCTGTAAAACCGAAATGTCAAAGGGAGAGTGGCCCCTCTGTCTGCGGCGCGCCGCCGTTTACGTACTTTGTGCCGCCAGATAACAAAAACATAAAGTCGTTAACACCTGTCTACTACCAATGTATTCCAATATTTCAAAACGATACGAAAAAAAATTAAAGGCAGTGTCGCTAACACGATCAAAACAAACGTATCGCGGTAAGGGGCGTCCTTGACCCTTTCTCTTGGCATGAGTAACACACTTTTGGTCACAACCATGTTCTATCGTATTTATTTAGGTAGGTACTTATTAGTATAATGAAACTCGTATACCAAATTATAACCTTTATTTAACAATTATTTTCAGTAGTGAGTTAATATCTCATAAACGCGTGGACTGATTTACATGAAACGGATAAAATTATCAAAATATCTCAATAAACCAAAAAACATGTTTTCAAGATGTAATTATACTTTAAAAGTCGGATCAATTTATTTGAAGACTTTTTTTTATCTGGCGGAGACTTCAGCTGGGTAAAACCCAAGGGTAAGGGTACCCCTGGGTAAGCTACCCTGAGATAAGCAATTGCTGAACAACACCGAGTTTTAATAAAATTGGTAAGTACTCATATATAGAAGTCCGACCACAGAGGCAATTGTGTTAAGGTATTTTAAGAGCTGTGGATTTTGTGATTAATAAATAAATAAAAAAGTCCGACCACAGAGGCACATTACATAAAAAAGGCTTTTCCGATGAGGAATGCGGCCATCATCAGGTATTACGCATAAGAAATTAACTTAGATATAGCATAGAAATCTCGATGTTTTGACATAAATCCATATCAGTACATCGCACCCAAACAAAGCTGCGGGTGCAAGCTAGTTTTATATATGACTAGTTGTCCCCCAGGCAAAGACATGGAAATTCTACTACTAGAAACTCCATCAAACTACGGCGTATCCAGATGAGAGGAACTTGGAATGTACGCGGCCTAAACCAACTTGGAAAACTTTCCATATTGGAACAAGAAGTAATTTGTACCGGTGTGAACATCAACTAAGCGAAACACATTGGAAGGGCAGCGGACACATACTGACAGATCACCAAGTCGCGCGTGGTTTTTTTTTCTGGCAACGACATCAGCAGCACCAACGGTGTGGCCTTTTTAATACCTATTCATATGAAAAAATGCCTGATAGGGTATATACGAGCCGATACACGATCGGATTATCAGCATTAAGATAAAGGCTTCACCAATGAATCTTAACGTAGTTCAAGTATATGCTCCTACCTTTACCGCAAATGACGAAGCAATCGTGAAGATTTACTCCGAATTAGAATCTACAAAAGCGAAGGTGCCTAACAGGGAGTTACTAATCAGCCTAGGAGACTTGAACGCTAAGATCGAAAAAAAACGCTCTTCAGCTGAGTAGAAGCGCAGGGAAATTTGGACTCGGGAAGTGGAATGAGATGAACGCTTAATGCAATTACCTTCAGAGAATGACCTACTGATTTAAAGAAGAAAATTTTCAAAAACTAAAAGGTGATTTTTTCACTTGGGTATCGCCCGATGGAAAAATCGCAACCAAATAGATTACATCATGATTCAGTCGCGATGGAGATCATCTGTGTCAAATGCCCCATACGTTACCTGGTGCTGACTGCGGATCTTACCACCAACTTTTGATCTCTAAACTGAAGCTCAAGCTTACAGCAGCCAGAATAATTAAAAAGTCGAGGAAATTTGACGTAAAAGATGTTCTGAGATTTCGTTCGATTATCGAACAGAACTGGTCACAGTGTTCTGAATCGGATCTGGCAAACTAAACAGCCGATGCACTATGGGACAGAGCTAAGTCACTCATTACTACAACAGTTTCGAATACCACACCACCAATTACAAATCACAAAATACAGCATTGGATGGCACCTGCAAGCTAGTCAAAGCAGCGAGAGCCAATATCAAGGCTCTCAATAAAATGTCGGCTCAAATACAGCACAAATGTAGACAAAACCTACGCAATATGTGCAAAGATATTGAGAATCATGCAGACAAATATGAGATCAGAGACTTTGTATCACAAAATCCGTCTAATTACGAAAAATCTGTCGTCCAAAACCTGGGCCATCGTAGATCAGAATGGCCAAGTAGTCACTAAACTGGACAAAATTTCGGGAGTTTGGAGGAATTACTGTCAGTCCTTGTGCAAAGATCCTCAGTCGCGAAATTTCACACCCACGGAGCGAGCGAGTGATTTGCTCGAGCCGGATATTCTCGAGTCGGAGGTGAGAGCCACTATCCAACATCAAATGAATGGGAAAGCTACAGGAAAAGATGAGATCCCAATTGAAACCATACGTGCATTGAGAGAGCGTGGCGTTGATATCTGCCACATCATTTGCAACAAGATACGGCTCACAGGCAAATGGCCCTCCGAGTGGGCTCACACAGTCTTCACTCCGGGAAACGATCAGGTTTCCGAATTTTGTATATTCGAATTTCATTTTACCGAAAATTTTAAAATTATTTTGAAACATATTTTCAGATCATCGAAGTATCATGTGCCATATTTATTATTATACCGAACTACATTTCGTCGCCGGCGGTTCCGTATGATGCCGGACGTTAAGAATTTCACCATTCCATATCTGCCCGTGCCTCTGCAGCAGAAGGACAGATAAGCAAAATCCCGGAATAGCAAAATCCCAGATTAGCAGAAGGACAGATTCGCATAAAGGCAGATAATGTACTGTCACCGTCAAAAAAGTTACAAGTCATAATAACCGTATTATCAATTTGTGACCTGTTTGATTTATATATATCTAAAGGTGTAAGGTGTGCATGGAGTACTGCTTTCACGTCTGGGACGAATCTTCCAAATACCAACTTGATTGGCAACAATGCGCTGATAGACTCAAAGCTCCAGAGCCTTGAACACCGAGTCACCGACGACGAGTTGCCAGCCTGTCGGTTTTCTATCGGTTGAGTGTGCGATGGAACTGCTCAATTTGATTCTGCCTAGCCCTTTCCATCATCGGACAACAAGACATACGGTAATGCGCCATCGGTACATGGTGGATAGCCCACCCATACGCATAAAGCGTTTTGAAAATATTTTCATTGTGCGTACAGCTAAGGAGTCGAATTCCCTGCCGGCGCGGCGTCTTTGTTTCCTGATAGCTAAAACTAACCTAACCTATTCACTCTTCAATTAAAGAATGAATAGGTTACTTCTAGGCAAGCTTGCTTCACCTTCAACCACATCATCACTTAACATAGCGAGATAGTGGTCATTTGGTCAAACGCGAGCTTATAACGAATAAAAAAAAATACTACTTTCAAATAAAATTTTACCAATTGTAACTATTCAATTTTATTTTTGTTTTCTGTGGGTCTGTACTTCTGCCTTTATGCAATTCTGTCCTTCTGCTTATCTGGGATTTTGCTATTCTGGGATTTTGCTTATCTGTCCTTCTGCTGCAGAGGGCTGCCCGTGAGTGTCGTAAGAGGCGACTAAGGGACATTACTAGAGAATGGGCAGCAGCGTTCTCTGTGCGCTTCATAACAAACTGCGATCGCCAACCCGCCTGCCAAGCGTGGCGATTACGGCAATACCCCTCCAAACCGATGAATAGCGCAACCAAAAAATGGCCCCTAGTGCCCGGCAGCCCGTCTGCCCTCGACTACGGTAGTGGTCAGCAGTTTGGTTTCACGAAAGGTAGGTCGACTACGGACGCGGGAGTAAAACTCATCAGTCACATTTTGGAATCTTGGGAGAAGTCCCAGGATGCCATTGGCATTTTCTGTGATCTCTCAAAAGCGTTCGACTGCGTCGACCACAACACACTGATCTGTAAATTATACCACTACGGAATTCGAGGACAAGCTGCTGATCTTGTGCTTTCATATTTATCAAACAGACAGCAAAAAGTGAATGTTAATGGGGTGACGTCCTCCGGGTCTCTAGTCAAGATGGGCGTGCCCCAAGGTTCAATTCTCGGCCCTTTCCTTTTTCTTGTTTACATTAATGATCTCCCTTTTATGATGGCCAAATTATCGGATATAATTCTATTTGCTGATGATACTTCGCTAATTTTTAAAATAGATAGGAAAGATACGGATGTCTTACATGTCAACGAAAGTCTTATTATTCTCACAAAATGGTTCGCAGCTAATAATCTTTTACTGAATGCGACAAAAACTAAATGTCTTAAGTTCTCTTTACCAAATGTACCACAACGAGACCTGAATTTGAATCTTGACGGCAAAAGTCTTGAAGTTATAGCTGAAACTGTATTCTTAGGGATTACTATCGATTCAAAACTGCAGTGGGGCGCGCACATTAGAACTCTTTCGGGTAGGTTAAGTTCAGCTGCATATGCAGTAAGGAAAATAAGGCAGTTAACCGATGTAGCCACAGCTAGGTTAGTATATTATGCTTATTTCCACAGTATTATGTCTTATGGCATTCTGCTGTGGGGATCAGCAGCAGATGTTGACTCAATTTTCATCTTACAAAAGAGGGCAATCCGCGCGATCTATAAAATGGGTCCTCGCGAGTCCCTTAGAGAAAAATTTAAAGAAATCGATATACTGACTCTACCATCACTCTATATTTTGGAATGTATTTTGTATGTCCGCAAAAATCGAGGGCTTTTCAAAACTAGAAGCGACTTACATAATTTAAATACACGCAGTAAGCACGAAATTGTAATACCCAAATTCAGATTAACAAAAACTAGCAAGTCTTTTTATATAAACAGTATACGCTTTTATAACAAGTTGCCAAAGTCAGTTATAGAACTGACCGATGGAAAGTTCAAAAACTACATCAAACGTGTCCTTGTTAAAAAAGCATATTATAAAATCAAGGACTACGTTGAAGATAAAAATTTTGGCTTTAGCTCCTTCTGCGCATGCGGCTTCCCTGGTAACTCATAAACGGCACAAATATGTGGTTGTCTCTAACTATTCTCAATCTCATTAATTCTTTGTTTTTTTTCTTTCTTTTGATTATTCTTTTTACAATGGTTTTCAATCATCTTCATAGCCCTTTGCTAAGAATAGTTACAGCACTGATAACAATATTTGTGCCACATGTTAGATTTAGTCTTTTTTTTATTTTACTTTTGTATAGATTCCTTTACCGATTATTTTGTAAATGTGTGAACATTGTAGGCCTTCTAGATGCTTGTTAACTTTTTAACTCGTTTTATTTTCTTTTGTTTAAATAATATGTAATCTTTTTTTTTTGTTTTCTTACGACTTATTGTCGGGCCTACGTTGTCCCCACATATCTAAGTACTAATGCTGTAACAAGGAAATATTGTAAAACCAAACCATTTTTTTAAAAGAGTAACCATGGAGTTTCTTGCCGGTTCTTCTCCATAGGAAACGACCAACCCGAACCGTGCACATTGTCGACGTTTTATAAGTGCCCATGTAGGCCTATATGAAATAAAAAAAAATTGATTTTGATTTTTTGATTTTTGGTCGAGGTTACGGCGTGGCAAGGGGTGCGAAGAATCCCCGGACGGGAACCGGCTACCAGAATACAAACCGACGACTAGCCCTGGCAACATTTAACACGCGTACACTCCGGACCGACGAGAAAATTATCGAACTTGAGGAAGAATTGAGCGGGTTACGATGGAGTATCATAGGGTTATCTGAAGTCCGAAGAGAGGGGGAGGACTCGTTAATCCTTAAATTCGGTAACCCTGCTCTACTTCCGAGAGGGTGACCGGCAGTCCCAGGGCGGTGTCGGGTCTATCGTCCACAGGTCCCTTGTGAACAACGTAGTAAGGATCGAGAGTGTGTCGACTACGGTGGCGTACCTTATACTCAGAATATCCATAAGGTATTCGCTGAAGGTCATACAGGTCTACGCCCCGACCTCGGCACACCCCGATGACGAAGTAGAGACCATGTATGAGGACATTTCCAGATCCATGCATGGTCATGATTTACATTTTCCCTACTCCTCCGTTATTCTTTTCTGATTAATTTCGTTGCGGGATCCAATACAGTTAAATTCATTCTCCGGGACTTCGTCAAGCTTCATTGCCTCGGCGCTTTTCTGGTGGTCGCCACTGTTGATTCTGGCTTTCAGGAGTTGCAGTGGTTTGGGAATAGTGCGGTGGGATTGTCACTTCACCGTGGGCATGGGGGACTTCAACGCGAAACAGAAGCCAGAAGAAAACGACATTCCAAAGAATAATTAGGAAGGAGAGTCATTACGTATCAGTTTTGATTTATGATGCATACATTCTTGTCAGTGACAAGGTTTTATTTATGATTAGCTTGTCATCAGTTTTTGCAGAACTGCCGAGGCAACTGTGGCATGGTAGTGAAATGACAGTTGGTGTCTCTAACAGAGCTCGGTCGTAGCGGCATGCGGTCCGTCGGCTCGTACTTGACGAACCCTCTGCGGCCTCTGCCTAACGACAAGGAATATGTTCTTGCCGTTCCTGCACGAGAATTGAAATAGCCATGGTCATATTTTTGCTTGCCATTTTAAAAACACGCTTTTAAATTTATACTATAAAAATATGGAAGAACCAATAATTTTGTAGCAGGTTTCAGTGCCAAAACATTTTTTATATCAATCAGAGAAAAATTGTCTTCTGTTTACTTGACAAACGAAATATGAAAATTTGAATAATTGTAACCGGCCTGTATTGACAAATAAAAAAAGAAAGTTAATTAAAAAATAAAGAACCCGACTGCTTAAGAATCGAACTAAAAAGATGTAAACAAGTAGAAAATCATGCTGTGCAGTCGGAGGATACATATTCGCGAGCTGGCTGACCACCTGATCCTCCGACTGCACAGCATGATGTTCTACTTGTTTGCATATGGGTTTTTGTTTTTTTTAATTAACTTTCTTATTTTCAACTTTTAAGTGATAATATTTTTTTCGTATATATTTTTGTAACCACCTCTTAAAACCCTTCATTTTGATACCACACTCGATGGGATTGGAAGAAAAAAATAGAGATGATGATCCCCACAATATGGCGCCCAAAATCCGCCATTCTTATTTTTTCTAACGTCACTTATCTAGTAACACTCGGGTGGTGAAGACGTATCTAACGATGTCTTAATTATATAAATCATTCTAGCGGTTTGCAAGATAGAGGTAATAAAGAATATTACATACATACAAGATACGCGCGAAAAACATAACCCTTTCCTTGCAGTCGGGTAAAAAGAGGCTAAAGCAAAGCGTCTTGTAAATATGCTTTGTTGATTTCTCCAAAGCATTCGACTCAGTGAAATGGCCAATGTTGTGGAACACACTACTGGACATGGGTACACCTCAACACCTAGTGCACCTGCTCAGGGAGCTCTACGAAGGGTGAACAGCTTCAGTGCGGACGGATGACCTCCTCTCAGATAGTTTCCATACAAACGCGGGCGTGCGACAGTCCGAATAAAGCCTAAAATTATTATTTTTTGATTGGTTAGATAGATAGATTCATTCTTGAGTTAAAAAATAACAACGATAAGTGGCATTGATTTTTATATATATATAGATTAATTCTGATTTAATGTGATCAATGAGTCTTCAATCCCACATGATCACTAATAGCTGCACTTGTGTGTAGCTCATTAACATATCCTAACCTAGTTTTATCCATGATGTGAAACTCTGTTATTGGCTTAAGAGATAATTGTTATCATCTCGCTATCACTGTGCAGTGTGTGTGTGTTTACTAATTACTAAGATGGTAGCTAACGTTGATACAACTGCACTGGGCTGTTCATTGACAGTGAGGTGAACATCCATTCATGTCAATTAGTAATAAACTGTTGATTTGCCAAATAAATAAACAGAGAGATTGCGGGAGATCGTGCGGAGAGCTGTGTCCGCATCTACCACCGAAGTGGACGCCTAGACCATGGCCGATCTGCCAAGAGTGAAACGACAGAGAAGAAGCTGTCTCCCAGGGCTTCGCTCACGTCTTCTGGCTACTTGCCTACCTATATGCTTATCCACCTACCCTACCGCTCAACCTACCTACCCTACCCTACCCTAAATACCTACCTACCCTGTCTATCTTACCCTACCTACCCTACCCACCAACCCGACCTGTCTAACAAATCGTTTTTTTTTTGTTTCATACAATCTTCGCTTATACCTATCTAATGAAACCGGTCCTTCGGTTGAATGGTTACAAAGTATCTAACGGACGTAAGTAGAAACATTTATTGTGTTTTATATATTAGGATAAATTATTTGACCCAAACTGCCATAATGTGGCTTATCTAAAAGAGATAGATATAGTGTCGTGGACCTTTTTTTTACATATACTAAAAACCAATATCTTTGTAGTACGTGGTACTTACGTATAATTAGCCATTACCACAGCGCACACAGATTAAGCAGATCGAAAGCGCTTTTTCTTCCTACTTACTTTACAAATATCAATATTCAAGGCTAAGAATTTAAGCGTAATGCTATAAAGCCTTCCTCATGAATGTGGCTATCATATAAATACATATTTTTTCAAATCCGACTGGCAGTTCCAAAGATTAGCGCGTTCAAACAAACAAACAATCAAACTCTTTCGCTTTATTATTTTATAGTATAGATAATAAAATGTTTTGTATTATTATGTTTTTTATTTTTTATATTTTTACAAATTCAATCTGTGATTTATCTAAATTTCAGATTTCTGCAAGGCTTAGTTTAAAGATCTCCGTGGCCGCGCGGTTCGCCGCGTTTCAATGGCGCGGCCAAGTTCAAACCCTTAAAACTTTTAAACCATAGCTTTGACAAAGGAGATTGCCCATACACAGGCCCGTTAAGAGGTATCGTGTCTGCGATTTCAATATTATACAATAATAGGATTTATATTTTGTGTTATTTTCCATCCGTGTCGTTTACTTTATATGTACAGACAACAACAGATCAGGTTCCTTCACTTGGACATTTGTATGCACCTTATTGCATTGTAGTAAGGATTCATTTCAGGAACAGAAACATCGTTATATCTCGTGAACCCCGCAAAATAAATAAAAAATGTTTTCTAATAATGAATATAACATGTTTTTTCTACAATATACACCCAAATTCATCAAGATACAACCATTTTTTCAAAGGGGCCCAAGTTCTCTTACAAAATGGGCATTCTCCTTTATGGTTTTGGGAATGAACTTTTACAAATTTTTACAAAATCTTGGTAGAGTTTTTTTTTAATATCGCCCTGGCCGCGCCGTCGAAACGCACACAATCTGTACACGCCTCGTGCGCCTGCGTATGCCCTGGCCGGCGCGGCCACCTGCGTAGTTTAGCGAGTAAACAGCTCTAATCAGGGTAGCTATCGAGTTCTCAATATGCCAGATACCTAAAAAAGCTAGCATACATAAATTGATGTTTGCGATAAAGCGACATTTCAGTTTTGTATCTCAATAGAAGTTGACTCGTCATCTAAATCTGTTGGTAAAGTAAATTCTGGTGTACAAAATGCATAGAACGCATGTGTTGAAGTTATTAGGGATGTACTACGTGAGCTTGGTGCATTCCTTCTCCTGGGGTGAGTTTAAGAATCCTTAACGATAATCTTTTTTTTTTTCCTTTTTGCACTCTTAATCAAAGGGTATAGTGTATAGCAATTTCTTTACAGATGTCATACTCAAATGTATTAAACATTTGAGTATAGATTTTTTTAATCATAAATAAGTCGTTGAAAGAGTTATATAAATAAGGGTGCAAGAGTTAAGAGACATCTGCGTCATCCATCTCCCAAGCACCCAATATGAGAAATATGCAGAAACGCAATATAATTATTATGTAATTTAAACATAACCAATATTTTGTTAGGAGTTAAGTAGTTAGGGATTCGACAATAATTCAAGAAGAGTTTAGAACCAATAAGTCCACTAAAACTTAAAAGTTAGGCTAACAATGATTAAATTCGTAGTACAGGTTTTTTGTCTATAGACTCGCGCTTGACCACTATCTCACCTGATGGAAAGCAATGATGTGGTCAACAGTGACGCACGCTTGCATAGAAAGAACCTATTCACTCTTGACTTAAATACCCCTTGATTGTAGCTTTCGGGAAACACAGACTCCAGCAGTGCGTTGCACTCCTTAGCTGTACGCTTAATAAAAGTGTCCCCAAAACTCAAAGTCTCTCTCAAAGTCCTTGAAAAGCGACCTCCGAAAGAAAGCATTAAGGCTGAAAGTATTAAGACACGATTGAGCGGAACAAAGGCTCCACAGGCAAGGTGCTGGGGTGTGGTGGTACTCTTCTTCAAGAAGGGTGGCAATGCCCTACTGAAGAACTTTAGGCCCATCACACTTATTAGCCATGTCTACAAGCTGTTTTCAAGAGTCATCACGAATCGTCTCGCGCGCAGGTTTGACGATTTCCAGCCTCCCGAACAAGCCGGATTCCGTAAAGGCTTCAGCACCGTAGACCACATACATACGCTGCGGCAGGTTATACAGAAGACCGAAGAGTACAACCTGCCTCTCTATTTAGCGTTTGTGGACTACGAGAAAGCCTTCGATTCGATCGAGACTTGGGCTGTACTGCAGTCTCTCCAACGGTGCCAAATTGACTACCGGTACATCGAAGTGTTGAAGTGTTTACACAAAACCGCCACAATATCAGTTCGACTTCAGGATCAGACCTCGGAACCCGTCCTTCTGCAGCGAGGTATGAGACAGGGAGACGTCATATCTCCGAAGCTCTTTACCGCTGCACTGGAGGATGTCTTCAAGGTTCTGGACTGGAGAGGGCTAGGCATCAACGTCAATGGCGAGTACATCACTCACCTTCGGTTTGCCGACGATATAGTGGTTATGGCTGAGACCATGGAGGACCTCAGTACAATGCTCGATGATCACAGTAGAGCTTCCGAAAGAGTGGGTCTTAGGATGAACATTGACAAAACCAAGTTGATGTTGAATGCCCATGTTACACCCACTACTATCAAGATTGGAGACTCTACACTCGAAGTTGTGGGCGACTATGTCTACCTGGGACAAACGATCTAATTGGGTAGGGCCAACTTCGAGAAAGAGGTCAACCGTCGTATCCGACTCGGCTGGGCAGCGTTTGGGAAGTTGCGCGGTATCTTCTCGTCCAACTTACCGCAGTGTCTCAAGACGAAAGTCTATGAACAGTATGTGTTGCCAGTGATGACATATGGCTCTGAGACGTGGTCGCTTACAATGGACCTTATCAGAAAGCTTACAGTCACTCAAAGGGCAATGGAGAGGGCTATGCTCGGAGTTTCCTTGCGTGATCGAATCAGAAATGTAGAGATCCGTAAGAGAACCAGGTTTACCGACATAGCCCGAAGAATTGCCAAACTTAAGTGGCAGTGGGCAGGGCACATTGCTCGCAGAACGGATGGCCGATGGGGCAGAAAGGTTCTGGAATGGCGACCGCGAACCGGAAGACGTTGCGTTGGAAGGCCTCCCACCAGGTGGACCGATGACCTGGTGAAGGTTGCGGGGATCCGCTGGTTACGAGATGCACGGGACCGGTCAATGTGGCGACGCTTTGGGGAGGCCTATGTCCAGCAGTGGACGTCTTTCGGCTGATATGATGATGATGATGAGCCCTTCGCAACACCAACTTGCAGGACTTGGCAGCGCTGTTGAAAGCAGAGGGCCTTCTAAATCACGTTACTCGCTTTGCGCGATCGAGCGTCGACCAATGCCAGGTACGCCTCCTGTTAATTTAAGTGCATTTATAACATTCGGCGACAAACCATGGTCGATCAACGCTGGAAATTTTTACGGTGCGTACCAGTGGTGGATCCAGTATTTAGGGGGAGAGGAACAGGCGGGGGCACGAGGGTCTCTTTCTTGACTTGATTCAATAATAGTGTCGAATTAAGCCAGCGGGGACTGTGTTTTTCTATATTTTAATATTTCTATACGTATCTTGTTAGGTCTTTGTATAAAGATTGTATCGATGTTACCCTAGCCAAAGTTCCCGCACTGTCGAGGCGGGGGGGCTCAGTAACCGTGGCTTGGTCACCCACGGTGAAGCGAAGAGGAACCCGAGGAGACGCCGCTCGTCAGGGCTTTTGCTGATTAAGCCGACGATGTAGCGGCCAACTAGTAGGTTGCGGTGCCGCTTGGTAACAGGCGACATCGCAACTGAGGCGGGCCACGATGTCTTATGGAGCGTCCCAGGTACCATACGATGTCGCGGCTGAGGGTTGGAGGCCGCGGCGGGAGAGGAGTGCCGGTATTGCGGTGCGCCGCTCTCCCTACCTTCCGCGGCCTGGACGGGGTCACCACCGTCTGATGGCGGACGCGGCCCCACCGCGTCCGCAGGGGAAGAGGAGTGTCGGTATTGCGTTAGCCGCTCTCCCTATCCCCTGCTGCCGACAAATGGTAGTTGGCGGGGCCATTGACCTTGACCCGTCACGGGGGACCAAGGGTGCCATACACGGGGTCGTATGGCACCCATGTGCTGGTTTGGTCCCTGGGGTGGTCACGGCGTACAGTGTGTTCTGGTGCGCCGGTGATGGGGGCTACTCCCTCGAGGAGGGTCCGGTGACGGACAGCCGCGGTGGGTTCGCGGTGAGTGCTAACGCGTGCCCGTGTTCCCGCCATAATCGGCACAGGAGGACACCGTGGAGTTTAAGTGGGTTAGAGTCCCACATAACTGCACTATCTCCCCGTGGTAGTGCAGTATGCATGAGCATTTCTCCAAGCACAACAAAAAAAGCCAAAGCACCGAATGAATGCACAAGAGGTACTAATTATAGGGTAGCACTTTTGTAAAACTTATATTATTGATTGAAAAATTTTAGCACTTTGAAGCGGTTTATTTGACACTGTTCTGAATGAAATACGACTTTCTTACTCAAAAGTGGAACTTCCAAGAACTACAAAAGATAAGAGCGAGCGAAGCGTGCTCATTTTTTTTTTAATTTAGCCTCGGACACGTTAACTTTCTTTTGAAAATTCATACAGAACTTGAATTGAGAGAAACTAGGTGCAAGAGCGATTGAAACGAGCTCAATACATGTAAGACAGATGTAATAGTCCACTGAAGCTACTCATGCAGCTAGCTAGCTTTATTTAAGCTAGGAGCGACCAGAGTGCGGGGCCGTTTGCATTTGCTTTACGTGCTATGTATTTAATCTAGCCCTTATGAAGAACATGTAATAACTATACAAATATTAGGTACTAACTGTCCCACGCGGAATCGCTCCCGTCAACCTACCATCTTACCAACCCTACCTACCCTACATACATGAATGTTGCGTAACTTTAAGAGGAAATAGGGGCAGATAGCGCCGACTGAATTCGCTTAGTAAAAAGTCATAATCCGAGGTTTGGCTCTCGACTATTTCCTCCTCCAATATTGGACCTATTTAAAAGATATTCCATAAACTGAAAATTAAAGATATATGATATATACTTTGTCCATATTTCCTCTTAACCGCTTATGCAGCGCACGCAATTGAAGCTCTAAAAAAGGAATAATAATGCCCGTTTTTGCAACATTTTTCATTTATGCTCCACTCCTGTTAGTTGATGCGTGATGTTATTTAGCCTATAACCTTCCTCGATTTTTTTTTTTTTTTTTTTTTTTTTATATTATAGGCTCGCGCTTGACCACTATCTCACCTGATGGTAAGCGATGATGTGGTCGACGGTGAAGCACGCTTGCCTAGAAGTAACCTATTCACTCTTGACTTAAAGACTCCTAGATTGTAGCTATCGGGAAACACAGACTCCGGCAGGGAATTCCACTCCTTAGCTGTACGCATAATGAAAGTATTTCCAAAACGTTTAGTGCGTATGGGTGGTATGTCTACCATGTAGCGATGGCGCATCGCCGTACGTCTTGTAGTCCGATGATGAAACGGGCTTGGTGGAATTAGATCATGCAATTCCATCGCACACTCCCCGAAATGCAACCGATAAAAGACCGACAAGCTGGCAACTCGGCGACGATGTTCAAGGCTCTGGAGCTTTGACCTAACCAGTGCCTCATCGCCGATGAGCCTTTTGGCCCGCTTTTCGATCGACTCTAGTGCATCAAGCTGGTATTTGGCGGATCCGTCCCAGAGATGAGAACAGTACTCCATGCATGATCGAACTTGCGCTTGATACAAGCTGAGCAGCTGTTCTGGCGTGAAGTACCTTCTAACCTTTGTAAGGATCCCTAGCTTTTTGGCAGCCAGCTGAGCCTTTGCCTCAATGTATGGGCCAAAATTAAGAGTTGATGTCAACGTAACGCCAAGAAGCTCAAGATGGTCAGTTATTGGCACGGTCACATCTCGGAAAGTTGGAGCCGGTTGAAATTGGCTCTTTTTAGCGGAAAAAAGACACGCCTGGGTTTTAGCAGCATTAAACCTGACCAGATTGGCATCGCCCCATTCGGAGACTGCCTGCAAGGACAGGTTCAAGCGCTCCACCATGGCCTCCCGCAGAGACTGGATCTGAGGTCCGGTAGCTCGAGCGTTGGATATGTATCTCCCAGCAACAGTGCTGTCGTCTGCATACCCAAAGGTGCCGGGTTTTAGCAGATCGTTAATATGCAGCAAGAATAAAGTTGCTGAGAGTACCGACCCCTGAGGGACCCCGGCATTGATATCAAATTGGTCCGACGAGCAGCCATCGATAACCACTCGAATGGACCGATCTCTCAGGAAGTCTGCAATCCAATCACACAGACCACCGGGCAAACCGAATGAAGGAAGCTTACCAATAAGGCTTTCGTGCCAGACCCTATCAAAAGCCTTCGAGATGTCGAGGGAGACGGCAAGCGCTTCCCCGTGCTTCTCGATGGCCTCACTCCAGATGTGAATGGCATACGCTAGAAGATCCCCAGTAGACCGATTTCGGCGGAAGCCGTATTGGCGGTCACTAAGGATATCGTTAGCTTCTAGGTATGCCAGGAGCTTTATATTAAGTACACGTTCCATACTCTTACAGAGTATGGAGGTTACAGATATGGGTCTGTAGTTGGCCGGGTCAGCTCGACTGCCCTTCTTGGGCACGGGCTGTACGTTAGCTTGCTTCCAAGCATTCGGCACTTTTCCAGCCTCATACGAAAGGCGGAATAGGCGTGTCAAGATCGGAGACAGTTCAGGCGCACAGGTTCTAAGAACAATTGCTGGAATGCCATCAGGGCCGCTAGCCTTGTTCACGTCGAGGTGGCTCAGCACCCTACGGACGTCCCTTTGGTGGATACGAATGTCCGACATACTCGTCTCGCATCCATCAGGAGAAGGAGGGGGCCGCGCGTCACCAGGATTCAGACGTGAAGATTCCGCAAAAAGAGAGGCAAACAAATTTGCCTTCTCCTCAGCGGAGTGTGCCAGCGACCCATCGGGTTTCAGCAGTGGTGGTAGTGAGGGACGGCAAAAGTTCGACTCGACCGGCTTAGCCAGGGACCAAAACGCTTTACTTCCTGCTGGGTAAGAAGCAAGTTTGGCCCCTATTCGGCCAATGTGATCGAACCGAGCCCTTCGCAACACCAGCTTGCAGGACTTGGCAGCCCTGTTGAAGGCCTTCTTCTTCCGAGCCACGTCACTCGCCCTGCGCGATCGAGCTTCGACCCAAGCCAGGTACGCCTCATGTTTAAGCGCGTCAGCGCGCCTACATTCGGCGCCAAACCATGACCGGTCAACGCTGGACATTGTTACGTCAGAGAACGGAATGTAGTACTCCATTCCCTGACGCAACACATCGGTCACGGCGTCTGCGCACGACATGGATCAGTCGAAAAAAAGCAAGTAGGCTGCCAAGGATAGCATGCGAAGAATGATCGCATACCATCCCAATCTGCCGACCTGTACCGCCAAACCCGCCGGGTGCCTCTTGGGCTGGGATCGGGCGGGGAATAGACGGACACAGACTTCACCAGACAGTGGTCGGAACTACCCAAAGGTGAAGCTATCGACACAGAGTATCTGTCCGGATCTGTTGTCAGCAGAAGGTCCAAGCAATTCGCTGTGTGCGAATCAACATCCGGTACCCTCGTTGCCCCCTGGACCAGCTGGGTGAGGTTTAGCGCAAGCGCAAGCTTACGCATCTCCCGTCCAGCATGGTCAGTGCACTGGTATGGGAAGAGCCACTCCTGGTGGTGGGCATTAAAGTCCCCCAGTAACACTAATTGGGCGGAAGGGTACCGCTGCTGTGCCGCATCAGCCGCCTCACTGAGGTACTCTGTGAGCCTGGATGTCTCCTGATCTCCACTGTGCGAACGGTAGACACAGGCGTAAATAACTTTATCCAAACCTGTGTCCACCAGAGCCCAGAGCGTTGAGAATCTGGAGTCCTCAAAGTTACGGAGACGCCGATAGCAAATGTCGTCACGGGCATACATACATACGCCCGCCCGTGGTCTAAAATTGTGCTCCAGGGTGAACCCTGGGTAAGATAAGTACGACACGTCTGACGGATTCGCTATCTGCGTCTCCGTAAGGAAAAAGAGCGCTGGTTTCTCAGCCTCCAGATGGTAGTGGACTGCAGTGATATTTGAGTGCAGACCTCGAATATTGGTGAGGTGCACTTTGTGGGGGAGGGGGTGCAGCCGCTGTTTATCTCCAGTATTCTTTTTCCTTTTCATCATAATATAAAAGAGTGAATGGAGTAGAGGAGTAGGAAGTGAGACGAGGTTTCACGCTGCTAACCTACAGACACGCACTGAAAGAACAGCATCATTGGGGCACTAGTCTGGAGACTGCGGGGACGCCCGAGCCCCCCCGGAATGTCCATCGGGCCCTCCCGTCTGGTCGCCAACCAGCACGATGGTGCATTCCGGGATTTTTCGACAGTTGGCGGGGCAGCCTTTCGTGTGTGGCTGGCACACTACTTGGGCCCCCAACTACCTGCGGTCGGCCAGCGGTGCACCGTGCCTCGGATCCCGCTACCCTCCGCGACTAGTCTCCCGATACATCCCTAACAGCGCGCGTCAGACTGATCAGCCTGCAGTGGAACAGCTATCTCGACCCAACTCCTCTAGTTGGCTGCACCGAGCATCGTACCGGAACACGGCTAGGCCGCTTGGCGGTACGTCTTTGCCCGGTGGGTGGTCACAAGCCTTCGGCCGAAGCCTACCACCAGTTAGTGTCACCTGATTTGCACCACCCGGGGACCACGTGTAGGGAATCAAAAAAGGGGTACACACCTACGGACGTGGGTGAGTTGGCCCTACCCAACTGGATCGTTTGTCCCAGGTAGACATAATCTTCCACAACCTCGAGTGTAGAGTCTCCAACCTTGATATGAGTGGGTGTTACATGGGCATTCAATATAACCTTGGTTTTGTCCATGTTCATTTTAAGACCCACTCTTTCGGAAGCTCTTCTGAGGTCATCGAGCATTATACTGAGGTCCTCCATGGTCTCAGCCATGACCATGAGATATTATAGTGTAGATTTGTAATCTACCAGGCCCCTCAGAAAGTATTGCGAAAAAAAGTTTTTATATATGGGAGACTGGCCAGTTATAATGTTTTTCGAAAATATGATTATTTATAAGTAAAAATAAGTAAGTTCCAATTTCAAAATTTCACTCCACATTTTTTGCGAGTTAATTCAAAGTATTGTGTCTCACTGAAATATGGATCTGCGCCGGGAACATTTTAGAGCTATGATTTTATACGATTTCAAGTGTCGCCTGAAACCGGATGAATCGTACGATAGACTTCAAATGGCATTCATGGATGAAGGCCCTTCCAAGGCAACCGTGTATCGTTGGTATAACGAATTCAAGCGCGGTCGACCAACTTTGGGGGATGACGAAAGAAGCGGTCGCCCTTTGACGGCTGTTACCGAAGAAAACGTGCTAGCAGTGAAAAATTTAATCCAAGACAATAGGCGAATTACATATCAGGAGATTCAACACATATTGAAGATTGGATCGGGAAGCGTTCACGAGATTCTACACAGCCATCTTCGCGTGAGGAGGATAGTATCACGCTGGGTGCCGCACAACCTCACCGATGCTCAGAAGCAGGCCCGGGTGGAATGGTGCCGTGATATGCTTAACAAATTTGAAGCAGGCTCGTCTCGGCGTGTTTACGACATCGTTACAGGTGATGAGTCCTGGATTTATCAATACGACCCAGAAACCAAGCGCCAGTCGACGTTTGGGTGTTTCAAAATGAGCCAACGCCTACCAAAGTGAAGCGATCTAGAAGCGGGGGTAAGATTTTGATCGCTAGCTTTTTTAATTTGACTGGCCACTTGGTATCAATTCCCTTACGGGATCAAAGAAGCATTAATGCCGAATGGTATACTACCAAATGTTTGCCAGAAGTTTTCTCTGTTATAAGCAACAAGCGACCAAACACAGGGCTCCGCGGGCTACTGCTCCACCACGACAATGCACCTGCGCACACCGCACTCAAAACGAGGGACTTCCTGGACAGCACGCCAGTCAAACTCCTGGGTCACCCTCCTTACAGCCCTGATCTAGCACCGTGTGACTTCTTTTTATTCCCAAAAATAAAAAATCAGCTCAAAGGGATACAATTTTCGTCGCCGGAAGATGCGCTGGCTGCGTTCGAGCAGGCTGTAAACGAGGTGTCTGCGGCGGACTGGAAAAAGTGTTTTGAAAACTGGTTTAGGCGCATGAATCTTTGTATAGAGGCTGGTGGAAAGTACTTTGAAAAGATTTAATAAAAATATATGTACGTATAGAACAATTTTTTTTAGTTTCGCAAAACTTTCTGAGTGTCCCACGTATATAAATAAAAAGACAAGTCCTGACTGACTGACTGACTCATCAACGCCCAGCCCAAGTCCTTGGACCTAGAAAGCTCAAATTTTGCACAGAGGTTCCCTTTATAATGTAGACAAGGAATAAGGAAGGATTTTTTGAAATTCAACCCCTAAGGAAGGTAAATAAGGGATAAAAGTTTGTATGAAACTCTGTCATTTTTAATTTCAAATGAATGAAATATGGAATTAAGCCTCTAAATATAAATAAAAAAATACGTCCTTAAGGATTTTTTGAATTTCATGCCTTAAAGGGTTAAAAAGGGGTTTCAAAGTTTGTAAGAAAAATAAATTGTTTATCATCAAAATTACTTGAAACTTAGTATTTCTGTTCTTTATTACAATTAAAGAATCACGTTTTCAAGGTTTTTTTGAATTTCATCCCTTAAAGGGTTAAAACGGGGTTCTAAAGTTTGTAAGAAAAATAAATTGTTTATCATCAAAATTACTTGAAACTTAGTATTTCTGTTCTTTATTACAATTAAAGAAACACGCGTTCAAGGTTTTTTTGAATTTCATCCCTTAAAGGGTTAAAAAGGGGTTCTAAAGTTTGTAAGAAAAATAAATTGTTTATCATCAAAATTACTTGAAACTTAGTATTTCTGTTCTTTATTACAATTAAAGAAACATGTGTTGAAGTTTTTTTGAATTTCATCCCTTAAAGGGTTAAAAAGGGTGTTAAAGTTTGTAAGAAAAATAAATAGTTTGTCATCAAAATTACGTGAAACTTAGTATTTCTGTTCTTTATTACAATAACAGAAATAAGTGTTGTGGATTTTTTTGAATGTCATCCCTTAAAAGGTTAAAAAAGGGTGTTAAAGTTTGTAAAAAAAATAAATAGTCTATCATCAAAATTACTTGAAACTTAGTATTTCTGCTCTTCAACACAATTAAAGAAAATCTTATTTAAGGCTTTTTTGAATTTAATCCCTTACAGGGGAAAAACGGGGTGTTAAATTTTGTAAGAAAAATAAATTGTTTATCATCAAAATTACTTGAAACTTAGTATTTCTGTTCTTTAACACAATTAAAGAAACATGTGTTGAAGGTTTTTTGAATTTCATCCCTTAAAGGGTTAAAAATGAGTGATAAAATATGTAAGAAAAATAAATAGTTTATCATCAAAATTACTTGAAACTTAGTACTTCTGCTCATCAAAACAACTCAAGAAAAACGTATTTAGGAATATGTTCAATTTCATCCCTTAAAAGGGTAAAAAGGGGTGTTAAAGTTTGTAAGAATAATAAATTGTTTATCATCAAAATTACTTGAAACTTAGTATTTCTGCTCTTCAATACAATTAAAGAAACACATGGTTACGGTTTTTTTTTATTAAAGCCCTTAAACGGGTAAAAAATGCTTTTAAAGTTTGTATGAATAATACCTACCTCCTACCTACCTCCTTCTTCCTACTGGATGTGCTCGGGGGAATCAGTGTTCATACCTCGAATACCACTGATACCCTCTGACTATGTCTTTGAGTTTAAACGATTATTTTTATTCCCCCATGCAATGACCAAAAATAAATTATTAAAGGCATAGATTTAAGGAAATATTGCATCTCACACGGGCAATTCTACGTTGCCTATCCAGAGTCAGTACAGCCTGGTCATTTTGGCACCAGACAGAAAAACCACCAAAGTGCTATACAAAGAAGTGCATAATTAAATTCTAACTTCCTTATGACGACTTTGTTAGCGTAAACTAATTGGAATACCCATATAAGCTGATCTTTGTATGAAACTTACTTCCGATTTGGTTGAAACTTTGCAGGCATGTTTTTGATAACAAATAATTGAGATCTGTATATTTATTTAGATTATGTAATGGGATGAGGCTTCGTATTACACAATAAGGTGCCAATAAATTAACAGGTATAACAAAAGGGGAAACCGTGTTCATACGTTTCGACTATCAGTTCAATTCAAAAGACTCCAGTTTCCAATCAAACTTAGTTTTGCTATTACTATTAACAAAGCTCAAAGATAGCAGGGGCGTATTTGGAAAAGCCATGCTTTACCTACGGCCAGCTACATGTAGCTGCTGATGTTCGCGTATGTTCAAGGCCCACAATGTATATGTATTAGCACCACATGAAAGGACATACAACATAGTATATATAGCAGCATTTTAAAATGTTGTACCCATGATTAACGGCGTAATTAAGGAATGTCAATTAACTGAAGATAACAATTATGATAGAGTAGTATTTTCAATTTGCAGCAAAGCAGAACATATGACTCTGTAGTTTATTTGTTTCCTTTTGTAACCTTTACCTGTATTGACCAACGTTTTCAATGAATTAAGTTACTCTGTTTTGCGTTAATGCTTCCTGTACATATACAGGCTGAGTTTTCCAAGTGGTCGTGGATGGCCAAATCATTACTATGAAGAATAGCACAAAACAATCAAAAGAGTCAAGGGGCCGATTTTAATTAAAACTAAATCTGCAACATTGGTTATTTCTCACCCTGTTAGTCGACAACCACAATTGATTGACAAAATCTATATTAACGCGGGCGAAGCTGCGGGTAACAGCTAGTAAATGTATAATTACAAAATATAAG
The DNA here is from genome assembly GCA_949775005.1 of Orthosia gothica. Taxonomy (NCBI): domain Eukaryota; kingdom Metazoa; phylum Arthropoda; class Insecta; order Lepidoptera; family Noctuidae; genus Orthosia; species Orthosia gothica. The sequence goes on from OX459068.1 coordinate 5,214,203, forward strand.
TCCCTATCACCACATCATCGCTTACCATCAGGTGAGATAGTGGTCAAGCGCGAGCCTATAAAGAATAAAAAAAATAACTATGAACACACAAAGTAACTAATGTTATCACATCGATGTAATAGATATATCTCTCAAAGTCTCGGCCGAGCCATCTGAGGGAAGGGGAGCACGTGTCCCCGTGCCCCCTGGATCAGCCTGTGGTACCTGTAGTATTTTAGTGAATTCCATTCTAAGTACCTACCTAGTTTATTCTGCCGGGTCAACGAAAAAGGCCACATCTACTTTTTTTCCAAAATTGTGGTGTATATCCTATACCTATCTACATTTTCAGAATCAGGGAAAAAGGCGTATCTGCCTGATTTTTTCAAAATGTTATTTTAACACACAGATATAAAACAGATAGAAGTTAAGATGAAATATCTTACATCCAAATTCACATTTGCCAACTTAAAAAGGCACATTTGGAGCCAACCAAGTTGGGCGGCATGAATTTATTTTATTTTTATTTAATTGAAAACTCATATTTGGTTAGTTGTGACTTTTCGAAAGATAGTTTAATTTGTTTTTTTTTTAAGGAAATGTCATAATTTTACAAATAATGGGCAAAATAATTTTATTTAAAAAAAAAAAATACCATTCGATAGGTCTTATGTATAAGCATTTAAGCAAATAAATGCATTCGTAAACATATAATTAAGCAATAAATTGAAATTCCGATAAACATCAAACTTCGAAGATCCTTTAGCAATCAAAATGTCATTTTCATGTTTCAGATATCGTCATAAGCGGAAGGAATCTAGTATTTTTATACAACGGAACAATAACGCACACAGAATATATTCCGTCGGTTAATGATATTGTCGCAATAACATACGATCCAGTTCACTACAGGCTGCTGTTTGCCGACAATAAGTACCCGAACAAGACAATATCCAGCTTTGACCTATCATCCAGTGAAACTCAACCTTTAGTTTACTCCGACTATTACATGTCACACGTCGCGTACGACCCAGTCACACAATTACTCTTTTGGTTAGAAGGATTTGATCGTATGTACTCGTTTTCAGTAAAACATGCATCGTCTAAAGCAGTACAGGGAAAACTTTTAATGACGCTGAATCACACTTGCCGAGATATTGCTGTGGATAGCTGTGGAGGGTACGTTACCAATTCTACCTAATCATTGTTTTATTCATATTGAACTTTTGTGATTATTTTAAAGTTATTTACGTACTAGCTGACCCTGCAAACTTTGTTTTGCCATAAAAAGACCAAACATTTATCTACCCTACCCTACCCGACCCTACACTACCCTACCCTAACCTACCCGACCCTACACTACCCTACAATACTCTACCCTACAATACTCTACCCTACACTACCATACCCTACCCTACCCTACCTATATAGCCTATGTCCTTTCCCAGGTCTCAAACTATCTTCATACCAACTTTCATCTAAATCGGTGCAGCGGTTTAAGCGTGATAAGGTAACAGACAGACAGACAGACAGAGTTACTTTCACATTTATAATATTAGTATGGATTACAGGTATATTTACTGGGCCACAGACTACGAGATCGAGGGGGCTCGGTTTGATGGCTCCAAGAGAGAAGTCTTAATATACAGTACTGTTACAGTTCGTTATCGAAAAAGCTTGGCCATTGATCAATTGACACAAAAAATGTACTGGTATGAGTTTATTTGTATTCCTGAAAGGAATTTTCTGGAGATTAAGTCTATTGAAAGTGCTGATTTAGAAGGCAGAAATAAAACAACTTTTTATGTTGTAAGAAACACACCTGATGTCAATTCACTGGTCGTCACAAAAGATTTTATCTACTGGAAGCGCCATGATCGTAGCACATTTTGGCAGTTACCAAAGGATCCAACTTGATCATTTATTTCATTTATTTATTCATAAACAAATTACATTGTGTTTGAACATTATCATTAAATTAATATCGACCAATACAACAAAACAAATCATTAACACAATTTCACTACATGAAAGTTAACAAATGTCACATTCAATATATATAAAAAAAAAAAAAAAACATATGTATGTCAAATTAAATGTCAACCTCATATCCAATATTAACAAAAGGAAACAAGAAAGTTAATTACATGTCATAAAAGTTAACAAATTCAATGTCAAATTCAATAAAAATATAAGTCATATAATATAAAACAAAAATAACAATAAATGAGATAATAACAGGAAAAGTGTCTACGCGTTTTATTTGACGTATCTATATACAGTGTATAAAATACTTAGATAACTAATACTAAAAACATATACACCTTAACACAAAAACTACTCACTAGCTAAACCTAAAAATATACTTAACTAAAATATGGCGTCGAAAAACTCCTCCCCATCGTTGACTACTGGTAATGTGCCCAAAAGACTGGCAGCATTGCCACGTTGTATGGCAATGCTAATTCTCTGACCAAGGTAAAAGCCAGCCCTTGGGTCACGCGAAGTGTCAACTAGGCGTTTGGCAAGATCTTTAAATAAAGCGTGAGCACTCGGACCCCACGGACCAAAAGTTTCAACCCCAAACGGCTCGAAAATATAACTACCAATGAGGTTATTATATTTGCGCCGCTTGAGGTTTTCTGCAGCCGCAGCGGCAGCGCCAGCACAGCACGACGAGCTAGGAAGATGGGATGGCGCAAGAGTATCGACACAAGTAGCGTCCCACACTAAAGGCCTACCCATCTTCCATGGAAACAAAGACATCCCGTCCGGTCTTTTGCCATCGTCGCGTGCCAGGCCATGGGGTTCCAATACGGCCGGAACGCCGACGGCGACGAGAGCACGTCGGATGATGTCGTTTAAGTTTACGTGACGCGCTATGCGACCCGCACTTCGGCTGCATGAAAAACAGGAAAAACACATTAATACATAATACGAGAAGAAGTCCCTGTCTCTCATGCCTACAATTCTTCAACTGAGTAGAGACACCTATCTAACAGGAACGCCCGAAGCTCTGTTTTAAATGCAGATGTGTACCTAAATCAAACTTTTTAAGTGAAGTGGCAATTTATTGAAAATTTGTACTGCTTGATATTGTGGACTGTGTTTCACAATGTTGAAATGGGGACTTATCTTATTTCTCAGATCCATTCTACGTGATCCCTCTCTATCTAATCTTTCTTCATTTGTTTCGTATTCATGTAGATACTTTTTAAGGTTAGTCAGGAGTACTAAAACGTAGAGACTGGGTACTGTGAGGATATTTAATTGAGAAAAATGAGTGAACTCATGATGTGGAAGCAAAACTATTCTCAATTTCTAGAAAATTCATATGTTGGGATTGTCGAGTTATTGCAGCCAATTATACAATTGAGGAACAAACTCGGGGAACGAAGCACTGCGAAGCTCTGAAGAATTTGATACCTAATTCTTCTCTGGGAATATTCTACAGTTTTATGTCCATGGTACGAAAGTTATGGCCGATTTCTGAATTGAGTATTTGGAGTTAAGTACATGTTGAACCATATATATATGCCAAATTTTGACAGTTTTTCAGGCATAATTAGATAGATAATGATAATTACTCAGCATCAAATACTTAAATCAGAAATCGGGGGTTAATGAAGAATCTCGATAACGAATCGGAAGGAGATTAGGCGTAGGATCTTCAGCTTTCGACTTTCTGAGGCACGGAGGTATGACACTGTCAACTTCTAAACTCTGGATTACCGCTGAGAAACTTCTCACGGAAAAACCTTGGTACTGGGAATCTAACCCAAGACCCCACTTCCCAGATGGAGTGTTCCCTGCGCTTCTGCAGTGGGGAGGTAAGTCTGTGGCGGATAGACTCTTGCCACTAATGAGGGCATGCCTGGCCTTAAGACACGTTCCAAAAGGTTGGAGGGAAGTGAAAGCAATTTTCATCCCAAAGCCCGGCAAGGGAGACTATACAAACGCCAAGTCCTACAGACGAATCAGCCTGACCTCGTTCCTACTTAAGACCATGGAAAGGCTGTGCGAGAGGGAACTACGTGATGGCGCCTTAATATCACTACCTCTACATGGTAACCAACACGCCTACAGCTCGGGCAAGTCTACTGAATCCGCTCTTCATTTGGTGGTAGGCCAAATAGAGGAAGCAATCCATCAGAAAGGCACCTGCTTGGGCACCTTCATAGACATCGAAGGGGCCTTCGACAAGACAAACTTTTCCAGCATCGGTGCTGCACTCTCCAAGCACGGAGTAAATCAGGTACTAATTGACTGGATAACCAACATGCTAAGCAAACGAGCAGTTCGTCTGGAGGGAGAACAGCAGCTGGCCTTGATAGCCAGGGGCTGCCCGCAGGGAGGAGTGCTTTCCCCCCTACTATGGAATCTGGTAATCAACGATCTCATCACCAGACTCAACGAACACCGTTACTATACAATTGGGTATGCAGATGATCTAGCAATCCTCGTGCCTGGGAAGGTGACTGGAACTATCTGCAATCTCACTCAGCAAGCTCTGCGTATAGTGGAGCGGTGGTGCGGCGAGTATGACCTATCGGTAAATCCCTCTAAAACTAAACTAGTCATGTTTACGCTGAAAAGAGTTCTAGGCCCTTTCCGCCTACCTAAGCTGTTCAACACGGAACTGAAGTTGTCCAACGAGGTTAAGTATCTGGGAGTCATACTTGACTGTAAGTTAAACTGGAGCAGTCACCTGGACAACAAACTAAGCAAGGCATGTATCACCTTTTGGCAATGCAAGAAAATGATAGGCAAAAAGTGGGGACTCTCCCCCAAAATCATACTCTGGCTGTACGGCGCGGTGATTCGGCCCATGGTCACCTATGGGGCCGTGGTGTGGTGGCCTCGCACCAAGCTAAGTACTGCCGTGAGTAGATTACAACGCATGCAAAGACTGGCCTGCATGGCAATAACGGGCTGCATGAGGACTACTCCGACTGCTGCGCTAGAAGCCATGCTTGGACTCCCCCCTCTCCACCTGTTTATACAGCAAGAGGCAACGATGGCGGCAGTACGCCTCAAGGCACTGGATCTATGGGGTAAGAGGGAGACACAACACACCGCTCTGCTTGAGGAACTCAACATCGAACTCCCCCTAACAAAAGCAATCAACGACCGGATACCTAAGCAATTCATCTTTGACAAAAAATACAGGATCCAACTGCACGAGGACCACCGTTGTGAAGGGCTACGCCCGGACGAGCTACGGATCTTCACAGACGGATCCAAGACAGGTACAGGCACAGGTGCGGGGGTTTTCTCGGAAGACCTCAACATCCACCTGGCCACGCCACTTGGGGCTCATAACACAGTGTTTCAGGCTGAGTGCTTGGGCATCACCTTGGCAGCCTCTGCCATCCTAGCCAGGGAGGTTGAGGACATCCCTATACGCATTCTCTCGGACAGCATGGCCGTCCTGCAGGCACTGAGCAGCGTCACGGTTAGCTCGGGACTTATACACGAATGTCACCAACGACTGAACCAGGGTCGGTACACGCAATAGAGTAACCATCCAATGGATCAAGGGGCACAGCGATTCTCGAGGTAATGATGCAGCGGATGAGCTGGCCCGAAGAGGTTCCAGTATGGTGGCGGTGGGACCAGAACCCATCGTTCCACTACCCTTCGGGTACCTCCGGAATCTGGTAAGAAAGCGCACCAGGGAACAACACCACAAATTGTGGAATGACCATAGTGAGTGCAGGCAGGCCAAGGAGGCGCTTCCCTCGTTAGATGGCCGGTTTACGCAGAAAGCCTTGAGACTGTCAAAACCACAGCTACGTGCAGTCACAGCCGTAACAACTGGCCATGGGACTTTTTACAAGCATCTTTTTGTCTTAGGGATCACGGACAGCCCACTGTGCAGAGCATGCATGGAGGAGGAAGAGACAGCAGCACACCTGCTCCTAAGCTGCCCAGTAATCGCTGGTTACAGGGCCAAATTCCTCGGTGACTCAGGTACCGTACAGAGAATGGTTGGCAACACCAAGGCGCTGCTGGCTTTCCTCGAGGAGCTGGGATGGATCGAGTGAGGAAGACGAATCCCAAAATACGCGCTTAGACGTGGAGTTGCGGACACCAGCCCGTCTTAACCTAACCTTTTTTTTTTTTTTTTTTTTTTTTTTTTTTTTAGCGTGGAGAAATGCTCATGCATACTGCGCTACCACGGGGAGACTCTAACCCACTAAAACTCCACGGTGTCCTCCTGTGCCGCTTATGGCGGGAACACGGGTACGCGTTAGCACTCACCGCGAACCCGCCGCGGCTGTCCGTCACCGGACCCTCCTCTGGGGAGTACCCCCCATCACCGGCGCACCAGAACACACTGTGCGCCGTGACCACCCCAGGGACCAAACTAGCACGTGGGTGCCAGACGACCCCGTGTATGGCACCCTTGGTCCCCTTGTGACGGGTCAGGGTCAATGGCCCCGCCACCTACCATTTTTCGGCCGCAGGGGATAGGGAGAGCGGCCAACGCTATACCGGCACTCCTCTTCCCCTGCGGCCCCACCGCGTCCGCCATCAGACGGTGGCGACCCCGTCTAGGCCGCGGAAGGTAGGGAGAGCGGCGCACCGCAATACCGGCACTCCTCTCCTGCCGCGGCCTCCAACCCTCAGCCGCGATATCGTATGGGTATGGGAGACCCCATACGACATCGCGGCCCGCCTCAGTTGCGATGTCGCCTAGGCAACACCGCAACCTACATGTTGGCCGCTACGTCGTCGGCTTAACGGCAAAAGCCCTGACGAGCGGCCCCTCCTCGGGTTCCTCTTCGCTTCACCGTGGGTGACCAAGCCACGGTTACTGAGCCCCCCCGCATCGACAAAGCGGGAACCCACCGGGGGGGGTCTTAACCTATCCTTTTTTTTTTTTTTTTTTTTTTTTTTTTAGCGTGGAGAAATGCTCATGCATACTGCGCTACCACGGGGAGATAGCGCAGTTATGTGGGACTCTAACCCACTAAAACTCCACGGTGTCCTCCTGTGCCGCTTATGGCGGGAACACGGGTACGCGTTAGCACTCACCGCGAACCCGCCGCGGCTGTCCGTCACCGGACCCTCCTCTGGGGAGTACCCCCCATCACCGGCGCACCAGAACACACTGTGCGCCGTGACCACCCCAGGGACCAAACTAGCACGTGGGTGCCAGACGACCCCGTGTATGGCACCCTTGGTCCCCTTGTGACGGGTCAGGGTCAATGGCCCCGCCACCTACCATTTTTCGGCCGCAGGGGATAGGGAGAGCGGCCAACGCTATACCGGCACTCCTCCTCCCCTGCGGCCCCACCGCGTCCGCCATCAGACGGTGGCGACCCCGTCTAGGCCGCGGAAGGTAGGGAGAGCGGCGCACCGCAATACCGGCACTCCTCTCCTGCCGCGGCCTCCAACCCTCAGCCGCGATATCGTATGGGTATGGGAGACCCCATACGACATCGCGGCCCGCCTCAGTTGCGATGTCGCCTAGGCAACACCGCAACCTACATGTTGGCCGCTACGTCGTCGGCTTAACGGCAAAAGCCCTGACGAGCGGCCCCTCCTCGGGTTCCTCTTCGCTTCACCGTGGGTGACCAAGCCACGGTTACTGAGCCCCCCCGCATCGACAAAGCGGGAACCCACCGGGGGGGGTCTTAACCTATCCTAACCTAACCCCACTTCTCAGCTTAGCAAGTTATAGATAGACGTAAGGATAGATGAACAAGACATAATTTTGAAATTTCCGTTTTTGTCAGTAGGCTACGGAATCCTTCCTTTAATATAATATAAGTAAGCCATTATTACTTACTATCAAGATTAAATTAGTTATAAGATTTAATTTAAATTTATGTAATTTTTTCTTATGGTTTTTCCACTAATACATTTTTAATTTTCAAGTTTTCTTGCATAGTAACCCTTATTTGGGTATAGGCCTCCTACAGATTTAATTTGTTTTTTTTTTAATGCTTTTTATTGAAAGCTTATGATATCAAAGTAAGGCAGTTCAAAAGGAAATAAAACTTCAAGAACTACTGAATTTTTAATAGTTTATTAAGAACCATTCAATAGGTACAATAAAAACGTTAGTCTAACGCACTTCCATCAGATAACACTGCGTTCAGTCTCGTCTAAATGATTCGTTTAAAAATCTATTGTTTTTGAGAGTACACAATATAACGTTACTATTATAGAATATTACAATAGGCATCGAGTTTATGGAAATAATGTAACAAACAGATTTTAAGTGAATACAGACGGCCTGTTATACAAGGTGGAATTTTGTAATGCCAGCTGAAGGGAAAGTACTCTTAATACTGTAGATATAAAATTTTACTCAAAGATAACATTTATTTATTTTTGAAAAGAAAGAAAACGGCATTCAATGGTTTTCAAAAATTCGCTTGCCACACCCGGGAATCGAACCGACTAAAATCTTTAAAATTACACCCTGTACTTTTATTGCATCGATCCTTAGGGTCAATTATAAGGATAAAATCTATCTAACAAACTTGATAAATTAAATGAAAGGAAAGCCATGAAATTTGGTCTTATAAATTCAATGGGTCAAGTTAAAGCACTTTTACTCAAAGATCCATCTGTATCCTTATGTTAGTAATTAATAATTATCATTGACGTCATTTATCGATTAAAATGACGAATTATTATTTAGATAAGACTAGAATTCGTTGGAAGAATACATTTGTGTATCCAAGAAAATGGAGCCCATTTCGAGCAACTAATTAGTTTACCATTTTTTGTAAATAACCAAAATAATTTAAGATTTCATGGTTTTCCTTTCATTTAATTTATCAAGTTTGTTAGGGAGATTTCATCCTTATAATTGTCCCTAACGATCGATGCAATAAAAGTACAGGGTGTAATTATAAAGATTTTAGTCGGTTCGATTCCCGGGTGTGTTAATCGAATTTTCAAAAATCTTTGAATGCAGTTTTCTTTCTTTTCAAAAATAAAGGAATGTTTTCTTTGACTAAAATTTTCTATCTACAGTTTTAAGAGTACTTTCCCTTGGGGTAGCATTACAAAATTCCACCCTGTATATTGCAGTGAAGAACTAGGAACACAAATAAATCTTCATCACGATTTTGCATAACGCTAGAAAAGATGTTGGTGGAAATTTCCATCACTACAATTTGTTTTCAGTAGTCCCATTTTATATTTTACGATGTTAATATACTCGTGTAAAAACAAATTTTTACAGAAAATGTGTTTACTCAAATATTCTAGCGATAATATTAATTATCATGTTAGTTGCGTATGTAATCGATTTAACTTGTATGGATTAGTTCGTTGTATTAAGCGATTACCTTGTAGTGAAATCGCTTTATTCAACATTTTCTGCCATAAACCCGATGGATGTATTAAAAATGTTTCAAATTGAGAATCGCTTATTTTAACATGAATCTTAACATTGATCTAGTCGCTATTATACATGCCAACTAACGCATACAAGGTATTGTAGATAAAAATAGTGCCAACATTATTTTCAGTATACATGACACTTAGAACTTGAGATGTCAATTTTCTGAAGATATTATTTACGGTTACATACAAATTACAGAATGATTGCACCTTTAAAGTATAATGCATTATTAATTAAACACTGAAGTTTTTTTTTTTTCAGTAATAGAACCTACAATATTTAGTTTAGCCAGAGATACTTAAAAAGTCCTAAGATTTATAGCCCTGTGGAATTATTGGCTTGCTGTAAGGCGAAAAAGAACCTTATTTGTTAGACGTTTAAGCACATACTGCAAAAATCCAAATAGTATTGTTACGACTTTTACTAGTTTTGTTTCAGGCAAGGGGTTCCACAAGGTTCAATCATCAGACCTGCACTGTTTATATTCATCTGATCTATACTACTCGTATTTTACTGATGTATCTCTTGGCCATAATAATAAGTATCTCAAGCTAAGCCATCATAGAAATATTTACAACAAAATCACTCCTTCGGGACGTGGCAAACATAGACCTTTGGTATCTTTCACAGCAAACATTTCACATAGAAAAGGAGATATAAATTTTACAGAAATGTTCTATAGTAACGTTAGAGAACTGACCATAGCTAGACTATGCTTTGTGAAAGATTCAAGTAGTCAGAGTTAATTCATTTATATTACGATATTTGATAAATATGTTCCTAAACCCTATAAATTCTATTGAAATACATATGATAATTAATATGACTGCAAATCTTACAATTAAGTTTTCGGGATATTTTACCAATTTCTCGGAAACAGAGTATTGAAACAAAACACGGAAATAAATAGTCGTGGAGTATCAAATAAGGTTTGGATGACACAATATTCAACTGGTATTGGTGGAAGAATTACAATTTCTTGTACCAGAACAAATAATGCTCTCCGTCTTCAACTAATAAGTCGTCCACACCTGGAACAGAAAGATATGGTTAGAAAAAGATTAATGAAACTGTGATGTAAACTTTATTCGATTTTATACCCTATGTTACCTAAATTTAATAAATGGATATAATTATTGGGATTACTGAATTTTATTAATTTTGATACGTCAAAATGCCGCTATATGACTCTGAGATCCAAAACTGGCTGGGGTTTTCTACAGCCGCAACACTTTTTAACGTTCCGTAGGTATTTTGTTTGGAACCACGTCGCGGTGTCTGTCTATCAAACGCGATTGAATAATCATTTTTTTTCTATCTATTTGGTTAGTCAAAATAGATTGATAGTGGTCCTTACCAACAGGAGCCACAAGCTGGTTGCCGGGTGGGCTAGCAGGGTCAGGCTTCTCAGGCAGGCGGTACAGCAGCCAGTAGTGGTACCCCATGGGCTCCTCCTTGTGACCAGCGATGGTGTGCACGTAGTGACCGTTGGGCCACTCGCTAGCTTCGAACTTGAACTTGGGGTGCATTTCCGCAGCGATTTGCATTACGTGGAAGAATGATATGTTCCTGTAATTGAAAGTTTTAGTTTTATTGGATATAAATGAGACATTTATAATAATGGGAAACGTGATTAGTAAAAGGGGTACACTACATAAATTCCGTCAGTCACAAATACGAATTTCAAAATACCGATTTTCATAATTCCGAATGGTTCAAAATTGCGAATATATCAAATCCGACTTATCATTACTCCTATTTTTATAATGCCTAAATTTCAATATTCCTAAAGATTATAATTACTATTCTCAAAATATCGAGTTTCAATAGATCGAATAACAAAAAGTCATCAAAAATACGAATTCCAATTATAAAAATACCGATTAATACAATTCCGAAATAAAACAATTCTAACCTAACCTAACCCAAATTATTCACCTACAATAGAGGGGATCTGGCACTCGGCAGCCGCTGCCACGGCACGCTCGCTTAGCTTACTCGCCTTCGCACTTTAATAGTCACAATTCTAACCTAACCTAACCGAAGAATGAATCAATCAATAATACAGGGGATTTGCAGCATGCAAGCAAGCAAGCAACTAGGCATGCAAGATGCAGCAAGCATTGTTTATGTCACGGCTCCGGCGCTGCGGGGTTTTGGCGGCCCCACGCGAGCTTATCGTCGCAGATGGTTTTAACGCTCACCACCGCAGCTTCGGCTTGCGGGCCGCCAAACCTCTCCGCACCTACGCGGGCTTAAATTACACTTTAGGGTAGAGCAGACAAGACTGCGTGAAGTCAGTTTTGCAGGTAGCACAACATGTTGACTTTTAGATTATTCGAAGTATTGAAAACCGGGATGTCGTTTTTCGGACCGAGAACCCTTCGAGCATTTGATTCTTCGAACGTATGGAAATCAGAAAACTAACAAATCGCATTTACGACTTTCAGTAAAATAAATTTCGTCATTTTTAATAATAGACATTATAACTCTTAGGTATTATGAAATTCGGACTTTTGAAAATCGGAACATTGAAATTCGGAATAAAATATTTCGGAGTATTTGGGTGTTCCCTAGTAAAAGACTACAAAGTCTAAAGATTAGAACAACGATAATAACTGTCTCCATCGGGCTCTTTGCTTATCCTTTTAGCTTAATACTTTTTCCATTTGTTTTCTGCTCGTATAGACCGTGTATGCTGTGGTGCCTAAAATTCTCAACACCATCATGGCAACTTCGATGGGAAGGCGAAGTGATTCAACGTTTAACGCAGAGGTTAAGTTCAACCAGTTAAGCATTGAACGACACGAAAGCCGGAAGCGGCTGTGTCCTCTGTGTAAGTAGAACGACCAAACCCCCTTCGGCCCTCGTACTTGTTATTACCTAGGAGCGACCATGATAACGGTATAATTCTCGGTGACGTTGGTGGCGACCCACAGAGTATATGTACGTCGGAGTCGTTGCTCCTTATTACCTCTGTTGTCGTAGTACTTGTTCTTACCTAGGAGCGAACATGTTAAGGGTGTTATTCTCGGAACCATTGGTGGCGACCCACAGCGTGTACGAGAAGGACACGTTGCGCGAATTAAGTGATTGACACTTGTGTAGTTTAAAAATAAACTTTATTTAGACGAACAGCGTTACAGTAAATAAGATAGTAATGTCTATTCTAATAAGGAGACATGTATTTATATTTAATTAATGCTAAGTTAACAATATTCTTATATGCTACTTAAATGCTACTTTGAGGTGGAGGGGGATTTGCTGATAAAGCGAATAGAGTTGGGGTCGTCACACTTAACTCCTCCCTCCCTAAGAGAGAAATTATCTAAAGGCAACTCTGTCGTCTTTAGAGAATTTCGTCTAAGTTTCTTAGTCAATAACTCTCTTCTTTGAAACAGAAACCCAATGACGAATACAATTATAATGGCGTAAATACTTATGGTCCATACACTGATTTCGTAAGTGACTATAATAGTTTCACCATCACTGACACTATCACTGTATTTGGCTTGGTTCAGCAGTTCCTTGACGTCGCCTAGATCTACTCCTCTGAGATCCATCTGCTTGGCCGACGGGGTGACATCTCTGCGTAGTTCAGGCATCTGTACTGGTGGCAGTCTGAAGGAGACTAAGCTGGTGTTCATGGGTGTTGTAATTGAGATATCAGCAATCTGTAAAGTACAATGCTGACTTGGCACTAGTATGTATGTGCCTCGTAGATTGTGTCTGCGGGTCTCCTCTTCGCAGTGCTCCGTTGCGATAGTTTCCTTTTCCGTGTATATCAACCAGTGAATGTTGGATATAGGCTGCACCTTGGTTTCTTCTATCTGCACCTGGTGTTGCTTGCAATTACTGAAGTTATGTTGTAATAACATGAGCTGTTGGATACATGTTTCCTCCGTGTACTGTACCACGTTTTCATCGGAACAGAGATATGTCTGATCTTCTATTTCCTTACAGCCATCGACTACGGATCTGTATTTCGACTTGTTCACTATTAGGTATGGATATTGGCGTAAAATGATATTAGGTTTTTGGGTTATCTGGTTATAGATTGGGATAGGAATAACTTTATAGTAATTGTATGTGTTTTTGTCTATTAATGGAACTTCTAATACAAATATAATTTTACTATTGTCTATATATCCCTTAATTTCTATATTTCCTTCTAATTTTACTAAATTATCTAATCTTAATGGATAAATTAAGTTATGATGTTTTCTTATGACATTAAAAATATTAAATAATTCTGTGGTATTTACTATGGATGGGTGTAATATGTGCATTTTACTAAAAGCAATAGCAGTTTCCAATTCAAAAATAATTGAATAAATAGTACGACAATTATTTAGAACTTGATTCATACTATTCATTATGGTTAAAAGGTTAGAGTACTTGGTTTGGTTTTGAATAAGTGTTTGAAAGTGTTTTATTTTGAAGTCCAAATGTCTAGTATTAAAGTTAATGTCATCAGAAACATTGAGTAATTTATCGAAAGCCTTCTGCATTAATGATACTTTTCGTTCTATTGAATGTTCCCTATTTCCTAAATTACTAATTTCTATATTATATTTCCTAGCATCTTCGTTATCTAAATTTCCTGTTATTACCTTAATAAGGGATCCTAATGGGTTTATAATTCCTCTTCTTGTTCTGCTAGATGGTAGAATCTGTTTTAACCTATCTTTTGTCAATTCAATAAATGATTCAATTTGTACTGTTAACCCTAAAAGTTCTCTATGTATCTCGCTATTACTATGACTTATAATTTTTAACTTATTATACTCTTCTATATTATTTTCTAACTGGACAGTTAGCGAATTTAAATCTATAGTCTTAATAATATCCCAATGGTTAGTCCTCATCAGAGCTGTTACAATCCGAATCGGAACTATTCCCGGATTCTGGTCCATCCTCTGGATGTTCAGGGTCGTCCCTTGATCCGCTAGGACGAGCAGTATCAACCACCATCTGTGAAGGGCGTTTGACATTTCTTAATGCTACTTTAGTGTTTCTATTTTTAAGCTTAACTGGGACTATGTTACGTTTAGGTTTTCCGGTGACCGTTGCCTTTTCGTATCGCGGCAGTTCCTTTGCTTTCCTAGTCCTAGTATTTTTCATAAAAACCGTGTCACCATCCACTATTTTTGGTGGGTCCTCCCCTCCTTTCTTATCTCTAACTAAGTTTTTATGTCCAATCATTTGACTGCTTAAATGCTCATAAAGAATTTTCAATCGTTTACGGTGATCCTGTAATATTTTTTGCATTAAAGTTTTGTCCCTGTCAATATCAAAAGCATTTCCAGACTCTGTGTGCCCGAAAACTACTTCATAAGGTGTGAAATTCGTAGCGCTATGAATAGTATTGTTATAACCCATGATTGCATATGTCATAACGGAAGCTGCATCTAAGCTAGATTGTTCATATTTTGCTAACCTATATATTTCAATAATTGTGGAGTGGAATCTTTCTACGATTGCCATTGAATTAGGGTTGTTTGGTGTCCCTATGTGTTGCTCAATTTTATATAATCTTAACATTTCCTTAAGCAATTCATTGTTAAACTCAGTGCCTGCATCGCTACTTATTTTTTTGGGTATTCCATACATACCAAAATATTTGATTAGAGCTCTCACTACCTCGGGTGTGCTTTTATTAGGAATATGTATTGCTTGACCTAGCTTACTAAATGAGTCTACTATAGTTAAGTATTGATTTTTCTCTATATATAACAAGTCTATAAAAACTTCCTGGAATGGACTGTCTGTAGTTTGTGTTAATTGTATAAATGGTTTTAGAGGTTTTCTGTCATACTTCATTTTCTTACATTCTTCACATGCATTAATAATAGCTGTAACTGTTTCTTTCATATTGCTCCACCAATATGCTCTTTTTAACTTCATTAGAGTCTCTCTAATACCTCTATGACAAGTCTTCCCTTGATGATATTTGACAACTAGGTCTTTCTGGTCGTTTTCATCCGTAACATTCACAACTCTCTCAGTACATTCGACAAAGTTAAGCGTTCCCTTTTTGTAAAGTGCCGTCACTACATTAACAAATGTTTTTCTATGGCAATGGTCTTCAAAGTAAATGAAGTACTTATTTTTGTAATCTATATATTCCTTAAGAAAATTTTTGACTAAGTTTTCGCTGTTACTAGGGGGTAGATGGACTTCAAAAATTTTTTGTTTGTTATTAGAAATATCTTTTACACAGATATCGTCCCTGTACCAGGTGAAAACATGAATTTGTCTAGCTTTGGTATCTACCGCTTCATTAAGAATAGGAATACCTTCATGTTCTCTATTAGATATTGAGTTTGCTGTAGCGGCGTCGCTTTCAGAATCAGATAATTCTATCGTCTCTATTTCTGGTTCTTTAACGCTAAGTTTTACGATTTCGTCCGTCACTTCTTTCAAATGTTGCTGTAATCTCGCTTCTTTTTCATCTACGTTAACTATCATTGATTCCGAGTCATCTTTTGTTATATTAATTTTGATACGCGATAAGGCATCGGCATTTGTATTTTGTTTACCTTTCTTATAATATATATCGAAATTATAATCCTCTAAGCGTAAACGCCATCGAGTTAGCTTGCTATTAGGTTCTTTTAATGAATTCAACCATGCCAAAGGTCTATGGTCGGTATAAATTGTAAACTTTCTGCCATATAAATAGGGCCTGAAATGTTTAACTGCCCATACTATGGCCAATAACTCCTTTTCTATCGTACTATATCTAGATTCTGTATCGCTTAGTTTTCTACTGGCAAATGCAATCGGTTTGTCTGATCCTATAGAACCTTGAGAAAGTACTGCTCCTATCGCAACGTTTGAAGCGTCCGTTGTAAGAATAAATGGTTTTGTGAAATCGGGGAATTGTAACAAAGGTGCATGTGTCAGCAACTCTTTACATGTTTCAAAACTTTTTTTATATTCATCATTTATCTCAATCTTTCTTCCCTTCTTCAGGCATGCTGTGAGAGGTGCGGTTATCTTAGAAAAATCTTTTATAAACTTTCTATAATAACCAATTAATCCTAAGAAACTCTTAATTTCTGTAACTGTTTTGGGCAAAGGGTATTTCAGAATAGCCTCTATTTTGTCGTTGTTAGGCTTAAGGCCATCCCTAGTTATTGTATGACCCAAGTACATTACTTCCTTTCTCAAAAACTCGGATTTATCAAGCTGGACTTTTAAGTTAGTTTTTCTAAATCGCTCGAAAATAGCTCGTAGTTTCTCCATGTGTTCTTGTAAACTGGTGGAGAATATGATGACGTCATCAAGATATACAAGGCAATGCAAACCTTGCAGACCTCTGAGAACGTTATCCATTGCCCGTTGAAATGTGGCAGGCGCTGTTTTCAAACCGAAACGCATTCTGTTGAATTCGTATAAGCCGAATGGTGTTGAAAACGCAGTTTTTTGTCTGTCTTCTTTCTGGATTTGTAATTGATGATAGCCTGACGCAAGATCTAAGGTGGAAAAATACATACTCTTGCCTAGTTTATCAAAAAGATCATTGATGTTGGGCAAAGGGTACTTATCGTCCACAGTTATCTCATTCAAACGTCTATAATCTACTACCATCCTCCACTTTTGTTGTCCAGAGGCATCTAATTTCTTTGGAACAAGGTGGACCGGTGCACTCCAAGGAGAATTTGATTCTCGGATTACATCGTCCTTTAGCATTTTGTCCACTTGGCGCCTAATCTCATCTGTTGGAGCGGGCGGCAACCTATAGGCTTTTACATTAATGGGATCTTCGTTTACCGTTCTAATTTTATGTTTCACTTCGTTAGTGAAAGACAACGGTATGTCCTCGCAATAAAAAATATCCTTATATTCCTTACAAATATTCTTAATCATCGTTCTTTCCTCATTATTCATATGATCTAACCTTATTTTTTTTAAGTTGTTTAATAATAACTCATCCATTCTGTCTCTGTCGCTTAAGTTGTTAACTAAGATCTCTCGGTGATTGTAAGGTTCTACCTGAAAGGGGTTAGTGACCTTGAGGGTCATTTCTATGTCCTTGCAGTTCTGAATAACCGTATATGCATAACCATTTACACAGTTAACTAACGCACAGGGCATTCGAATTCCTTGAGTCAATTCTTTAAAATCTAAAATAGCCTCGCCATTAGTTAAATTTACGGGCAGTTACACCCTTAACTCACTACGTGGCGGTAAAATATAAGTATCTTTTAGCGCTGAAGAATAAACAAAAGGTATGTCCGTATTCCTCGTACATAAAGTTAGTGTTTGGTAATCAATTTTTGCCTCTAATTGCTTTAATAAATTACTGCCTAATAAACCGTCATAGTTATTGTCAACATCGTAAACGTAAAACTTATGACCTTCGGAATTTTTAAATATTTTGGGCAAAGGAGTTAAAACAACTTCTGTATGCATACTAACACCATGAGTACTGACTACTTCGAAAGGTTCTTTGTAGATAGCATTTTTAAAATATTGGTAAGCGACACGCCGACCTATAAATGATCTAGAGCTACCAGAGTCTAACATAAAAACTGCATTACCTAGCTCCGGAATTACAATATAAGGTAAAGAACGATAATTGGTACAATTTAAAACTATTCTTTCTCCCTGCATGAGGCTCTCATGTAAAAATTTTCAATTGGTTCAGTTTCATAGGACGTGTTTGTTTGCGGTTCATAATCGCAAGTATTTTGTTCATTATTATCGTATGTCATAAGTGAGTCATTATTCGTATAATTTACGCGTCTAGAGCTTGCAGTTCGCATGGTAACATCGGTGTTTGAACCCGAATTTGCCGGCGTTGCATTATGCACCGGTGACGTCCGCGGCGCGGCCTGCTGATTCAACCACGGCGTTGACCTACTTTGTTGTGGCGACTGATTTTGCGCATTATTTTGGTTTCTAAAAGAATTTCTATATTGAATTGAATTATTTGGAGAATTCGTTTGAGTAATATTGCCTGTTGAACTATGTCGTACTGATGTACTAGGTTGGTTTTGTGGATTGGGCCAACGTTGGAAATTGCCATTATTGTTGGAAGATTTTCCTGGTGGTTTTGAACTACTTTTATCCCTATTATTTCTAGATTCGTAAACCGTCTGAAAGTTTTGCTCTTCTAACACTACTTTCAAGGCGTCTTCTAGTGTCGTGACATTCCTTAATCGTACCAATCTAACTAAATAAGGAGGTAAATTATATAGAAAAACATTCAATGACGAATTAGTATAAATATGCTGTTTGGCTTGGCGTAAATTCGCATCGTCTACGGTTTCAATTATTTTTGCAATCAAGACACTACGCAAGTTTTGAATCCTATGACAGAAATCTAAATAACTTTCGTTGTAATTTAGTTTCATAGATTCTAACTCTAATACTAAACAATCTTCGGTTCTAGGGTCACCAAAATGTTGTGCCAATAATGTTTTCAACTCCAACCAAGTACGAATATTTTCCCGTTCCCCTACTAGATTCGCGGCGTCCCCTGTTAATCTACTAGTAAGAACGTGAAATAGGTATTCGTTTTGTACCTCTCCCCCCTGGAATGTATTTATAATATATTCACATTTCTTTATAAAAAGTGGGAGCTGTCTAGAATCGCCATTAAACTCTGGAATAATGTTTGCCATTGTTGGCGGAACCTGCACGATTTGATCCATTTTGAAAGAATAGAAAGAAGGTGAAAACTAAAATACTAAATATCTAACTAAGTTTATCTTATTACGCCAGTTATATCGTAATAAAATAAAATAATGTTATCACGGTATTGCTCAACCCCTAATAACACAACACATACAATTAAAACAAAGAGAAAAATGATAAAGGAAAACAGAGAGCATAGTGAAAAAGTTTTACTCACAGTCCTGTAGGTACTCCCATCTCCTCCTTGTGACTACTATCAAACACTGCGCCAGCCGTTGTGCCTGGTACTTAATAGATTTGTTTGTTCGGGAATCTCTGTTGAACTGTAGAAACAGACGTCCAGCTGCGCTTGTAGAGTTGTATACGTCGCCAACTGACTACAGAGATCCTACCGGCTGCGCCAATTAAGTGATTGACACTTGTGTAGTTTAAAAATAAACTTTATTTAGACGAACAGCGTTACAGTAAATAAGATAGTAATGTCTATTCTAATAAGGAGACATGTATTTATATTTAATTAATGCTAAGTTAACAATATTCTTATATGCTACTTAAATGCTACTTTGAGGTGGAGGGGGATTTGCTGATAAAGCGAATAGAGTTGGGGTCGTCACACTTAACTCGCGCCTCGGAATCGGAGTCGTCTTACTAACTCTGTTGACCTGGTACTTGTTCTTACCTAGTAGCGACCATGATAAGGGTGTAATTTTCGGTGCCATTGGTGCCGACCCACAGCGTGTACGAGAAGGACACGTTGCGTGCGGAGTCGGAGGCGTCCTTACTAACTGTGTTGACCTAGTACTTGTTCTTACCTAGGAGCGATCTCGGTAAAGGTGTGGTTCTCGGTGATGTTGTTGCTTACCCACAGCTTGTAAGTTAAGTAAACGTTGCGCGCGTCGGAGTCGTTGTTCCTTATTAACTCTGTTGCCCTAGTACTTGTTCTTACCTAGGAGCGGCCATGTTATGGGTGTAGTTCTCGGTGCCATTGGTGCCGACCCACAGCGTGTAAGTACGTACCTCGGATTTGTTCCTCCTTACGAACTATGTTGTCCTAGTACTTGTTCTTACCTAGGAGCGACCATGTTAAGGGTGTAGTTCTCGGTGACATTGGTGCCGACCCACAGCGTGTACGAGAAGGATACGTTGCGCGCGTCGGACTCGTTGCTAGGCGATTGGTAAGGGAGCTTCAGAGCACCGTCGCCACCGTTACTGTCTGGAATACCAAAATAATCACATTTACCAAAAGTAGAAATGTCCCAAGTAAGGCAATTCTTCCGCAAATAACTATTATTATTATTAATTCATTTATTTCAGGCGACAGGGCCCATATAAAATAACTTAAACCTAAACATACATAATAATAATGGTGTTAGTATCAATACAAACATATACCTATGTTAGTAGCACAATGGACTAGCATACTATGGACCGTTGTTTTGTTTTTCTCTCATTAACAAACGTACTTAATTCGTAGCTGAGATACCAGAAGGAAACTGTTGCGACCTTTTATAGTTTTGTAGAAAAAGATCTTGACGGAGTAAGTTATAATTCAGCAGCAAAGATGGCGCACAGCCTCATGAGTAGCTTAATGATCGAACACGCTCATCAAGCGACAAAAATGCTCAGAACGAATTTCGTGTTGTAGCACCTTGAAATCCGGCCACAAAGCGGTAAATTGAAACAGGCCACAACACGAAATTCGCGTTATGGCCGTTTGCAAGAAGACACAACGTGTTCTGAGCTATTTCTTGGGCACACACTTGAGCCTAACATATCTATTTATTGGTGAAAATCAGCTGGAAGCAGGCAGCTAGGAGGGAAAGGGTAAGATGAACTGTTGTCCAGGATCAATCTTTCGTGTCTTCTAATCTTGTTTCTGATGGTTATCTTATGATCTGTTGTAACTGATCGATGGTCGTGCGGATAGTAGTGATGTGGACTTGATAATGTTAGCTTGCTTGTTGTCTCTCACCTAACGGTTCGTGGCGGTTATCGAGCAGCTTGTCGGCGCAGTGCGGCGGGCGCACGGCGGCCAGCGAGGCGGGCGTGAGCGCCGCCACGGCCGCCGCGGTGTTGGCGACGTCCCCCCAGCCGCCATCCGCGCGCTGGCGCTCCACCAGCCACTTGCGCGCCGCCGGGAAGCTCCAGTGCTGGTGCGCGCCCGGCCCTGACTCCGAGTCCTCGAGAGCCTGGAGAGAAACAAGTATTCTTATCAGAATTAAGGAGGTAGTATTTGTGATCCATCCAGCCAACATTTTATAATGTTAGTGTACAAAAGTGTAACAATGTAATAAAAAAGGTAATGTGGCTTTTGTGCCTCAAGGTTGCATACAAATCCCCCTAAATCCTCTAATGCTAAAGCTCAAAATACCTAAAGGACAACGTGTGTAGGTGTTGAGAAAAGCCCACCATAAACCATATTGTATATATCCTTAAGAACGCAGTGGAACGGGTGTAGTCGTTATGTTTTTATTCCTAAACTTATTCTAGTCTAACTTTGAGGATAATAATGAAAACGAAACGACGACACAACGACAAGGTGCTTGCTGTGTGATTCTTTACAAGTCCGTTTATTACTTTCATTCTTCTTAAAATCTAAACTATGAAGTGAATGACACTTCAGTGACGATGGTCAAAACAAAGACAAAATAAAACACAAGGCTACAAAGTCTACCTGGATAGCTAGCGCAGTTGTGGTGAGGGTACCGAAGCTCCCGTCAGTGTGCTGCTGCCTCGCCAGGCCAGCCATGGGGCGCCGCACGAAGTGGATGAGGCTGCGGTGACGGTGGTCCTGCACCACGCAGCGCAGTGCCAAGATCACCATCGAGATCGTATCTGTAATGTGTAAGGG
This sequence comes from Orthosia gothica, assembly GCA_949775005.1. Taxonomy (NCBI): domain Eukaryota; kingdom Metazoa; phylum Arthropoda; class Insecta; order Lepidoptera; family Noctuidae; genus Orthosia; species Orthosia gothica. The sequence goes on from OX459068.1 coordinate 5,236,051, forward strand.
GAAACTATAAAATCAAATCTTTGGTATTAGTATATACGAATGGCTTTAAAATAATACACTCAGGAGTACTTCTAACAAAATAATATCTAAAAGAAGTTGAGGGGGCTAGCTATAGCCAATTTGTGGGAATGGACACCGATGATGCAGATTTATTAAGATTTTAAGACGATGATCTAGGTAGAGATCAAGTTTTGGGAATGCTCTTTAACTCTCTCTTCTTTATGTGGCTCTTTGACTAGCACAGATCGGCAGCCAGCTCTTTCCCTGTAGTAAGAAGTTCCTCTTTGTTGCCTATGCAATATATATTGTTTTTGACCCCGCTCTCAGTAACTCTATCAAATTAATAGGATGTGTGGAAGTTGTGAAGTACTTACCAAGACTATGATCAGACGCAGCATTAGCGATATCCAGTAGCCTCCTAATATGACGACGCCTTACATGGGCTGCTGAGGAGCAAGCAGCCAGGGTGGCATAGGCGAACTCCAGGTCATGAGGAGGTTCTCGGTGCAGGAGCGCAGTCACCAGGTCGCGGCCGTGGAAAGAGCGAGGGTCCTTGCAGAGGGCTCCCAAGGCGAGGGTGTAGGCGGCCAGGCGCCCCAAGGGAGGGGGAGACTCGTGGTGTCTGCAAGAATTGATGACGGAAATGGTGAAGATTTTCGTTCAAACAATTTTATGTTCTATGTGTTTCAATTGAAATTTTCTTTTTAGCGATATTCGTGGTTTTAGACGCCTGACTGTCGTTTCTACACTTGAAGAGCTAGAGAAATATCATCATGAATTAATTGTATTTGTTGTCTTGGAAGAAAAAGGGTCAGGTTATGTTGCTTTAATCTTCTATGAGTGGTTTCTAAAACACTTGTATTCCCTTGATTACGTGTAAAGTTTTACTAACTTGGATATCATGAGTAGTATCTCTATCTCCATCTGTTTGGCTGATAGCTGCATCTCCAGACCTTGCTGCTCGATCTCCTTGCCAGTGTTGTTGGCCAACTGAAAGCATAATCACCAGGAATTCAGTACAGTTTGGCAAAAAAGTCCTGAAACGGAACTAAAATAATTAATCATTGGCAACACTCCTTCTGCTTTGTCGAGTTAGTTGCATATAGTGTTACAAACAAACAAGTAAACAAATCCACATACATTGTGACTAGACTTAAGTACCGATATATAGTCTGGCTTCACGCAAAATAATACGCGGGAAATAGAAATCAGAATTCAATTCAGATTCAGTCGCGATAGATAATGTCTAGAGATACTTAAAAGTGTTTCTTGTAACTATAAGTACTTCTACTACCCGCCAATATTTACATGAATTTAAAAAAAAAACAAGTATCAAAACCGTTAATGTCGTACTATATATGGTCACAACATATTGATGCCACCATTATTTATCACCAGCACGATAGTGCGCAGTGATCATTATATTCACAACTTTTTTGGCAAGCTATAACTGGGCGTAGGTGTAAACATCAAACTTTAGAACCTTTTCTGAAGTTGGATATACCATGTTGATGCTAGTTTTTACCCGACTGCCGAAGGAGGGTAATGTTTATCAGTCTGTGTATGGATGTATGTATGTAAGTATGTATATATGTTTGTTTCTATATGGCGTTCTAGAGACCAAACGCGTTGACCGATTCGACTTAACCCTGCGAGTGTCACTGGCTACATTAAAATTGGACAATAGAAAAATGGCGAATTTTGGTCGCCATATCGTGGGGGCCCAAATTTTTTTTTCTTCCAAACCTATCTTGTGGGTATCAAAATAAAGGGTTTTAAGAGGTGATTTCAAAAATATATATAATACTTATATGTTTAAATGTACCTAATTCGAAAAACAAATAACTAAAAAAATTAAATAAAAAAAGTTAAATCAAAAAATCAAAAAACCCGACTGCTTCAAAAGCGAACTAAAAAGACGTAAACAAGGAGAAAGTCATGCTGTGCAGGAGGAGGATACACCAGATTTCGCAGCCAGCCCGCGAATATGTATCCTCTGACTTTCGACTTCTTTTTAGTTCGCTTTTGAAGCAGTCGTGTTTTTTTGATTTTTTGTTTTTTTCCCGCGAATTTGCTCCAGTGGCTTTTTTTATTTATTTATTTATTATTACAATTACTCTCTGCACTTACAGTGTTACCCAAAACGTACAGAGACTCAATAATTACATTATTTAGACATCACATACACATATAAAAATAATAACAAACAATTCCCTGAGTAAGACATGGCTTTATCCACAGGAACCGCAAAATAAACAAAATTAACCAGAATAAAAAGTAGTTTAAGACGGTACCCTGACCAAAAAATCGGCATGAGATATGAGCGTTCCTATTGGTCTAGCGGCACTGGTGGCGCATGAATTACAGTAGTGAATACGCCCAGATTTTAGAATAAAATCTTTATAAAATCGAATTTTGGTCTTTTGAAAAAAATAATTCTACAAAAATGTTCGTTATTAAATTGTCTATCCATTAGTGTTAGTACAAGAAATAATCAATGAACACTTTACGAGGAGATGCATAATATCAATAATTATTTCTCATTTTCATGTTTTTTTGGAAGGAGATTAGTGAAATATATACAACATTTAAAAAAAAAACTAAATCTACCATTTTAGAATCAATATTATGTAGAAATTCAATGTATTTTTATTAATTGATATTTATTTTTAAATAACGAGTAGATAGCTCCTAAAAACAGCACAAAAAACGGCTTGCGCGGCGTTTTGCTCAGGGTACCGCCTTAAAGTTGTTAAGCAAGAATTTTGGTAAATGGTTTAGCTCCAGAGATTACCTCCAATAAATAACTAACGATTTCACTTTTTTGCTTATTGCGAAACTATGTTGCATTTTACTTAAGGCACAGAAAACGTGTTAGTACTTAGGGCCATACACCTGCAGGTAGACAGGTAATCCGTTCCGACAATCAGACATGATGGTATTGGCAAGATAAGCCACAGATTAATGTAGATGCCAATACACGATGCTAAGATGTATTGGAAATACATTTACTGTCAGATCTGACTACCTGACCTAGTTGCTAGTTGCAAACTAGTTGGTTATTCGCCAAATGATAATTACTCTTATTCTCTCTCTCTTTACTCTCTCTGTGAGATGACAAACTTATATAAACTAGCTTCTGTCAGCGGCTTCACTCGCGTGAACGTGGAAAATTATCCCATGGGAAAATATTCCCAGAATAAAAAGTATCCTTTGTGCTATTCCAGACTATAATCTATCCCTGTGCCAAAATATATCCAGATCCATTCAGTAGTTTATGCGTGAAAGAGAAACAAACATACAAACACACTCACAAACTTTCGCCTTTATAAAATTAGTAGGATGACTGTTATGTCTGAACTGTATTGGAGATGTGAGCCAAGATTGACCATCTTGGCTCACTACTCTTGATAATTTAAGTGCTTAACGGCAAGTTTCATTACAACAACTATGTAATATAGATGATTCGTTGGTCAGCTTAGAAAAGCGAAAATTTTGCTTCTTCAATCTGTTGATTATACTTTAGACGAGACTCTGCAAGGCATTATTTCGTCACTAGCTGACCCGGCAAACTTTGTTTTGCCATAAAAAGACCAAACATTTATCTACCCTACCCTACCCTACACTACCCTACCCTACCCTACCCTACACTACCCTACCCTACCCTACCCTACACTACACTACCCTACCCTACCCTGCCCGACCCTACACTACCCTACCCTACCCTACACTACCCTACCCTACCCTACCCTACCCTACCCTAACCTACCCGACCCTACAATACTCTACCCTACACTACCATACCCTACCCTACCCTACCTATATAGCCTATGTCCTTTCCCAGGTTGCAAACTATCTTCATACCAACTTTCATCTAAATCGGTGCAGCGGTTTAAGCGTGAAAAGATAACAGACAGACAGACAGACAGAGTTACTTTCACATTTATAATATTAGTATGGATTATGTTATGGGTTGAAAATATTTACTTAGGTACGTCTTATAAATAGTAAAGCTCAAAACCGGCACTTACAGCCGGGTTAGCACGGCCTCTGTAATAGGCTTGAGTCACGCATTTTATCACGGTTTTTGCTCCCAAACTGTGATCAAAATGTGTGACTCAAACCTGTTACAAGTAGGCCGTGCACGCCCGGCTGTAAGTGTCGGTTTTGAGCTTTACTATTTATAAGACGTACCTAAGTAAATATTTTACTTATCTTCGATTCTAGAAAACAATATAGTGCAATGTGGCAATATTAATAAGTCATCCCCAGATTAGCTGGTTCCCAGGATCCAACTGTTATCATCCAATTACTTCTCCCGCTATGGGTAAAGCGGAAGGGCGTGTCAGACTTTTACTTACTAAAACCCACCCGTGTTCCTTCAGTTGCTTGTGCCAGGGCCGCGGTAACTCTCTTTCAAATTTATCCGCGATCCAGACAGGCATCGGCCCTAGCGGACCTCGTCAGTTTTTGCTGACAACTCTTTTAGGCGCTCGTGGAACACCACGCGCCGTCGTCTCGGGCCTGGTCGGAGACGGCGAGCTACACGTTACTCGCCGTCCGCAACCTAACCTAGGCCTGGTAAGGCAATCATGAGGAGTGAAATTAACACAAGCGTTAACTCAAAAGCTTTTCGTTTTCTGCGCAACCCACATTGCGCAAATTTTACTTTGAAATAATGTATGACAACAACCAGGAACCACGAGGTTTGCTTTTTACGTGACTACAATAACATACATACATGATTTCAGTATTTTCTGAGATGCGTTTATTTACCCTGTTTGGTTATTACATATTCAAAGACAATCGTACTGAAGGAGTAAACGCATGCACCAGTCGTGCGCCGGAGCTGACGAACACACTTTTCACCTTTAATTTTTTTACTGACCTGAAGAGTTAGCATAACATGGTGCGTATCGTTGCCCCACCCCCAGTCGGGCTGGCGATGTTGCAGCAGATACTGCAGCGCCTTCTGTATCGCCTGGCCCTCGTTCAGGGTCTCCGTCTCCCACGCCGTGGTGGTGGAAGTCACCACCGTGGTGGTGGCAGGCGACTTTGTTGTGGCTGTTGTCGGGGGCTCCGTTTCTAGTAAAATTGTTGGTGTAAATAAGTCCTACAGTTTTCGTTGGATAGGTCGTAGAATGTGCAAATGCTTGAAAATATGAGTGTCTTGATATAATCCACATAATAGGTAACTCTGCTTGAGTTAAGTATTATGTGGATGGGTTTTTTATTATATCGGCACAATGTTTTGACGTTGGTGCCTGTGATACAATGATTTTCATTAGTACAGGTACCAACGATTCTCTTTTCCCGTGTTTACTGGTAAAAATGTATTTACTTTTTGATCCTGTACATGTGTTTTTTTTACCTGAATAAACGATTTTATTATTATAATGATTCTTTTTTTATTATTGTTGTTTAGTCTAAGTTTTCTTTTTTTTATATTTATATTGAATGCTCTGGCTTGTATCAAATATATGTGTTTTCTTTCTATATATGTGTAGCGCGGCATCTATGCCACCACCTATGAACTATGAACTAATGACTTCACATCACACAAATCCTGCATCGCGCAAGCAAAGTTTTCGGCGCGATTTGAACACAGCAGCAGTTGCCTGGACCAGGCATAATACCCGCCGGGTCGGAGGATCCTCCCTTTTCAATGGAGGTTTGCGGGACTTTACACCCTGTTCCACATACCACCAAATATGTTTCAATAACAATGGATATTGCGATATGTGCTATCTAAATTGTGCATTTGTAATTGCAAATATTTTTTAGAGGTTGACTCACTCACTTGTATTTGCTAATTTAATTAAACTTCATGGTACCTAAAATAGTGATTCATAGGCAGATTGGATGCCACAAGACTATAACTAAGTTCAACTTACCAGTTTGGCAGCTGCCCGCTGCGACGAACATCAAAGCACATAAAGTTATTAAGTAACGGTGGCCCATGGTGGAGATCTGAAACGAAGGAAAATAAATTATTAATTAAATGTGTCAGTTATTTCGAAATAATTACTTAGCTGCAAGGAAAGGGTTATGTTTTTCGCGCGTATCTTGTTGCATGTATGAAAGAAAGAAAGAAAGAAAAATATTTATTTGTGACCCGCACAGGAGACACGAGAAAATAAGCATACACTTAAACAATAATAAAATAAAAAGCCTGTGCGAGACCAAAAAGGCTCCTATCTCAGCATGTGCAGCGATATCCGAAAAAGGTAATAACGCTGCGCTGATATTCTGATAGGGCCTACTGTTGATGCCACGGACACACTTACGGAAACAGGATTTATATAATAAAATAAAATAGAAGAATATATAAATAACAAACAAAATAGAATGAAACACTGAATGTGGGTCAAAGTATGTGTAAGTATAATACAAATATATTAACGCGATGCTCAAAGATCATTTGTCGAAACCGTAGACAAACGACAGAGCGCGCGTATGTAATTTTTGTATGTATGTTATATTCTTTATTACCTCGTATCTTCCAAACCACTCGACGGATTTTTATGATTAACACATCGTCAGATAGCTCTTGGCCGTCCAAGCGTTCTTAGATAAGTGCCGTTAAAAAAAAAGAAACTTGGCGGATTTTGGGCGCCATATAGTAGGGGTTGCAATTTTTTTCTTTGAAACCGATAGAGGTCGAGGATCGATAGAGGTGATTACAAAAATATATACCACATATATGTTCAAAAGTCAAACGAAAAAAAAAGTGTAACTAAAAAGTTGTAAATAAAAAAAGTTAATGTAATCAAAAAAACCTGACTGCAAAGATGTAAACAAGAAGAAGATCATGCTATGCAGTCGGAGAATATTTATAGTTTTGGTCAGCCATGACGAGACGAATATGTATCCTTCGACTGCATAGCACGATTTTCTTCTTGTTTACATCTTTGCAGTCTGGTTTTTTTTTGTCGATCTTTTTAGTTTCCTGGCCGAGGACAGCGCTTGGAGGTAATAATTTGGAGAGACCTATTTTCAATTTGGTATAACTAATTAAAGAGTCCGACTAATAATTATTGTCTAATCCCTTAACTTATTCCATGTATATTTTTTACAACATTCAGTATTCATATTGCCAAAGAGAAATTAGTGACTATTTTTCTTTCTTTCTTTTCTTTCTTTATACAATATTTACAAGTAAAATTTCAAAATTTTAAAAAGCCCCGAGCCCCATTTATCTTACGAAATCACCCCGATTCAAACAGTAAAACGCCCATAACTTTTGAACGGCTGAACCGATTTTATTCAAGCATAGCTAAGAACACTCTTGACAAAATCACCTTTCAAACAAAAAAAATATGAATCAAAATTGGTTCATCCGTTTAAGATGCCACAAACAGACACACAGATACACAGATTCACAGACACACAGATACACAGCAACACACGTCAAACTTATAACACCCCTCTTTTTCCGGCGGGGGTTAAAACCAACATTTTTCCGTTACCTTGTTTAGCAAAAATCGTTTAAATATTAAACACCATCAAAGATATAATAACATAATTTCTGATGCCTTTCGCACGCAATTTAATGTAAAGTATAGCGATTGAGAGCCACTCTAGATGGCAGCACCGTCGTCGATACGACACGTCACCGATCTCACCGCTACGATGACGCAGCCGTCAGAAGATTAAGGAGGTGGAGTAATTAGATCAGCAGTTTGGTTGTAAAGATGTTTTAATAGGTACTTTGTGCAGCGATAAATTTTGGGATTAGTGACATAAAAAAACATTAGATTAGTTTAAAAGCTGATTAGTAGATTCGAAATTCAAACTTTCTGTGGAGAATTTAAATTTAGAATCAGTTACGCCGCGCTGCTACGCCATGTCTTCCTTGCTACGACTGGCCTACGCGGCTACGCGCGACGCGTCTACGCGTTTCGGCTAGGTTTACGAATGTAGTTGTCACTTGTTCAAAGATATTCCGATTACAGTTTTTATAGGGTTCCGTACCCAAAGGGTAAAAACGGGACCCTATTACTAAGACTCCACTGTCCATCTGTCTGTCTGTATGTCTGTCACCAGGCTGTATCTCGTGAACCGTGATAGCTAGACAGTTGAAATTTTTACAGATGATGTATTTCTGTTGAATAAATATTTAAGTGGGGCTCCCATACAACAAATGTGTTTTTTTTGCCGTTTTTGTGATAATGGTACGGAACCCTTCGTGCGTGAGTCCGACTCGCACTTGGCCGACTTTTTTATAATTCAATGTTCTTAATTATACATAAACTTCTAATATAGAAGTCGGTACGTTAAAACATCAAAAAAAAATGTGCTTGAATATTTCTAGTCGAATGTTTAACATAATCAATCTTTCTATCTATTAAAAATATCTATTAATTATTTGTTAAAATGTATGTTGTGCTAAGTATGAAAACAAACTCCTGCATAAATGTAAAGAAAACAGTACCAAGAACTCATGTCCAAAGTGTAGAGTTTTCAAACAGGAGCAATAGAATTTATTTCATATTCAAATAGCAAGTCGTCCCGTGAGGTTTAGCCATGCAAGCAGTTGGCGCGATGTTATTGAATGTGGGAACTTTATGAAATCATAAGTTGAATACTTGTTCAGTGCTATATATAGTAGGTATATGAGGATGTTTTGGCCATCTGATATCTAATGTGATAGTTGGGTATTCATGAAGATAAACTTATTTTTAAAATGGGTGACATCATTACCGCCTAGCCCTATCCCAACTATGTTATGAGATCCCGCAACTAATATTTAGTTTTTTAGGGTGCCGTACCCAAAGTGTAAAAACGGGACCCTATTACTATGACTCCGCGGACCGTCTGTCTGTCTGTCTATCCGTCTGTCTGTCTATCTGTCGCCGGGCTGTATCTCATGAACCGTGATAACTAGACAGTTAAAATTTTCACAGACGATATATTTCTGTTGCCGCTATAACGACAAATACTAAACACAGAATAAAATAAATATTTAAGTGGGGCTCCCATACAACAAACGTAATTTTTGTGCGATAATGGTACGAAACCTTACGTGCGCGAGTCCAACTCGCACTTGGCCGGTTTTATTTTAATAAGTTTATCCAACACTAGGAATTTCACCTGTATCGTGGGTGCGTATGCAATATCATCTAGCTCACAGTTAGCCGCCATTCTATGGTTGCCAGGTTTAGAAGGAAAACTGGCATCCCACATATTGCGGCTAACTGAGCGAACTCTAGTCAACAGGAATTTGAAAAATAGGTATTTGAAGAAACTATTGCCGTCGCGTCAGCTCCAACCTCACCTCGTAAAGTGCGAAAGGGACAACTGCAGCTCAGGCTGATTTTACCTACAAAAACTTTGACTAAAAGACGTTTCGTATTCTGCTGTTTTCTTCATTAAAACTGGTCTGATCTAAAAAAAGTATATCTATGCTCCTATCATTTCCTTTTTTGTTAAAAACTTATAAATTTTGTCTGAAAGTCTTCTGAACATGGCGGTAAAAACGGGAATTTTTTTCGGATTTTTGGATTGTCATATTTCTTTTTGTGATTATGTTTTGGAAAAAAGGAAATGATACAGGCACGTATTAATTAGACCTAGATTTTATGGAAAAAAATCATTGCGCTAGAGGCATTATCCACGAAGAAAACAGCAGAATGTGTTTGTATGGAGAAGGTCTCACTAGAGTCCTATTTTCCACGCCATTTGAAAGAAAATGGTGTGATCCATTTGAAAAACTATATATATATATATATTGGGGGTTAACAATCATACATGCAATCCTGCAGCAAACTATTCTAAGTACTATCATATATCATTCATTCATACAATTGTTTTAGAAATTAAATTACTGCACCTAATGTACACTTTTGTGAACGTACTTACTTTTTAATAAATTATTCTTATTCTTATCCAAATTTGACGTTATTCTTACACACACATGCAAATTATAATCCGATGTCTAGTCATATCTAAATATAAATTATATTGACGTATTATTGTCTGATCTAAGAGCTTTTAATTAATTTTTTAAATAAAAATCTATCTTCAAAAATATCGCTAGACTTGAAACAATCTAACCTGATTAATTTTCCTATCAAAGCGAAAGTATCGTGAAAATCGATAAAACTCTAAATTGCTCGGGATCTCGATGACCAATACACGAAGTAGAAACATCAACAACATAGCTAGATGACCAGGCGATATTCCCCGTCGGCGCCTACATTTAACAAATTGTTATTTCCTTGCATGATTTATTCTGCAAAGCTTATTTTGTACCAGGGTAATATGAAATCGATACAGCTCTCTTTGTGATAGAATGTGCTACAAGATAAATAAATACACTTTTAAGAAGATTCGTTTTGTATGTGCTTAGGGGAGCGAGAATTTAAATTAGGAAGTGTTATAACGTGAGATTGATTCGAAATTGTGTTTTCAAGAAAATTGAGGAAGATGTGTGTAGGCATAATGCAACGTCGAAAACTCAATAGATTTGTGTTATTCAGAGTTTGAAACAGAAAATAGTACCGTTTCGTCTCTTTTTTACCCGACTGCCGAAGGCGGGTAATGTACTGTTTATCAGTCTATGTATGTATGTTTGTTCCTATATGGCGTTCTAGAGACCAAACGCGTTGGCTGATTTTGATGATTCTTACGTCAATCGATTCGTCTTAACCCTGCGAGTGTCACTAGAGGAGGATATATCTGGTTTTGGTCAGCCAGCTCACGAATACGTATCCTCCGGCTGCACAGCATGATTTTCTTCTTGTTTACGTCTTTTTAGTTCGCTTTTTAAGCAGTCGAGTTTTTTGATTTTTTTAATTAACTTTTTTTTTCATCGATACTAAGTAGATACCTAACATAATTTGGACCCTGTAAATAGCCTATTTTTGTTAGAGAATCCTATTAAGATTTCATAGCATGCTTTTAATAAATAAATCTTCTAATAATATCCCTAAAAGCCTCCTATCCAAAAACTCTCAATACATATGAATCAAAGTGACAAGAGTATTTTTATTACACAACTATAAGATACCAGGAATACATGAAAATAAACAAGATAAAAGATAAGATGGCGCCGTTTGGCAAGGCGTGGGTAAGTGAGTGTGATCGTGTGATGCCGCTGAATATGTATGAGCACGCACATCATTTACCTGTGCTTATGTAGGTATCTATCTACCAGGAGGTGAAAGGATACTACAGGTTGATGTCTTATGGTGATTTTAATGAGTACGAATAGACTTTTTAAGGAAATGCAGCGGTTATATGTGAGGCCTTTTTAAAACACGACGGCAAAAGAGGGATGTTATAAGTTTGACGTTTCTATTTGTGTATCTGTCTGTAGCATCATAGCTCCTAAACGGATGAACCGATTTTGATTGTGTTTTTATTAAATTTTGATTTTATCGAGAGTGTTCTGACCTATGTTTGATGACAATCGGTTAAGCCCATAGATATAATATTTCTATCGTTCAGCCGTTTAAAAGTTATGGGCGTTTTACGTTTGAATCGGAGTATTTTTGCAAGATTTCGTGTCATAGTTACGTGTTTGATAGATTGTCGATCGAAGCGTGTCTACTACTAGGTAAATTATGTAAGTAGTTTTAAAAATCATGAAATGAAATGCGTCGGGGGCTTTTTAAATTGCAAGTACATGGCGCTTGTAAAGCGTAGGCTAGGCGTTCACACTGCGTTGATGCCGCGGGTACGCCACGTTTAGGTACTACAAAATAGTCTCTACATGTGTCTATCAAATGACTTGTCGAGTTGGTAGTTGGCTTTTTTTTCCCTAGATCCTTTCGTTTATGATATGTAATTATTAAAATCTTTTTTATATCTTTTTGACCCGTTTACTCAGTGAATATTTGCCACTCAATTTAATTTGACCCTGTATATCACTTTCACTGTATTTTCACACATCATGAATCAAAACGAAATCGTTAGTTTCAAATCTTCAAGCACGTAATATAACTCAACTCCTTTAATATTTGTGTATGTAACAGAGACAATTTATCTACTGTACGGCGCGCAACGATCCGTGTCTGATCTGACGCGTGATTGATGGACCTCCTGAGAAGTGCTGCGATCCTGGTACCTCCTCAGATGAAGAATGGATGTTGTAGATCTTTTTCTCTCACTTGGAGAAGAACATTTTGAATAATGAAAGGTATTTTGTGACAAGTAGAATTTATTTGTGTACTAGTTGGGCCCGCGGCTTCGCTTTCATCAACTGCCTACCCTATCCTATCTACCCTACCCTACTTACCTACGATACCCTACCTATCAAACCTACCTACATACCTACCCTACTACTAGTGTTTTATATTTTTGAAATCACCTCTTAAAGCCCTTTATTTTGATGCCCCACACGATGGGTCTGGCAAAAAAATATAACTTATTGTAGACAGTGACACTCGCAAGGTAAGACAAATCGATTGACATAAGAATCATCAAAATCGGCCAACGCGTTTGGTTTCTTGATCACCGCATAGGAACATACATACATACATAGACTGATAAACACATTACCCTCCTTTGGCAGACGGGTAAAAAAGATGAATGAAATCGGTAATGTCGTTCTTAAATTATGGCGTGACCAAGGGAAATATGGATTTATTTTTATATATGTTGTATATGGATCAGGTATATACAACAGAATATTATCTCTTGAGTTCTGAAACCCTGAACATTTCATCAAATCTCATTTGATAGGTCACTTGACTAGAGATTTCACTACAGATAAAATTGAATAAACTCATCTCAAGGCCAAACACACTCCAGCGCTATCTGCGTAGAAGTTAGAAGAAAAAATAATTTAGATGAGCCTCAAGGAAATCCCGTTAGTTGTTAATTACATTACCTAAGAAAGAAAAAAGAAACATCTCACGTAACGTAATTAACGTATAAGTTAGACGGCGGATCTAATTTTTTCCGTAACTTCAACGCTAGAGAACTTTGTCGGAAATGTGTGCCTAATTTTTTATGAGAAAACTAAATGGGTACTTGGTTAGTTTGTCCCGTAATATATCAAAGGTTGTTTATTTCGGTTAGTCGTGCAGAACGAAGCAGGGGTGCATTTAGGTGACGAGAGCTAATTTTCCGTCTACTGCACTAATTGAAGAGGCGTCCACGCAGCCGCCCGTGAAACGCTGCAGCCCGCTCACTTACTATAAGTATGTTGTTATATTTACGCGCTTAATTTTATGCTCGGCGGCCGACACGGCGTTAAGAGTCGCGTAAAATCGACTAAGGGCCTGCTGCCGCCTCTTACACTAAATCTATCTTGATTTAGTGTATTTTTTTTACTTTTAAATGAAATTCGTTTTGCGATTTCTACGAAGCTTTCCTGGGGCAAATTATCTGAAAGTAGGTTCTAGAAAGGCTTGCTTTGTACATCGGATGATTTTTTTATATGAGACTTCTAATTACATAAAGCTATCTAGGATTTTTTGGGGCTTTTATAGGAAAATCTTTGCATCATTATCACAAAGCTGAAAACATTTTATTTGCTAGTGCTGTAACAATACGAAAGGAACATTCAAGGCTAGCCTTAATCATATAGAGTTACTTTCATACTTCCACTTTACAGAGATAAATTAAGTACTTTTGTTTTCAAAGTACATTAGCATTCATACGATTACTTTACCTCCTATGTAGTTAGGAAGATAATGTTATTTGAACGCTTCGCTTGTCTGAAGTTTATTGTAGGTATCAATTTTAATGTAAAAGTCTTACATGCGTTACATTTTGTCGAGCTACCAGCGAAGTGTCTGAAATCTGTGGAGACTGCAACCAGTAGTTGTAGGTTTGTATTCAGGAGTTAAGCTAAGTCAGTTAAGCTTTACTCACATAGCTAAAGTAGTTTTCGATACTTGTATCCGACCGCAAACGACCAATGCCAACACAAGTAAAATTCAAAAAAATTGGAAAACCCCCGATGAATTTTTATTTCACGCTACATAATTTATCTAGTAGTAGACACGCATTCTTTTGAACACTTGTAATTAAGATACGATATATTGCGAAAACACCCCGATTCAAACAGTAAAACGCGCATAACTTTAGAACGGCTGAATCGATTTTCATCAAACATAGCTAAGAACACTCTATAAAGTCACCTTCACAGCTATGATGGCACAGACAGATACACAAACACACAGGTACACACTTCAAACTTATAACACCCCACTTTTCCCGTCAGGAGTTAAAAAGGATAAAAACATCCTCAGCATGCAAAATAAACTAACATAACTTAGCTCTTAATCTACAACTGGCTTTACAGAGAAACTTTTCAGAAGCCACTAACAATCTTCTAATTTAAACAAATTACCTACTTTTAAATCAACAGTGAAAGTGCTGACCTCAACCTCAACAGGTTTGCGAAAACAGAAAAGACGGGGAAAAATCTCTACAGATCTATGAGGGTACGCACCTAACTATGTCGTCCCCGATTTAAAAACAGCCATGTAACCCGTACCCTGCCGCCCGTGACACAAGGACTAAGGATTACCTCCATCAGAGGATTCGTCACATTCACTTGTATTATTACTGATGTTGGGAAGCAAATATATGCTTTTGTATGTAAACTGATATATAGTCAGAAGAATACTGTTATTATATACGCAAAAGTTACTATGGGTGGATGGTGGAATGGATGGACGTTTGTTACTCTTTAACGCAAAAACCTTACAGTAATACAGCTTATTTATGCATCATAATAACACATAAGTATAGTGCTCATCAAACTTTTGGGCTGCCCTGAAGTTGGCTTTTCGATGAGCAAGGCACGAAACGGTGCTGTTTTTGTATAAGACTAGCTGACCCCCCGGCTTCGCTCCCGTCTACTGGCTACCTACCTCCTACCTACCTACCTTACTTACCTACCCTAACTACCTTACCTACCCTACCCACCTACTCTACTCTACCTACCCTACCCTCCTTTTTTTTGAAATTTAGAGAAACAATTCCATCATACATGATATTTGCATAACTTAAACCGTTTACGTAGCACACGCAACGGAAGCTCTCAAAAAGGAAGATTGTGCCTGTTTTTGCAACATTTTGCATTTATTCTCCACTCCTATTGGTCGTAGCGTGATGTTATATAGCCTATAAGCTTCCTCGATAAATGAACTATCCAACACAAAAAAAAAAATCACCAGTAGGTCCTGAGATTAGCCTTAGACTGAGATTAGATTAGACTTTCAGCGTTAATTTACGTGATTTTAAGGAAAGACTTTCATCAAAACTAATAGCACCCGAAGTGCCAGTTAAAATGAGAAATGGCTACCATTTATAACTTAGAGCAAAGACTGCGATGGACAGTTTACATAAAAGGCTTTTTTATAAAAATCTTGGTGCTAAGCAACTGCTTAGCAGATTCTAATTTCAAATTCTCTATAGAAAGTTTGAATATGGAATGTGCACCATTTAGTTGCACCTGCCATGTTTTATCTCTGCACCACCACAAAGTACGTAAGCGGCGACGCGCCGCAGACAGAGGGGCCACTACGAACAAAGTGTCATTTTGCACACAGACTGTGTCATTGCGGTTTTACAGGGAATATTGGGCAATATTGGACCGAGCTCAGTCGCGGCTGTCATGATCATGAGTGCTTTGTGCGGGCGTATGTCATACTTTATGTACTGTAACGAGGTTGGTTGCATTGGATGGGTTACCTGTATATTTGTTACAGACTGAATTTACTTTTTTGTATTTAATTCTTTCTTTGAATATTTTTTAAGTTTTAAAGGTCATAAAATCTTTCAAGATGACAAATTATAAATTCATTAGCTAGGATTATAATAAATTATTTTAAGTCCATAGACGAAATTGGGCACTTGTCATAATAATAAATAAGGTTCAAGTCATACAGCTTACAAATATGTTTCCTCCGATTGTACAGCATAATTTTCTTCTTGTTTAAGATCATCTCTGGTTTTTTGATTTTATTAGGTACCTGTTTTTTCACCTTTATATTTTTGTCGAGCTTAGTGCATTTCACAATTTATTTTTTTAAGTGGGATCATTATAACACTATTACTACGTCTTGTTACTCTTCAATCTTCGTGGCGTTATATTAAATGTTTCGTGATATTAAATGGATATTTGATGCCCTGTCTACCCTCTAAGGCATGTAAGCATGATATGATGTATGTTTAGACGAATCGATGTATTTATGTTTGTAACTTATACAACCTAATCTTTTTTTTAATTCGTAAAATAAATCAATATAGTAGCAACCCTAGTGAATCTGTCAAGTTTAGCTGTCAATTTTCTAAACGGCGGGAGTATACTTACTATTTTGTGGCACCACGCTAAGGTCAACTGGAAGAAAATGCCTAAGGTTAAGTCCGCCTTTGTAGATACTTGTGCATAAGTTTTTAATAAATAAATTAAATGTGCTAAGCACTGTTTACCAATTGCTAAAAAAAATCAAGATTTGTATAAATTTAGGATGAAAATATTAAAAGTTGTCTAGACAGCTTGTCAGGCGATCAGAATTTGGGAAGAGGTATATTTAGAACGAAATATAAAACAATATTGTGTCCTATGAAAATAGTGTTTATTATAGTATGTCATTTGAAAATATTGAAAAATACTAATTGTCACATGATCGAACTGTCAAAAATATTTAAGAAATAAAAGAATACCGAACTTAAGATTTCCATTTACAGGATAACCAAGCATCGTTTAATAATATACATTTTTATCACTTTACTTAATGAAAAACGTTTATAAACAGGTCGTTTATTTTTGTTTAAACATTATTCAGCACCTATCAATTTATGAGTGCCATAAACACAAACGAGAACAATTCCTTCAAGCTGGTAATAGCTATTATAATTTAAACCACCCCATCACCTTTTAACGCGAAAACGAGCTCAAACACCCCAATCGCTTAACGAGAGAAGTTTTGTTATTTCAACGTAAGTAAAAAATTCTACCAGGCTCTCATAAAGACAAGATCTCTCCCCCAACGTTAACATATGCAAATTTTCTTATCGACACATGATATGATATGTAAAATATGCATAAGAGCAACGTCGGCCGAGCTTTCAAATGCGAGGAACAATTTACATTTTTACCTCACTTCCCTACCATTGTTGCCGCACCTCAAGCCGAGTTTGCCGGCTCTAATCCTGAATATGAAAGAATATATATAAAATACAATTTCCCATATTTCTTTTTAAAGTGAAGAAAAGCTGCTTATCCTGTATCCAAGAAATACTATAGGAAACTGTACAAAGAAAATAATATGTTGAGTCTAATGATCTATTCTTTCTTATGTATGAACATTTGATTACTAAACCCGGATTTATTATGTTGGTATAAAAATGTCAAGGAAAGTTAGTTAACCCATGGACGTAATAGCTACCTACTTCATCGATTACATGTTACGTGGCAGATACTTATTAATTCCATGCGAAAGACAGACTTATAAAGTGTCTAATGTCAGTCTAACGTCCAACTATGAAATATCCTTTTAGAAGTAGTTTAAATACGGTTTTATGGTATAAGGTATAAGGTCAACGTGATAAAATATCGCCATAGCAAAAATTTTGTGAGATTTTAACAACCTGAGTTCTCAGTAATCAAGCTTATAAACTATTGCGATCAACTATCGGCCTAGACAGATATGATCATTACGTATAACGTAAACCCGAACTCTAATAACTGATACTGCTGAACTAGTTACATATCTTACTAAAACAATTTGTCAGTTGTGTGATTTATTACAAATTACTATCTACAGTTTCAGTTTTGGGATCGGATTAGTTAAACATAAGACTGGGTGGTATGTAGTTTGACAGATTTATGAAGGGCTGTATTAATTAGGTTCATTGAAGTGAGGAACTTCTAGACGGACATACCCACGGTCATGCATGCGGGCAAAGTCCGTCACATTTGTAGTGCAATGAATTTTAAATGGTAGGACAATTTTATTGAAAATCAAAGTCCTATCTTTAGTCGTCTAGTTCGGCTCCTGCAGAATGGTGTGACGCGACAAGGCTGTTGCAAGATGTGACTTAATATTTACATAGAAAATGTTCTTACCATTTTAATGAAAATGCTAAGTTTAGTCTCGTCACTGCCAACGCGAGGAACCCATGATAGCTGCTTATTCAGCCTTTTAAACTATTATAGCCTATGGTCCATTATCAAAGCTAAGTTCTCTTCCCTGAATCTGTGGAATCAGACAACTTTCGTGCAAACTGCGGTAATTATCGTCACTGTTATCGGGCAGGTTGGTGGGCTTAATAGCTTTGTCATTAGAATACAAAGTAGATGCTGTTACCATCTGATCATATCTGCCACTAATCGGGCAATAACGGTAAGGAGGCCAACGATATCCTGAAGCCGTATAGCTACTAACCCTGCTTAATACAACACCAAATAAAAAAACAGACGTTAAAAGTTGGAACTACTTCTTAATAGGAATTCTACGACTATCTTTTCCAATGAAAAGGAAGATTTTAACGCAAACACTTTTTCAAGCAAAAACTTAATAATGATATCGATAGTATAATGTTCACATTTTAAAACTCGCTCAAAAATTTTAAAGTAAGAAGCAAACGAATTTACATAGTACCATTTTTGTGGTATTACAGCGAAAATACGTCGCGACTCGCTAGTAACGCCCGGGGGAAATGCCTAGCTTGTACGGCGACAACGACTTTCAGAAGGGATGATACCCCTAATGAAAATTGGGTATATCGCCTGCGCTTTTTACTCCCATGTGAACGCAGCTTTATGTACGGTGTGACGCTTAGGTAAATTTTGCTAGTGCAAATAATTTATTTAGAATTACTTTTAATTTTGCTGGCAAAATTATAAGAGCGCGCGTAAAATTATAAGACGCAGAAAAGCTAATTGGTTTTTCCTGCTTAGGAAAATGAAATGTTATTAATATGTAGTTCTTTTTTCTTAAACGTTTTTTCTAGACCATTTCACACGTTTGAAACGCCTTATCTTTTCACTTTAATAATATTACACAACTTTTCACCTGACCTTGGTTTCCCGCCAATATGTCGCGGTCCCCAAACATTCGTACTAAAAGAGATATCACCTGCCAAAACGACTCTCTAGTTGTTTCTCCTAAGTTCATAACATTATGTTTTATTCAAAGGAGGGTGTTAGGCGGTCAATAAAATGGCGAATGTGTCATATTTATGCCTCGCATGGGGAATTCCAGTGACTCATTGTCATAACGTAGATTTTTGTCCTGTGGGTGTAAAAGTAACTGTCAAAAAGCCCTTTTTTTCTATCAATTACACTGTTCTCTATGAGATCGATCTTCAAGCTAAACTGTATTTTTAGTGTTTTGGCGGGAACGTGATGGCGTCTATGTTGCTTCTCTGTTTTATTTTCCTAAAATTGTGTTAAATTGAATCTTAATAGTGTAAAAATGGTGGTGTTTTACTCTAATAATATTAGTGAACGTGCACGAGTGTGGGCAAGTAAAACACAGCGGTAAAACATGAGTTTGTTCATGTTGTCGACAAAACTGCGTGGAAGCTTCCAATAAAGTTACCGCCATTTTACTGGGGCCTAACTAGGACATTGGACTAAAAACTTAAGAACTAGTAAACGTGACACTGGCTAAATGCACAAACCGTTCGAAGCCCAAACAAAAAAAAATATTTTTTCGTTTCTAGACGTCAATTTTTTTTGTGACGTTTTAATGTCGCAAAACAAATATGCTAAAAATACGGCATACTTATCTATACGAGTCAGCAGATTACACAGTTAGATTACGCATATTTCGGTCTACTACTGAAAATACTCTTCTTCAAATTGCCCCAACGTCATCATCATTTAGTTTAACAATAAATTCCTGAAAGCGTTTTCATTTTAATTTTCGTTTTATTTCTTGTGTTAAACAATCTCGTCCGTAGTTATCAACATTGTGGGCTGTAGAACATCAACAGTTTAATGTTTGTGGTTGAGTCTGGTGCCTGTGATGTGGGGAGCGAGGTTCCACTTGTCTTTTATTTATCTTGTGTATTTATTGTTATCTTGGAAATCGCTGACATCGGTGTATGAAAAGTTATGAAAAATGTAAAATGTTAAGGTTGGGTAAATTGCCTTTACAATCGTGCATTCTTTGTACATGAAGATGCCTTTGGACCTGAAATTACAGGGCGAATGCCTCTGTACTATTATAAATGTGTAAATTAAATGGTTTGTCGCTTGAAAACTTGTTTATTTTAATGTAATCAAATACAACTTTATAAAACACTTAAATACCACGCATTTCTCGTTCGTCGTTCCTTGCACAGTCTCGCCATCTTTTCTATTCTCTCTCTGTCTCTTTCACTCTTATACCTTTCACTCACACCTATGGATATGTTCGTTACACTCAAAATTCATTCCACAAATGTTATGATTTCATATAATTTATTAACATTAGACCCGATAACAGGACTTTCTAATAAAACAATAAGAACGGCAGGCTTAGTACGTATCTTGCAAAAGCAAAACCATAGCGATTTTTGCGCAATAATTGTTCTCTTCAATACAGAAGTTTTAGAGATATTGGCGTTTTTTTTTTCAGAAATAAGTGCATTTGATAAATAGCGAGCGATTAGCAAACGATTGTGTAGGACCTACCATACATACACTGTAGGTAATGCCGACTTTTATGACATAAAGCGTTTGATCGCGCGATGATTGTTGTTAATTCTGCGGTACAAGCATTACTTCTGTTGTTCTATCTCACGAAGAAGGGTTACGTGACTCTTATGACGCCGAAATAAGATTCATTTTGCTACGATTCATCCCTCATCGTGAGATAGAACAACTATACCCATACGGTATTTCTTAGCTTTACCATTCATGATTCAAATTTAATAGAGTTTACACATACATAAAACCATGCTTGTATTCTCCGAAGCGTTGGGCAGATTTGTACCCGTATTTCTCCAGTTTAGTTAGTTTACCTATAGTTACACAAAAAAATAGCAGAATTTTTTATTTTTCAAATTACTTTTTTTATTTATAAGTTTTTAGTTTTTTTTTTCCGAATTAGGTACGTTTAAACATAAGTGTTATATATTTTTGAAATCACCTCTTAAAACCCTTTACTTTGATACCCCACACGATGGGAACAGAAGAAAAAAAAATTGGGTCCCCACAATATGGCGCCCAAAAGCCGCCATTTTTCTATTTTCCAATTTTAATGTAGCCAGTGAACCTCGCAGGGTTAAGACGAATCGATTGACGTAAGAACCATCAAAATCAGACAACGCGTTTGGTCTCTAGAACGCCACATAGGAACAAATAAACATACATACATACATAGACTGATAAACACAATACCCTCCTTCGGCAGTCGGGTAAAAACACGAGTCATGTAGATACTACTTACCTATTTTAAAAATGGTTAAATATTTAGTTTTTCACATTTTCAAGTAAAGTTTTCAATCTAAATTCGATTTGCCACAAATCTAGTCAAAGAATGTACTCCACACACGTTTTATACACGAATAAAAAATATCTGTTTCGAATTTAGTATTCCGACGCTCACTCGGCTCGATCATCAGATTAAACTAATACCCTATAAATCGTGGCTTGTCTGTACTACACTAAATTACATACGAACCGACCAGGGTAACTTGGTATGTGGGAAAATACATACCTATTGAGGTTTTATTGTAAAAGGTTATCTCGCTCGGTATAGGAACTTTTAGTACTTAATAATTCCATGCTTTTACCATAAACCGTATTACACTCTAGACAACATACACTAACATCTTAGATAAAGTACCTATAGATTTAGTCTTAAAATGAGCTTGATTGATAGAGCGAGATCGCTAATTGGCAGCCCCATGTAAATAATAAGGACAAAAGATTATTTTTTGTCTTTGTCACCATGGCCGGCTTTTGTTGTTTGTCAAACGCTAATATCATGGCAGGTTTGACAAACTAACTCGGTCGTGTTTGATTTTTTTGTGATTTCACTGGATTAAGTGTTTATTGAGACAAGGAATTGGGTTATTTATAGATAATAAGTGTCAGTGCGATGGTGGGTTGAAGTGTTCTAGGCTGTAAAAGCCAAAGTGTTATTGTTGTTTCATGTGCGGCCACGCCATGGCTCCATCTATAGGTACTTTATCTAAGACTAACATACATTCTAATTGGTAGGAGGTTACAAAATAGATTTTTCAGGAATTCTCCTCTTTCATCGTTTTGTTGGCTAAAATTGTAGTTAAAATGGTTTATGTAAATATTAACATATCGAATTCATATAAGCAAAACCAAATGATGGGTCTGTTCGTGGCTGAGCCCACCGTATACAATTTTGAATACTGTAGTATATTTTGCCGATCTATTGCACGTACTGTTAAAATAAAAACAGTCAACACAAAGAGTCTACGGGTCGTAATATACCTACTTAGGTCAGACGTACAAGTCTAGATCACTGAATCTAACAGAATTGTTCTTTATTTGGAATTGGGGCACTTACTTGTAATGTCTGTACATACGACTGGCTTTTAGGAAATTGATGAAAAGCAATGTAGAAGCGGCAGACGAATTTTAAAGTGGCTGCTAGGTATTGAAACATTGTTTTTCATACTTAAAATAAACCGAACCTTACATTATTAAAAGAGTACCTTTGCGACCGAGCTCTGCTCGGGTGAAAATAGAGATATTTTTGCTTCCGAAAACCCCAAATGTTGCATATCTTATCGAAATCAATAGAGCCGTTTTCGAGAACCACGAAACAATAATAGAAATATTGCTCGTTTAATAGTAAGTATAGGGTAAAATTGATTGTTTCTTTGAATGAGATTATTTCTGGAAGTACTTCTTTTTTTAATTCTATCAATCTACACTTCCACTGAATGTCATCCTCCACCTTCAGTTGCTTGCCCACTGCTAAGTGCTAAGCCTCGTGATGTGTCCGACAAGATTATTGAAGATTTTATTACATTTTAGAAGCTTTTTATTCCGAAAAAACGTGAGGCGGGATCGATCTCTGAAGCTGTGCAAAAAGTACAGATTGAAACTGGTGATTCTCTTAGTGTTTTTCATTGCTGATTAGGTATATACTGTTTGGAGGAGCTCGTGGCTAAATAATAACAGCCGCACGGGTCGATCTTTAAGGTTAAGCAACGCTTGACGAGGTCGGTCCGTGGATGGGTGACCATTTCAACATACCGAGTTTCCTCCGTGCCTCGGAAAGCACGTTAAGCCGTTGGTCCCGGCTGTCATTTGAAGATCTTTGACAGTCGTTACGAATAGT
Organism: Orthosia gothica; assembly: GCA_949775005.1. Taxonomy (NCBI): domain Eukaryota; kingdom Metazoa; phylum Arthropoda; class Insecta; order Lepidoptera; family Noctuidae; genus Orthosia; species Orthosia gothica. The sequence goes on from OX459068.1 coordinate 5,259,276, forward strand.
CAGACGCTTGAGATCTGACACCAGTCTAGCCAAGGGGTACCGTGTTACCCAGTTATAGGGTTGTGGAGGTCAGATAGGCAGTCGCTCCATGTAAAACACTGGTACTCAGCTAAATCCGGTTAGACTGGAAGCCGACCCAAAATAGTTGGGAAAAGGCTAGGCAGATGATGATTAGGTATATACTGTTTAAACAAACCTTATCTCGATACAACTTCATAGGTAACTACCATTTGAGGGATTAATTTTATTGATATTGTCCTACTACCTACAATCTTTGATTGCTAATTTATTTTACAACCCATGCAATAATATCGACATGATCGATATATAAAAACTATTAAACTAGTAAAAAATCTCCTCACAGAATAAAAACAGAGAGTTGTGTAAACATAAATACGCACTTTTTAAACATGCATGTCTACTCACATTTTCATAGTGTTCATATCTTCTAATGTTGATAAGCAAACAAGGTTGCCATTTCCAGTGTCTATCTCAGAAAAAGGAAAAAATAAATCGAGATAAGCCTGCGGCCTTCCTGTCATTTTGTAAAAAAAACTTTGCATATTTTTATCATGTTATTGCAGTGTGTGAAGACCACAACGCGTCTATGGATTGTAGCGGGAAACGGAATGAAACGTCAACAACTGAAAATGGACGACACTATTGTCTGTTTTTTTATGGTTTTCTTTTCTTAGTTCTATTTTTTTTCTGGAAATAATATGGTTGAATGCAAAGACTTTGAATTCACTTCTCACTACGCTGGTGAATGTATGTTCGAGTAGACTCTTTGTTTTTAATATATGCCCTACTGGCTGTTCCCGTGGCATATTCCTATAGGAACCGCGCTTTTTCCAGGTTAAATAAAAATATTTTAGATTTGGACATTTAAAATACTACACACCAGTAGTCACAGTACTTACCTTAAACCGGAAAGTATGAAAACTAAGAAAATTAAGGTAGCCCTTTCCTACCTATACAATTTTGTTAAAAAACTGGACCTTGCAATCGTATTTCTTTTTCGAGAACCTTCCATACTTTTTCAGTTTTTAACAGTTCCATTTTTGTGTACCTTTTTTTACACAGTACCTTAAACAACCAATAACATTCAGAACCATAAATCCAAACCCGTATTTTCGAATCTTTGATAACTAGGTCCTCGAGACCGACCTTTACAAACTAAGTACTAGGGCAGTAGGAAGTACTGTACTTAGAACAGACCTGAAACTTCTAGTCTAGAAGGAGGGCTCTCTACCTGGGCACTTCATAAATAAATTAACATATACGTCACGTAAAAGTTTCCTCACGTGCGATGTACCTTATTTTAAATTGCGTACTTGGGTTCTCTACATACAATAGTAGTTTTTTTTTGTTTGAAAAGTGATTTTGTCAAGAGTGTTCCTTATCTATGTTTCAATTAAATCGGTTCAGCCGTTCAAAAGTTATGGGCGTTTTACTGTTTGAGTCGGGGTGTTTTCGCAAGATAAATGTGTCGGGGGTTTTCTAAATTTTGAAATTTTACTTGTTTGTGTACATTTTGACATTTGAGATCGTTTACGTTATCACGAGTGAGTACGTTAAAAATCTCGGAATGAGCACACATGTCTTCTGCTTACCTAGTGGGAGACCTTCCAATGCTTCTTCCAAAGTTCGTATTTTTCGTATGAACAACTTCTGTCCTAAAATGGAACACTAAGGGCCGGTTTCTGAGTTAAGTAAAGCAGCAATAATCAGTTGAGTATTGTCAAATAATTTAGGAAGCGTTTGAGTATTTTACGTTTCTCAATTGAGAATCTACCTAGCTCAGTTAAGTAACCACTTAAGTATGGACCCGTCAAAGTTAGAGATGTGCAACTCGAGTTAACTCGAGTTGCGGCTAACTCGAGTTGGCTTGAGTGGTATTCTTCCGAACTCGAGTTGCTATTACCAAAATCTAAAATAAAATATAATAAAGAACAACCAAATACACACATGTCAAATATTTAAACCATTATTTCTTAAATGTGTTCGTAAAACAATATCAATATTATTAAAGTTTGAATAAAAAAAAGGTAGAAGCAAAACCAATAACCAACATTAAAAAGCATTACGATAGTCAGGAGTTTGGAACTATTATGATAACAAATTAAAGAATGCTACAAAACTAACCATTTTGCGATCAAGGTTGTATTTTTTAAATTAGTCGGATTATAACCGTTTGACGTGAAAAAAAGTTGTCCCCAATGAATAGGGTATAAGTTTAAAATGTATTTTTTTTGGCCAGTGGTGTCCCACTCCTAGGCTAAGGCTTCTCCCATTCCTTCCATTTCCCTCGGTGGTGTGCCTCATCTCATACATTCTCGAGGAAGTTATCCAATTTGTCTGTCAAATATGTATATGTCGGGTTTAGTCAATAGTACGGACGTTAAAACAAATCGCAAGCACGCAAACTGGTGGCAAAGCTAAACAACTACGCATTGGCGCGCTTCCTATAACCACTTGCGTGGTGGGGATAGTAGAATATGGCAGTTGAGTACTGAACGCCGTAGAGCTAACACGTCGTAGAATCAGTGTCGATCCGTAATATTAGTAAGCAAGAATGTAACTGAGTTGTGACTATTTAAATAAACCCAGTGTATCGAATAACTTCTGTGATTTCATTTGCACGATTGTACCCAACGACCTGCCCACACACGATGTCTTAACCTAAGGGAATACATCCTGACTTCCCGATGGTTTGCATCAATCGGCCAGCCCCGATGCGACATATATATGTAAAAAAGTGGATTTAACAAATAAACGAAATAAATAATTAATTCTAACTAACGAAGCTACGTTCAACTCGGGTTAACTCGAGTCGTGTTTATCCCGAGTTGGCACATCACTAGTCAAAGTTCCATTCTCTTTTTCTTTCACTCTTACGTTCCATTTTACAAAAGGAATCCGAGATATCACAAGATTGCATAAAATTTACTATTATAAATTTTATACAGCTATAAAAAGTACGTTCTTATTATATTATCTACTTCATTCAAGATTAAAAAAAACAAGTTATTAAAGACGTTATAATCTTTAATAACTTGATTTTTCATATTTAAGCAATTTAATAGATACCTATTTGAAATGTATACAACCTTATAATAAAACTATGAAATGGATCGTAGGCACTAGTCAATTACTTCAAGATTGTCATGGCAACCGCTTTTATTTTGTCAATGATGTCTTATCGAAAGAAAATAATATCTAATATAATTTGTTATTGCTAAAATCAAGAATTGAAGCTTATAATTACTAGAAGTGAATGTGTTCAGGCGAGCAGTTGCTAGTTATTGTGATACCTCATAGAACTACAGAATATTTTACTCAGAACTTCAAAAGATCTCTCAAGGTGGAACAGAACCAAAACAGAACCGACACACACAGAAATCGTGCATATGCATCGGAATCTGATTGCAATTGTGATTTACCAACAAATGTGGACTGTTGTGATAACATTTTTAATGAGTGACCTGGGTTTTCATGACCAAAGACTTTGGCTAGCCATTGAAGAGCCTCCGAAGATAAACAATATTAGCCAGGGTCGGTGCCATTGGATATGTGTTGCTATTATGAAGGAGGAATGTGTTCTACTTACTTATTTTGTAAAATAATAAATAAATGAGACTTGTCATGTTGTTTTTATCAACTTTTATTGTTCTGATACCAAAATCGTATCATACTAAAGCCAAATTCTGTACACAATTTCATCGTTTTAACCTCTTCTTGTATTGTGGATCCTAATAATAATACCTATGCTATATAGGTATGAAAGTCTGTATGTTTGGATATTTGTTAATCACACCTCAATGGTTAAACGTATTTGGAAGTATATACTTTGAAAAACACACAGTGACCAGAATTAGAACCTAGGATATAATAACAAAAAACAAATACAATAAATAATAGATATAAAAATAAATAAACGGAAAAACAAAGCCTTTTATTCTGAAACCAGAGAAATAAAACTGAAGTCTATACAATACTATACGTAGTTTATAAAATGTCCCTAATCTCAGTGTGCTTGGCATAGGCCTCCACTAACAGTTTCCACTGGGGTCTGTCCTAACCACATCAACCAGTCCTGGGCGTCTTTCATACATCGGATTTCCGTGACCTTAACCAGGTCATCGGTCTACAGAGGGAGGCCTTAAAGCGCTGCGTATGCCGCCACGCGGTCGCAACTCCAGAACTTAACAGCCCCATTGACCATCCGTTCTTCGAGCATCTGAGATCTATCAGGCGTGAAATATTTGCATCCGATCTAATGTTTTCGATAATTCAGGGCGAACAGTCTTCTTCAACGCATCGGTCTTCGTGGAGGCATCTCCAAGGAAGACAAGGTCTTCTTCGTCACTCGATTTATAAGTTTATATATTATTTTAAATTTATTTCGCTTGATCACCGTTTAAGCACAGACTTGTCAACTATCAACTGCCAAATGTAACCAGTGTAGCCAGATTCGACGAGCACTAAGTCGCCGAAAATTTAGTTTTTCCATTTATACAAAACTCAAGACGACCATTATTCACTAATACCACGAAACATTCTTCGAAACTTAAATGCATTAGCCACAATAATCATTATTGGTTCCACATAAAACATTTTTCTGCATTTCTTTGTTTCCCTGTATTGTTGCGACTGAAGTATAATGAAAAATAGTGAAAAAAACATTTTATTTTCCAGTTATTTACATCATTCCTCAGATTATGTTGTATTAGATAGTCTCATTCCGAAATCGCCTAAAATCGCCTTATTTTTTTTGGAGGTAACCTAATTGGCGCCGCTCGTAAAAATTGGTCGCCCCGTCACCCTTCCAAGTAGCCTAAATGGCATAAAGGCGCCCAATCTGGCTACACTGATGATGTAACGTTGAAAACGGTTTGAGAATTCGAGAATGATCAAATGTGTTTTTCTCAGTTGTGAAACCCAATTGATCGTCGATGAAGGTTTTTTGTATGACATAAGGTATACTTTGGCATGACTTGACTACGTATACTCAAACCTTGCTCAGCATCGCAGAAAACTTAAAGTGGCAGATGATCAAGGGTGACAGATGCTCAAATCGAGATCAGCACGTACTTAGCGTCGAATACTTAATTCAGAAATCGGCCATAAGTTACAGAATGATATTATGGCGACCTCATCTATCTATTCAAAACGAAAGCTTACATAATACAAGTAAGTTAGATGGTAACAAACAAGGTGAGTTACAAACTTTAATATTGTGAGTAAACAAATCGTTTCTTCTCGAACGGATGGAAGTTGAGAACTACGCAAAAAGTTGGCATATACATCAATAATAAGGTTACTTACACGATCGTGTTTGGGTTTTGACGTAGAAGAATACTTGATTTATTTTGGTAAGGAGAGGTAGACCAAAGACAATATAGATAGAAAAAGATACCATGGATGGTTGTAAAGGCAGTGAACTCAGAGATAATGACCGATATGATGAAAGAAGAAGACATAGCGACCCAAATTTCATTGGCATAAGAGTAGGAGATGACCAATAATTAGAAATAATGGAAAAACTATGCGTAACCTAGATCTCAGGATTCCAGGATTCTTTTCCGGAGGTGCACGAGGGACTCTTTCTTGACGATTCAATGAGAGTGCCGAATTAATCAGCGGGGTCTGGTTTTTACCCTATTTTTTTTTATTAATTCTACAGGTATTCTATTCAATATTTTTACCAGGTTCTCCCCACGGCTTCGTTCCCGTGGTTGAACCGACAGTACCCATTTACGGGATAAAAAAAATTGCCTTTGTCACTCTGGAATAATGTAGCTTTTCATATGTGAAAGAATTTTTAAAATCGGTGTAGTAGTTTTTGAGTTTACCCAATACAAAAAACTTACAAACAAACAATTATTTATTAGTATTAGTGTAGATTATTTCTATAGGTATTGGTTTTAAATCTGGCCCTTAATACGCAGGTATATGTAAGAAATGTTAAAAAAATATTAGCCTCTACTTGTACGCAAAATGTTATCACAGCGACATAGTTCAGAGATCTCGCAGAGTCTCAGCTAAACTGTCTGAGGGGAGGGGTGCCTCCGTTCCCCCCCTTGATCCGCCTATGGAGCTACTAGTATTTATGCTAGGTCCTTCATTATAAAATAGTAATAAACTTTAGCGTGAACTCATCTGTTCTTGACTATTTAAAAGTTGCTATCACTGGATGACAGGAACGCCTAGGGTCGAATTTCACCAACGAAATAATTTCACTACTAAAATTTTTCTTATGAGGTTGTTTGGTTCAGAACGTAGGCCGTAACCACCAGGAGCAACATCGTGGTAATATAAATACTTTAATGTGGATAGAGTTTCCCTCTATTACATGGTACCTAAACATAACTAGGGAAACATAGTTGTATTATACGAGTATACCTTACCTTCCAGGAATATATACATCATGTTATGTTTTATGTAGTATGGAAAAAGTGCCTATTGCACATAGGCAAGGAGGTAAGTGAACAATACACTAGCGTAAGTACCAGCATCGTACAAAGAATGTCAAAGACTACGTCGTGTGTGTGAGCGAGTGAACTTTTAATGGAGTTCCGTAGACAAGTTGTGGTGTCTCCCAGTTTATGGCGCCCTGGCGTTAATCAATTGTATCAAACTCCAGAAAGACGTATTTTGTTTGAAAAGGCACTGCGTAAGTTGATTTTCTATCGTTTATTTGACGAAATATTGAGTTATAAATTATTCATTCAGTTTTGTTATCTGGGTAACTTTGTTATGGGTCATTCAAGCACGAGCTCCTTTTGAAACTGTTCGGTCTTAAATACCATCTTCGATTTTCTATGTTCCTGCCACTAAGCAGATTACACTGATATAGATGGTGGTAAAAGTACCACTTATACATAGAAATCTTTAGCGTCTCTTCATCCACGTTTCATAAAGGATTGTCAAATAAATTGATGCTTAACTTGCCCAAGTAGGTACGCTGTGGTCGGCTTCCAATCCCGATGCAGCTGAATTATGCAATTTTTTTCATGAAACGATTGCCAATCTTAAGTTCAAGCAAAAAAGGAACTGGCGACGCAGCAGCTGTGTGTAATATTACATATTATTATATGTTATTAATTCTATGTGTTTCTTTTGATATTTTGTACACTGACAGCCCTAAATTCTTCTCCTATCATTCAGTCCATCCAAAGGTCTGTAAGAGATTGCCTAGTGCGATAATACCGCCCATTGTACACTTGTGTTAGGAAACTTTTGTCCTGTACGTATTTTTTTTGGTGGTGTACAATAAATTACATAAATAAATAAATAACTATATTGATTTAAAAAAAAAATATTTTCATGCTTCTGAAATCTGAAATGCTTATAAGTAACGACAGTCGAAGATCTACAAAATATGACAGCTGGGACCAAGGACTCAACGTGCTTTCAGAGGTCACACATCACAGGAATACCAGGAGTACATAACAACAAAGAGGATAGAGCGGTGCAATAATGTGTCCAGCTAAACATTGGAATTGGAACATTGTCCGTATGTACTGGCGGGATACAATCTGTCCTAGCGTGATGGATACCTGCGCCATCCCATTAGTTGGTTTGTTTTCCTTTGCTATGATATCGCACTAGCGTTGATCCAGGCGTAGGCGGTTTACCGAAGACGAGATTGACGAATGTGCGAAAGAAGGCTTACAAACTTTTGTTGTACTACCTAATGCTATTTATTTTCGCATTACCTTTTTTTGAGATAAAAAGTTGCTGCCTATGGCACTCAGCGGTAGAGTAGTTTTCTATCGATAAAAATATTTTCCTAAATGGTTCAGTAGTTTTAGATACCGACTTCCAAAAAACAAATAACTTCAAATTCGGCAGGCGGTGTTCCTGTTTTTCCGAAATCGATTTTATCTTTGTAGAGTGTTTTGAAAAGCTTTTTTATTTTTACTTTTCAGTTGTAGTAGATAATGGGCAAGTTAAGAAGTAAGGTACATATAATGTCCAAAGTGATGCCAGAATAGATTAACTAAAAACATGAAACTTTAACATAACCGGTGGATTGAGAGTGTACCAGGGTGAACAGTACATACGTACCTATTTAGAGCGTGCTGGTGTGATGTTATGTTGTGAAATGGTGTACACAATAAACAGACAAGCGATTTCGAGAGATAAATAAGCCTTTACATTTATTGAAGAGTTCTGTTGTATATGTCCGAAGATCTACATCGGATCTTCACTAAATTTAAAAGGGACCCATTCGGAAGCATACTCTTTTAAACAAAAAAAAAATGATATATTTGTACCTTTCAAATTTGAAGAGTTCACTCAATTTTTCGAGGAATCCATAATCACATCCTGACTTGATGACTATGGGACCACCTGCGAAGGATACATACCCTTTAAAACAAAAGAAGAATTTTCAAAATAATTGAGACGCTCCTCCTTTTTTTAAAGTCGGTTAAAAAAAACAACTGTAACTTTTGACAATAAATTAATGTATTTTATTCTTATTCATAATTGCAGGCAAGGGTTAAATAGCAAAACACGGTCCGTAAATATTTTCTATATTTATGTGGAAAGATCTTACGTAATACAAAGAAATCCGTTCAAAAGATTCTTTGCGACAATTCAAAAAAGGAATCGTTTCACCATGACCGATTATAAAGAATCCATTCGCGCGCCGATCAATCAATGTCCTTCGGCAAACAGGACGTTATTAAAAAAAAATAAGCTTTTTACGTTACGTATTTAATTTTCGATTTGTTGGTGAGAAAAACCAAAGTATGACATGTAAAGAAATAATTTGAGCACTCTGAATTGAGATTTCTAAACACGTATTGAATACGGACGAAAAATGGTGCTAATGTTTATTTATCTTCCTTTGGAAATAAGACAACCAGATACCTTTATAATTTAAGTAAAGTTTTAAGAAAAAGGAACCACTCCTACTTAATAATCTACATACGAGTGCACAGATACAGAATAAAATGGTAGCTTAAGCTTTTATATATGGAAACAGTTTAAACCTTCTTCTTTGCAACTTCTTTGAGTTCGAAACCTAAATATTCTATGGAAGTTGATCATTTCGGTTTGAAAATTGTGTTTGTTCCATTTCGCACAAACATGGAGTCGTCACGTATTGATACTTAATATAGGTGCCTCATATCGGATATCGGTACCAACCACATTACAAGTTAGCCTTGTCTAAGAAACTATCGCGGAGTTTCGGTTGCACGTACAAAACATATCGAGCTTTACCATGCTAAACTTGGCTTGCTTATATTTTTAAAGCACTTCGGGATTATGCTCTCCTAGTACCAACATTGTGACTGTGTGATCTTCAGCAATATTTCTTGAAAAAATAAATAGAATATTAAGGTCGCGTTTGGGGACGGTCATGCATGCGATTGGCGACGTTTTAAAAATATTTTCTACTTGAATTTTGCAGTCTAAGTGAATTCTAGTCTAACTGAGAAGGCTGTATTTTAAGTGAAGTCTATGCATGTTTTATCCATTTGATTGAACATATACGTAGAATTTTAAAATAAATATGGAGTACCATAATAAAATCGAGACAATTTAAGACTACTTCTCTAAAATACGAACATAATATGGCTCATGTCTGTCTGAAAATAAATGAATTATTGTCATTTATAAGCGTCCACTGAGTTGCTACTGCCCGCACCTTCAACTAGCTGTTGCCCGCGTCTTCGTTTGCGTAGCATAAGTACTTCGAATAGTCTATTTTTGTATGTCGCACCATAATATTATTATAGGTGTGTGAGCCGCCTTACTTGAGAAATAATTAGTTCACCATACAAATTATTTACCCCCTGCTACCCCCTTATGGATGATTGCCGGGATAAAAACTATCCTATGTCCTTTCCAGGGTCTCAAACAAAGAAAGAAAGAATGGAGATGGAGATATTCATCTCCATTTTTTCTTTCTTTTTCGTCTAAATCGGTTCAGCGGTTTAAGAGCGTAAAAAGGACAGACAGACAGAGTTACTTTCGCAGTTATAATATTATTAGTATGGATTGAACTGTTTGCTAGGCCAAATAATAAAACTACGTGTTCACGGTACTGAGTTTAATACTGGACTGACACATAGAAATAATTATACAGATACCGACATTACACCTCCACCACTAAATTTAAGCTATAATTAATTGGTACATAAGGATCTTAATTAACAATAAGTACTTAATACTAAACAAACTCAGACCCATATCTAATCACGGGTTTTCTTTTCCGCTTAGGACTTGATTGCGACAGTTCTGGAAGTGGTGAACAGAGTGTAGTGTCACTTGTAATATCGTCTCGTATGACGGGCGGGACCACGTCTTGAGTTGGAAGATTATCGTTATTTTGTGATTCAACTGTTTGTTTATATTGTTGATCACTTATCGCATCACCACTCTCACTCTCATTCCCCCCTTCCTTCCCCGGCGAAACGGCATTCTCACCCCTTATCGTCGATGATTCGCCCGTATCGACCTTTGGACAGGCAACATCTGAAAAACGCGATCTACGACGCATTTGATCAATATGACGTTTCATTAGTTGACCGTTATCACTTTCCACTATGTACCTACGGGAATCATCTTTATTCCGTATCTGCCCTTTAACCCATTTGTCTTGTTGGCCAAAGCCCCTCGCCCATACCGAATCGCCTTGCATAAAATCACGGTTAACCCCACCTGCATACTGTGCCTGGCTGTCTTGTGCGGAACGTACTTTGTCCAACAAAGTTTGATCGTTCCTTAACAGATCCAGCCGTGAGCGTAATCTACGTTTTTGTAGCAGCATAGCTGGGGTTTCCCCTGTAGTGCTGTGTATAGTGTTTCTGTAGGTTAATAAGAAGTTTTGGAGGGCTAGATCTACATCAACGTTATCCCTATACGCTTTTTTAATTGTACGCTTACATAATTTGACGGCACTCTCCGCTGCCCCATTCGAAGAAGGATGGTAGGCTGGTGAGAAAGACTGCCTAATCCCATTGTTTTTTAAAAATTCTGAAAATTCCCTACTTGTAAACGGAGGACCCTGATCTGAAACTAGTTCCCTCGGAAGTCCGAATCGCGCAAAAGTTGCTCTCAGAATTTTTATAATGACTGTTGCATTTGTTTGTTTTGTTTCAAAGGCCTCGATCCACTTCGAAGTCGAATCTACTAATATTAAAAATGTTTTACCCCTAAACGGTCCCAAAAAATCAATATGTAAGCGTGTCCACGGTTGGAGTGCATACGGCCAATGCTGCGGTGTCGCACGAGGCGGCGCGTCCGCCTCGAGCGCGCACGTCTCGCAGGCGCGGCACAGCGCCTCCACATCGTCGTCGATACGCGGCCACCACACGTAACTTCTAGCCCAGCTCTTCGTTTTAACTATGCCCATGTGGCTAGAATGCAATTGTTTCAATACTGTCTGCCTCAAGGACTCTGGTATAATCATTCGGTAACCCCACATAATACAACCGCCCTCAATGTATATCTCATTTCGCTTATTGAAAAATGGTTTTAGCTCCTCTTCGCTACAAAAATGCGGCCGGCCGGATTCTATGTAAACTTTAATTTTAGTAAGTAATACATCTCTAGCCGTAGCCTTACTGACATCAGAGTTAGTTATTGGTAAAAAGTTTTCTACGAAATTTGCATACGTTATCTCTTTATTATGTCGCTCGTTAGCAACTCTGGACGGTAATCGTGATAAAGCGTCGGCGCAATTGTTTTTAGACGAAACATATTCAATATCATAATTGTACCCAGATAAAAGCACAGCCCAACGTTGCAACCGAGACGCCGACATAACCGGAATACCTACCTTGTTACCGAATATATATGTCAAGGGTTTATGATCTGTTCTTATGGTAAATTTCCGTCCGTACAAGTACTGATGGTATTTGCGTATTGCATATATTATTGCTAAAGCCTCTCTGTCTATCTGCGCGTAGTTACGTTCAGCAGGTATAAGTGAGCGTGAGGCGTATGCGACAGGCCGCTCGCCGGCTGGCGTTAGCTGTGACAGTACCGCGCCCACCCCGACACTGCTAGCGTCCGCCGTTAGTATAAGTGGTAGCTCGGCAGAATAGTGCATTAGGACTTCACTACTCGTTAGCATGGCCTTAACTTTTCTAAAAGCCCCTTGACATTTATCATTCCAGTCGTATTTCGACCCCGACTTTAGCAACTCATATAAAGGTGCTAGTATTGTACTTAAATTTTGAATGAACTTTGCGTAATACATTATCATGCCTATAAACGACCGGAGTTCTGCTACGTTCACGGGTGCCGGCGTGTCGACAATTGCCTTTACCTTGTCGGGACACGTATGTACGCCTTCTGCACTGATTACATACCCTAGATAGCTAATCGACTTTGCAAAAAGGTCACATTTCTCTTTTTTAACTCTTAAACCATACTTTTCCAAGCGTTGGAAAACTTCATGTAAGTTTTCCAAATGTTCACTTGTCGATAATCCTGTTATTATAACATCATCTAAGAATACCCCCACTCGCGGTAAATCTGCGAACAATTCCTCCAGACGACGCTGAAAAATGCCCGGACTCGATGACAGTCCGTATACGAGACGATTGTACATAAATAAACCCTTATGGGTATTAATAACAGTATACTTCTTAGAGTCATCCAAAAAAAACTGTGCATAGGCCTGTGACAGATCAATTTTACTGAATCTTTGCCCGCCGTGCAAGCGAACCAGTAAGTCTTCTACACGTGGTAAAGGATAACGATCAACCTCTAAAACCTTATTTAACGTCAATTTGTAGTCTGCGCAAATTCTTATGTTACCGTCCTTCTTCACTACTGGTACGATCGGCGTCGCCCAGTCAGAACGCTCGACAGGTGTGAGTATGCCGTCACGCACGTGCTGCTGCAGGGCGCGCTCCACCGGCTCGCGCAGCGCATACGCCAAGGGTCGCGCGCGCATGAACACTGGCCGCGCTCCCTCGCGCAAGTGAATGCTCACCGGCGGGCCGGTGAAGCCGCCGAGTCCCTCCGCGAACACATTATAGTATCTGGAACTGAATTCCTCTACATTAAACTCCTCGCCACACAATTTATTTACTGACGTTAATTTAACAGTCGGTAGCTGAATACCTAATTCTAACATCCATTGCCTACCGAGTAACGCCATTTTGCCCTTCCTGATTATGTATAAATCGAGCTTTTTAATCTTATCATTATACATAACTGAAGGTGTTATTACCCCCACAGGATAAACTAGCTCGCCCGTATAATACCTCAAGACAATGTTACATTTGTTAATTGTTAAATCACTAAATTCTTGCTGGTACATTTTATAACATGCACGACACCGCACTACCTGTGTCGCATTCCATACTTAAAACTATATTATGTACCTTTAATGACATCATAAACGGTTTGCACTGACTCAACGTTAAAAGATTTAAATTAATGTCAATTACCTCTTCGCTTTGATCACTGTCACATTCTACACGGCTATTAGTTGTTTTTGATCCCATGTAAGATTGGTTCGATATTATATTCGGACACACACGCCGAAGGTGACCCGTCTTGTTACACACACGGCATACGTAACGGCCGAATCGACAAGTGGACGTTTCATGTGCTCCGCCACAAGCTTGACATTGATGTCGGCGCTCCGATTGTGTCCCCGCTGCTGTCGACGGTGCATTCGCCCCACTACCAGGACGGCGCTCGCGCGCCCCGTGCCCGCCGCGCGGCCAGGGCTCCCGTGTCGTACCTCTTGCATACCGCGTGGCTGTCTTCTCCCCTGCCCCACTCGCGGTATCCCTCCTTTGCCATCTTGTGCCTTCTATTGCCAGACAATCGGCCGCTGTCACCTCCCCGTTTGTCCTTTTCTGACCTTGAACTACGGCCGCCGCATCTTTTTCCGCTGATTCTAAGCTAATCGCTAAGCTATAGGCTCTCGAAAAATCTAGCTTAGGTTCAGCGAATAACCGTTGGCGAATCGTCTCACAGCTTATACCACATACCAACTGGTCCCGTAAACTTTCTTCGAGCCACGCCCCGAAATCGCACGTTTTGGACATTTTTTTTAGAACAGCGATGTACTCAGCTATTGATTCGCCACCTTGTTGAGTCCTCTTTCTAAACTTGTACCTCTCAGCCAGCTCACTCGGCTTGGGTTGCAGATGTTTTCCCATGATATCCACTATTTGCGTAAACGTCTTTGACTTTGGTTTATCCGGTGTGCACAAACTCACTAATAGTTCATAACTTTCCGCGCCCATTAAAGTTATTAACGTCGGTACAAATATCTCACTTTTCACTTCGTTCACTACGAAATACTGTTCTAAACGTTCGATATATAACCGCCAATCGTCTTTATGCACATCGAATTCTGCTATTTTGCCGATCGTCATTATTATGCTTGCTATAAATGTTCGCACGCCGAATATATTTTTTATATTTTTGTCCTCGTCGCCACTGAACTGTTTGCTAGGCCAAATAATAAAACTACGTGTTCACGGTACTGAGTTTAATACTGGACTGACACATAGAAATAATTATACAGATACCGACATTACAGGATGTGTTTGATCCAGAGTAAGAAGAAGATTGTAAATAACTAGCGCCAAAGTTTGCAATATCAAAATAAACGTAACTATATTGGGATAGTCTCATAGAATCAATCTCTCAGGGAGGCACAGGTTGTGGACCGAACTGAAATGAACGAATAAAAAATCGATGACTGGTTATTTATTCATATCGAGCTTTATTGGGTCAAGTCGACGTGAGGGTTAAAAATAAATCTTCATAATAGAATGAAAAGTTGAATATAGTTAGTTAGTTTAGTTGAGTATAAGTCGGTGTTCCTGTTTTCGTTTCTTCGTTTTTTGACACCGACTTCCGAAATTGAAGTTATTTTTCACTTTGTAGTGTTTGTTTTTTGGAAGTCGGTTGTAATTTTTGTAAAAAAGTATTTTATTTTTTACTTTTTAGCTGTGGTACATAATGAACCAGTTTTATAGATTAACCCCATACCATGAAACTTAAACAAAACCGGTGTAATGAGAGTATACCAGGGTGAACTGTTCACATCTGCGTACCCCTTTAGAGCGTACCAGTGTGATGTTATGTAATGAAATGGTGTAAACAATAAACAGACATGCGATTGCACCTATCCCGAGTGATTTGCCGTCATTTATCGAAGAGTTCTGATGTATATCTCCGAAGTTCTTCATCAGATCTGGATTAGTTTTGAATAATTTTAATAATTAATAAATCAAAAGGAAAGTCGGCAGAAATCGCGTCTTCAATAAAGTATGGCTGCATGGAATCAATATTCGATTATAAATCGAGTCAGCGTATTTCGGAGCCGACCAAGGCGGTACTGTATTTAATATTTATA
Organism: Orthosia gothica; assembly: GCA_949775005.1. Lineage (NCBI taxonomy): Eukaryota > Metazoa > Arthropoda > Insecta > Lepidoptera > Noctuidae > Orthosia > Orthosia gothica. The sequence goes on from OX459068.1 coordinate 5,274,631, forward strand.
ACTTTAGAGAGTTAAATATCCTTTTGGCCTTTGCCAAGCTACGGTGGAATTGGTTCCAGTCTAGTCGCTAGATACGACTGAAAATTTATATTTTAGAAGGAATGACGGCCATTTGATATCCGAGGCCTTACCTACTACTTATTTTATATTTTTAAATATTTTTAGGGTGTGCCGATAACTAGTCAGGTTTACTTCTTTGGGTTCATGACGTCCTGGTAGCAATGGATAGATTCTTCTCATATAGTTGAAGTTATGAAGTGAAAATAAATATGCACCTTGTCCTCAAGGATAACCTGACTCACTCACAATGATGATGAACTAAATTACCACCAAATATTAACTTGGTCCTCAAATAAGCTTATCTCCGAATTAGATACCTCTCTCCCTCCACCCAAACATAGTTAATCTATACTTCCCTAGTATTCTCTGATGGAATAGTTAAGAGTTAATATACTCAACTATCTATAATTGAATAAAGAGATATCTACAGTGAACTAGTCTACTTGTAATGTGTGGATTGGCTCTTCAACTTCCACGGTTGAGTCGAGTGTTTACTTATAAATAGGTCTTAATCAGGCTTCAACGAAGTCTTTGCGATGAATTTGAACTATTGTTTCTAAAGGAGAATTTACAATCATACGACATTACTTAACATTTACAAACTTTTATCTACGGCATGAGGTAACCTGAGACATCTGCTTGTCTATCTGTCTTAAGCCAACCACATGAAAGATGGAAGATTTGACATAAAAATCAGTCGGCACTTAAATAAATAAATAAAAATAAATAAAAAGGTTTATTGCAGAAACTTGTACACTTTTACAGTAAATCTTACATAGGGACCTCCTTTTAAGTAAAAGATATACCTGTGCTAGGAGGACCCGCTCTTCAAAGACAAATTATGAAATGGTAAAAGTGATGTACAAAAGTAAAACAGAATCTAAATATTACAAGCAAAGTCTCAAATTTAACAAGATGAGACTTGAACTATAACTAAAAAAAGAATAAAAAATACAAAGAAACTTAGAAAATATATCGTAAAATAATGTGAGTGTGAGTATGCGTGTGAGTATGTGTGTGTGCATGTGAGTGTATGTATGAGTGTGTGCGTGCAAATTTTTTTATTTTATTTATTACTGTTTATTTATTATTTATTTTTCCAACTCATATTGACGATGCCTGCAGCAACAATTCAATATCATCATAGGTCTTCAGTTTCAGCCATTGAACTATTGCCTTTTTGCAGTCTTTAGTAGTCATAGGATAGATGTTAATTATTTTATTTATTTTATTATATAGGGTAGCGGAATTTGTAGTAAATTGTCTTTTGGCATATGTAGTTTTAACAAATTTTACTGGTGCAACACTGTGTTTTCGTCTTCTTTCCTGATGGTGAGGGTCATAAGGCAGAACTTTGTGCAATTTTAAGACAGCATGCAGTATGTATAATAAGTAAATATTTGCAAATCCGCCACACAAACAGATTATGCCGAAAAACACGCGACGATTATGTTGAGGGTTGGATAATCGGGTGCGCCAAAGTTCACCTAAATTTTCAACTCCGATAACCGGTGGACCGTCCAAAATTTGGAAATCCGAAAATGTTCTTCCTAACATGTTTCATCCTAACAATCACAATTCCTAACTACACTGTCTCTAATGTTCATAATTCCGAAGCATTCAACTTCATAATGTCAGTAGCAATAAACATTTATTATACTTTTATTTGGTTTCCTATATTTTCTCAACATAACCATCTTTTACACTATTATTCAGTCTTTTATTTTTTGTTTAGATTTCTTTTTATTCATAATAATCAGTATTATATACATTAATTTTGCGTTACTTTATTTTTATATAATATATAACATATAAGAATAATAGTACCATGGTACAAGTAGTTAAGTACATGTGTTCATATACACATTTCAATTAATTATTTGCTTTAAAATTCAATATATATTTAATTCTATCATATTTGTCAATGTATTTTCTTTTCTTGGCGGCAGGGGGAGCCCCGTTAAGATGTTTTTGGATTTCTGCAGCCTGATGTTGTAATTCTAGAACAATTTTCTTAGATAACGCCTAAAATTTCCATTATGGGCCGTTGATTTTGAAGTTCATTTTATTTTTGTAGGTAGTACTCATAAATAGAAAGCTTTATAAAAATTTTCAAGACTCGGCAATGTTATGTTTTTTGTATGTTTTTCGTGAGGTAAAAAAATGAGAATTATTCCAAGAGCGAGCGAAGCGAGCTCGGGAACTTAGGGCACCCCGACACGGATAGGTTAGGTTCGAAGGAGATGACGGAAGCTGAAGTGAGCGAGCAAAGCGAGCGAACGCAGCTCCCGTCATCTCCTTCATGTTAGGTTACTTTAGACTCTGCAGACAGAAATAGGAGCCCCGCAGCGGGGCTCCGTCGACTTTGTTGCTTAAATAGTAATCTTAAACTTTAATCAAGGATATCTCAATAACCATGGGGTTCCGTGGGGTTGGGATGGTACAGTGAGGTAGCCCCTCTGGGGCAGAGCGCTACCTCACTTTACCATCCCTTCCCCCTTCCCCCTTTTCCTTCCCCCTTTCGCAGCCCTTAAATCGCTGGAAATTTATGGAAATTTTTATTCTATCTTGAAAACTTTAACCATGGATATCTCCATAACCATAGGGCTCCGAGTGGTTGGTGTGGGGTACTGAGGGGTAGCCAAACCTCCCCCCATCCCCCTTCTACCCTATCCGCACCAAAAATCAACGGCCCATAATAGAAATTTTAACCTTTGTCTCCATGTACGACTAATTTTAATCCTCCGCGACTGGTTTTAAATGATTTTAAATAATTTTCCTCCATATTAATAAAGCATTATCACAAACATGCACGTAATGATAATACACCGACATGAACTTAACAATAGATACAACTCATGCGTTATGTAAAGCATACCCCAAATAATAATCATACCCTCAAATTAAAACTATAAATATCATCTTCTACCCACTTATATTTTTTATTACACTTGGTAAATGTTTCTTTCTGAGTATGAGTGAATATTATGGTAATTATGTTTAGGGATAAAAGTTTTATGATAAAAAACAGTAGGAGTTTAAATATATTTACATGAATGATATTATTAATTACAACTTTCGGAAACATGAGTGTTATGAACATCGCCGGTAGCACTACAAATAGTATGAATGAAAACTTTAGGATGAAAAATTTTAGGAAGAGTGATCATTCGGATTACAAATCATTAGGAAGAACAATTTCGGGTAAAGAACTTTAGGTGAGCCAATATGGACCCTGGATAATCACTTCATTGACCATCTTTATGTATCCTGGACCATGGCCATTGATTTTTAAGGCCCCATAGCGAACCCATAACTAAGCATCATTTACTTCTATAGTTGACACACACGGAAGCTACTACTTTTCTCTTGAGCTTGGTCATCCGCAAATAAACTTCAGGAAGACACGCGATGAGACTTCCATGCTAGCTAGAAAAACGTACTTTATCTCGGTACAAATGCCTTAAATTAAGAACAAACGATCACCACGATAAAAGCTAAGTATTTGCTTTAACTCTCAGAAAACACAGCTTTGTACCTATTTTCCTACACAATTAAACTAAAAATAACCCTCAAGATGAAATTCTGTGCCGAGAATATTATGAAAATAGCGCGGAAACAAAGATAAACAGTTAGACGGTAATATCCTATTGTTTCTAGTTGTGAGGGCTTAGGGCTTTGTAATGTGTTCTTAGCTTATGTAATCCTGGTACACACGTGCTAGAATAGATAAGGTTTGTTACACCTCAAAATAATACTGTTGTGGTGTGTGTAATACTTTATATGTGAAAATTCATTCAATAAAAGTCTAAAACCGTCCTTCTTCCCTTAAAACAAGCCAATAGTCGTGAAAACTTTTCTGTTTTAAACTAAAACAGCTGCTTTCATATCGTAGAACTAAACTCCTATTTCACAATAGACTATCTTTCCAATTCACATAGACAGTAGAGTTATTTCAAAAGTGCAATTTCCTGGCGTTGTGTCGGAGTGCTGTATTCTAGCTTTAGTAGGCCTCCGAGAGCAATGTCCGGTGGCAGCCGGACGCCGTACGCCGGACGGCAGACGGTCCAGACAGCCGGACGGCCGAACAAAACTACCACCCTGCATTTACTTAGTAGGATATACGGAGCAACTTTAATGTTTATTTTTGTTTGGTTTCGAATCAGTTTTGAATTATTTGTTGAAATACTAGTATGGGTTAAATGTGTGTTTGTATAGGTATTTAAGATACATTCGGTATTTATTTTATAAACTAAATGGTTCTAGGAGTTACTTAACAATGTATTAAGTTTTTGATAATGCATCTATTCGTAGCAGTGATTTTAATAATTCGTAGGAAGCCATTATTTCGTAGAATAGGGTAAAAGCTTCTTAAAAGTTTAAAGCTTACGGTTAACTGATGGTTTTCTGGGTAACATGCCTCTTCGTTAATTATGTCAATAAAAAAATATAAATTCTTCCTGGGCAAAGCTCAAGCTGCAGAGTACTAGGAGTCACTAAAACAAAAATATCTTTAAAATTACAAACCATCCTTGTTCTACGTTTTAAAATTCAAAAAATATAACGGTTGCAAAAAACGCGGGAACAAATCTGCGCACTCTTTGGTCGGCCATTCGAATAGTATCGTTGCTCGAGAGCGGGGGAACGGCAGGAGTGGTGCCCACTCGACATAGATTCAGTTCGGCTACCATTGTCGGGGAAACTCAGGGAAAACTTGCTGGGAATGATCTTGGAAAGAGCGTGAGGTGGTGTAGGTAATTCTTTGTTAAACATAGTTTTGGGTGAGAAGTAAACCAAAAAATCAACTGCTGTCACCGGAAAAGCTTCTTCAGGAAATCTCTGAATACTGAAATTCTGCCAATAAAATGAATAGCATTCACTGTTATAAATAAGTTACTAAAGCCAAAGGGTTTCAGAATCTTCTAAATTTAACATAAATCATATAAAAAAGTCACGTTTTTAATTACCCTAAGGTTAGTTAGATTATCACGTTTCAAAGGGTTATAAAAACACGTTGATTATGTTATCATTTTGTTTTTAGGATTCCTTACCCAAAGGGTAAAATCGGGACACTATTACTAAAACTCCACGGTCCATCTCTATGTCTGTCTGTCACCAGGCTGTATCTCATGAACCATGATGGCTAGACAGTTGAAATTTTCACAGATGATGTATTTCTGTTGCCGCTATAACAACAAATACAAAAAACAGAATAAAATAAATATTTAAGTGGAGCTCAAACGTGCTTTTTTGCCGTTTTTTGTGATAATGGTACGGAACCATACGTGCGCGAGTCCGAGTCGCACTTGGCTAGATTTTCTTGCATCTGGTTCTAAGCTTAGTTGCAAAGGTGCTTGATACAATCAATGAAAGATTCAGGTTAAAAAAACCGACGTTCATGAAATACTACAAAGTGAAATAGTTCTTCATCAGACCTTAACCAAATTTAAACGGGACCAATTCGGGAACACATTCTCACAAACAAAAAAGAATTTTTAAATTTGGTTCACAATTGACGCAGAAATCGGAGAACATACACAAAAAAAGCATACAGCCGAGCATAGAGCCTCCTCCTTTTTGAAAAGTCGGATAAAAAGTGGTGGAGACACTCATTCCTGTATGACTGGAACATGTTCATTCTGCATCGTATAAAACTCCTGTCTCCTGTGTCTACTTCTGCTGAAAATTAGACTGCATGGAGACTAGGAGTGCATTCAATAAAAAGAGATTCGAGTAACGATGCTCAAGTACCCGCTACCCTGAAGAGAGCCTTATTACTATAGTTGCTGACTGGCAAATCGTTTTTATATATTTCCTTCCTAACTACATAAGAAAAGAAAAGGGACAAAGTCATATTTCTGAGTGAATTTCCGTCGAGTTGTTTGCCAGTAGTACGACAGCTCGTTATGTCGGCAAAATGTAACAGATGCAACACAGACCCGAGGCTGCGTTCGTAAATTTATGTACGATTGTGCGACAAGCCAGGCCACAGATAGTTTATTTTCAATTGCTTTTGTTTTTAAATAACTAGGAAGTGTAATTAAAGATTTATGGGCATATGCCCGTCATCATTAGAATCGGCCATTTCTTCAATAAGTAGTAATGTGGGTAGGAACCAACAAAGAATCACTCGAGTCACAATCAAAAGTTATTTAATCTCACAAAACATCTTCTTTCCAGAATTTCACTAAAATCTATTCACTAGTAATTAGGAAATCACATAATCAATCGGTGTTAATTATTTTTGAAACAAAATAGGACAAGATTACTCGGAATAAAAGCGATTCGTCGGATACGTGGTGCACACGCCGTTGACGTCCGGAAAAACTGTCACGTTCTCAACGGCTGCGCTGACCATCGCCTCGACGCTCCGCCAGACTGACAGCTGTCAAATCTCATTCCGACGTAACTCTCAACAAATGGCGCTAGCAATGCGCCGTCACGGCCGGACTGACTTTCGACCGTCCTCGGGCGCATCATATTGCAGTCCTGTAACAATCACATAATCAATCGAACGGGTGTCAGTAAATCTACCCGCTCGCCCAACCTGACAAACTTTGACTAGTAGACTTAACATTACTCTCATAGTAACTTTAACTGTCTCAGAACATAAGAAAGCGTGTGTCCTTTCGACCACTCGTGGACCGGACGGCACCTTTCTTTAAACATTAACAAGCAATGCACTCTAAACTCGATCAGCATGTCCTATCAACCAACCCTTAGGTCTGGCCCGGACGATACTGTCGTGTTGCAATCAACTTTCCACATAATATTAACCTGGACCGGACGAGTGTGTCCTTTCGACCAGCCACTCTTGCATGGCCCGGACGACACTGTCCCTTCGACCAGTGAACACTTAAGGTTGGACCGGATGAATGTGTCCCCTCGACCAGCCGCTATCAGCTGCATGGCCCGGACGACATTATCCCTTCGACCACCTTTTCATTATTCGATGACTACTCCCAACGTCTCAACACAGTTATGTAGACTTCACGCAAATAATGCTTACAGATTACACATACCTATAAGTTACGGACTGTCTTGCTCTGCGTGAATTTGGACTTCATGATCTGAGATGTTACTAAGGGTATCAGAATCTGCTGTAAGTGTGTTTGATTCTGCGGAAAGGGTATCAGACTCTGCCGTAAGTGTGTTTGATTCTGCGGAAAGGGTATCGGAGCTTGCAGTTAATGTATCAGAATTACGAAGTCTGTCGAGGTGACCAATATCGTGTTCAACGTTTTCCGGCGCCGTCATGGCCTCCTCCTCAATCATCAAACTAGTAGATATTTCAACTAACCCGTCATGACCTCGAGGTACTGGACGCAAGTTCTCATGCGCGTATTTAAAAGTACGATGTGAACCGGTTATGCTTTTCAACTCGTAACGATCATTCTCTAATACTGCAGTTATTACATAAGGACCCCTAAACTTCCTATCTAATTTGGTTTGGTTTCGTTCGCTGCTTTTGATAAATACGAAATCGCCTTTAAAAAACGGCTTGATAGTGGCTCGACCTTCGTTAAATCGTAAAGTATCGGACGCGGCTGCCCTTTGTATGTTATTAGACGCATCTTGCCTAACTGACTCTAGGTCAATTCGCTGTTCTTGTTCTGGATCTGGGCTTGAAGACCTAATTTTCGACATACCTAGTGATTGGGAACGGATACCGAACATGAGTTCTGTTGGCGTAAATTTGGTGACTGAAGACTTAGTACTATTTAGGGCTAACTGAACATTTCCTAACTCGTCACGCCACGCTTTGTTGGGATCGTTTTCGATAATCGTTAGCAAACTTTTCAAGGTGCGCATCACGCGTTCTACTTGCCCGTTCGCCCTGCTGGAGCCCGTTGCTATAAAATGCAGCTTAATATTATATTCTGAACAAAAGTTCTTAAAATCCTGGCTAATGTAACACCTGCCCTGATCGGCTATTATGCGCTTAGGTGCTCCAAAAAGGCAAACGGCATTTTTAAGGGCTCGAACTGCACTGGCTGCGTCTAATGAAGAGGTGTGCTCTAATAACACGTATTTGGTGAACGCGTCGATAATTACCGAACAATATTCCTTACGATCACTTTTTCCACTTAGTTTCCCGGTGAAGTCTATATGAATCGTGTGCCACGGTACCGAAACTTTTGGGATAGAGTGTAGCTGCACAGGCTGAGCACCTGAGGGACCCTTTGATGCCTTGCAGACAATGCACGAATCAATAAATTTCCTAACGCACTTGGACATCTGAGGGAACCAGTACTGGTCATACAGTTTGTCCAGTGTTTTGTCACTACCCAGATGTTGTAATTCATTATGAATGTGATTGATCAAGGTCCATATTAAGGAACGAGGGACGACTGGCAGCCATGAAATAACCCTGTTTCTTACAACTTTCCTATAAAGAATGCCATCCCTAACGTCATATGTCTTACCAACTGTTTCGGGAAAATCGTTATTATTGTGCTTGTTGATCAAGTCTTGAATCTCTGCATCACGCTTTTGTTCTACAGAAAGCCAACCCTGATGCAATTCTACAAACTTTACTGTCTTGGTTGTGGGTTTTGAAGAAACTTGCGATGTGGAAGCTACGCTTTTGGGGTCTGGCAAGGGATTTCTAGAGAGGTAATCCGCGTGTTCCATGCCACGACCTTCGCGATATACGATGTCGAAATCGTAGGCTTGCAAAAACGCCCACCAGCGATGAACACGCGGGGTTAGATCAGTTTTAGATTTCGATGCCTTTAATGAGTTACAGTCCGTGAAAACCTTGAAACGTCGGCCGTATAAATAATGCCGAAAGTGTTCTACTGCTCGTACGACTGCCAGCGTTTCTAGTTCGTAGGAGTGGTAGCGAGACTCTACTTCAGATGTACGTCGGCTAAAGTATTCGACAACATGAGGCAGGTCTTTCTTTTTCTGTATTAGGATTGCCCCATAGCCCTCGGAGCTGGCGTCGCAATGCAACTCAACGGGTAAATCCGGGTCAAAGATCATCAGAACTGGTTCGGAGGTAAGTATCTCTATAATGGTATTCCGGATCTTTTCATGTTTTTCTTCCCATTTTACAGGACCTTTCAGCTTTGTTATAGGGTACAATGGGCCAACAATTTTTGTAAATCCAGGGATGAATTTTCGGAAATACGACGCAAGACCTATAAATTGACGTACTTGCGTCGCAGTTTTCGGCTGGGGAGAGTCTATTAAAGCCTGTATCTTGCGAGAGTTTGGTCCCACCACTCCGCACTGTATAGAATAACCCAGGAAATCAATTTTCTTTTTCATAAACTTACATTTTTTAAAGTTTAATGAGAAACCAGCGGTAGAGAGAGCATTTAAGACTTCATCAAGACGTTTAATACCCTCGGATATGTCATCAGAATAACATAACACATCATCCATATAAATCAGAGGCTTGTCCTTCAGCTGATGGACAGCCCTTGTGATGCAGCGTTGATAAACCGAAGGGGCATTGCGTAACCCGAAGGGCATCGCGAGATATTCGTACTGCCCCTCGGGCGTTACAAATGCTGTCTTTTCTACTGAGTCATGGTGGATAGGAATTTGGTGGAATCCTGATGCCATATCTAAAGATGTGAAATAATGGGCACCACTGAGCTGATCTATTTGTTCCTCAATACGAGGGAGGGGGTAGTGTTCGGGTCGAGTATTGGAGTTAAGCTCCCGATAATCGACACACATTCTTTCGGTATTATCCTTTTTTTTCACCAAGAGAATTGGACTCGCGAATGGAGATGAGCTTTCCCGAATTACACCCGCATCGAGGAGCTCTTGAACCTTTTCCCTAACAATTTGCTTTTCAATTGGTGCTAGCCTATATGGGCGTCTTTGTACAGTTTTATGTTGGTCTACTAAATCAATTTCTAACGCGCCTGTGCTCACGCGCCTATGGGGAACACCCTCTACGAAGCAGCTACTATATTGGTTCAAAAGTTTAATAAGGGCGTCTCTATCAGTACCTGTCAAATCCGTATCTATCTGAATAAAGTCTGGCTGGGTAGCCGTCGACTCACAAACACTAGCTTGTTCCTCAAAATGAAATATCAAGTTATCTTTATTAATTTTGACGCTCACACCGTTTTCCAAAATGTCCCTACCTATTATAACAGGGTCCATAAGACAAGAGTCTGGTACTACATGAAATGTCAAGAACTGTATAATTTCTCCAAGATTTACCTCACTCGAAATTTGTGACGTACATTTTATTTCATCGCGGCCAATGCCCGAAAGATACACGAGATTATTGCGCACAGTACCTGGGAATTTATTAGAAAAGCTTTCTTTTATCAAAGAGCAAGACGATCCACTATAAAATAAAAAGGAGACTGGCTCACCGGATGACGTCCTCAAGGTACCCCTCGACAATCGTTGTTCGCAGAGATTGACCTCTTTCCTTGCAGCAGCTCCACCTTTCCCCTTTTCTTGACAATTCGTTGCTATGTGTCCTGGTTTACCGCAAATGTAGCAAGTTACAGTTGAAGTCCTCTCGGGGACACGTGCGGCAGTTGAGGAATCTTGCTGTTTAGTCACCGCAGAAGAATCTTCTCGTCGCTTTCTACAGTCAGCTTGCCGATGTCCAGGGATTCCACACCAATGACATTTACCGGGAAATCTTGCATCCGCAATTCTAGGCCGCTTGAAATCAGGTTCTAAGATTTCAGTAACCTCCAATCTTCGCTTTAGTGAAATACCGCTTAAGATTCTAAATAGCTGAGCTTTGGTAGTGACAGCATGTGCGTTTAACTCACGGCGCATCAAACCATCCTTCTGACATAATACCGATATGACGAATCCGGTTATAACATCTTCTGGCATTTGGGTCTTAGGTATAAATTCGATCATATTCCACAAGCGTAGGCCAGTTTCTGATGCAGTTTCCTTTGCTCCAATTTGAAATCGCAATATTTCATCAAAGTAGTCTTGAAATAATTTCGGTCTACAAAATCTGGCCATTAAACTTTGTTTTACAGCCTCCCATGTAAGCTCATTCAAATTTAACTTGGTCAAGCAAGAGGCTGCGCGGCCTTTTAGTGCACCGGTAAGAGCCACAAGCAAATCGACACCCTCTAGATGTTTACTCAAGACTATAAGTTCTGTGATCTTACACCAACCTTCTATATCCGCGTCGGCATCTTCCGGATTAAACTGTACGAGCTGCACTGCACTGGACTGTGCGCTAGGAATTGCCACCGATGGTTGCGACGTTGCTAACATACGAGTAAGTAGGGCTTCCATATTACTCAACAACTTCAAGGCGCTATTTTCGTCAGGCGATCGTTTTTCCTCGGTCGGTAGCACATGGGATCCCACTTCTGATATGGGCATATGCCCGTCATCATTAGAATCGGCCATTTCTTCAATAAGTAGTAATGTGGGTAGGAACCAACAAAGAATCACTCGAGTCACAATCAAAAGTTATTTAATCTCACAAAACATCTTCTTTCCAGAATTTCACTAAAATCTATTCACTAGTAATTAGGAAATCACTTAATCAATCGGTGTTAATTATTTTTGAAACAAAATAGGACAAGATTACTCGGAATAAAAGCGATTCGTCGGATACGTGGTGCACACGCCGTTGACGTCCGGAAAAACTGTCACGTTCTCAACGGCTGCGCTGACCATCGCCTCGACGCTCCGCCAGACTGACAGCTGTCAAATCTCATTCCGACGTAACTCTCAACAAATGGCGCTAGCAATGCGCCGTCAGATTTGTTTTGTTATTTATCATCCGAGGTTTCTGTGTGAGTATTGTGAAATAATATTGCTGAGAAATGTAGAATTTTTTGTTCAGTTTTTGATTAGTTTTCAGTCGTTGGCACTGTAGCACCGCAGGTATCAACTTTATATTTTGTTGTTGTAGACAATTCTAATTTACCAGCGTATTATAATTAAAGTAGGTACTTTGTTTTTTTATTTATATTTGTTAAATATCTCACGTTATTTATTATACTTACCAAACTCATTATTCTAAAGTTCAAATGTTTATGATTACGTTAGTAGGTAGAAATCTGTCAAACTAAACTAAAACAATACTTGTTTCTTGGAAAGGTTAATTATCGAATTCAGAAAATAATATTACTCAATATATTAGTGTTACACTATTGGTATACTCCGAAATGTATTTTCGGAATATCCCAATGCCAATTAATGTTATATGAGAATAGATATAATAGGGTAGTTGACTGAAAATTTGTTTTGTGTCCGTCAAATAGATAAAAAAATATATTGAAAAGGTATTTTTCTTTTGACACGTAAACATACAGTGACGGCCACAGACATAAATCTAACTAGATATCGCAAGTCCCTCCATCTGTATGAAAACACAATTTAAAAACAAATATACTTACTTGAAATTTACGTTGATTTGTTTTCAGAGGGTGTCTGTGCACTGTAGCACCGCAGGTACTAACTTTATATTTTGTTGTTGTAGGCAATTCTAATTTACCAGCGTATTATGATAAAAGTAGGTACTTTGTTTTTTTATTTATATTTGGTAAATATCTCACGTTATTATACTTACCTAACTCATTATTCCAAAGTTCAAATGTTAAAGATTAATCTATTTTCGGTTCCTACCTTTATGATTACGTTAGTAGATGGAAATCTGTCAAACTGAACTAAAACAATACTTGTTAGTTGGAAAGGTTAATTACCAAATTCAGAAGCTAAAATTACACTATACACGTATATTAGTGAGGGGAGACCGAAAGTGTCTATCCTAGAAAAAATCGTGCTACCTACAGAAATAAAAAGAACACTACGTCCAAATAGTCATGTCCTACCCGTCAGCCAGTAACGTTTTTCCAAATCCATTCAGCTGTTGAGGAGTGATCGGGATTGATTAACAAACATCTAGGACATCATTGATGTATTAAAAAGAGGTAGATACGGGACTGCTCACAGAGCTTGGTCCTACTAATCTAAGTGAATGCCCGCAGCGGGCACTCAGTCGCACACGGCACATGGTTGATCCCACAGCTCAATAATTTCAGTGTTTTTATATTTTTTTGCAATAAATACGCATCAAAATGACTTATTGTGTAGCTAAACAGTGTTTAAATAATACCAGAAATAAAAATAAGTCACACGGGATCACTTACCACTCGTAAGTACAGTCAAAAATGTTAATTTGTTGAAAATTACAATAATATTTAATGTTTGTTTCGCCATATTTGTGAGAGCGAGATAGATATTACAAAAATGCGTGAGAGACACGATACGCACATATTGCAATATCATTTCATTAATTTAGTATTCGGACAACATTCGGCGGCTAACGCGATTTCGCTTGCACTACAGCGCCGTCTCCTATCTCTGTCCTTGTCTATCGGTAACTGTAGGTTTGGGACTGGTGATACAACTAAACACAGATGTGTGAGTTTCGATGCATGTAGTCGTGCGCCGAGCCCAGGTTTTCTGATCACGAAGTTAGCGCGTAACATATCTTCCTCTTTTTAATACATCAATGTAGGACATACAGACTTTCACTTTTTTATAATATTAGTAAGGCCCAGTTGTTAATTAATTGTTAACCCAACCAATGGTTAAATATGCTAACCAATGCTTTAAAATTTCGGTAAAATGTGTTTTATCATCAATTGTGAGCCAATAAAATGTTAAAATAAGCCGTAGAGTTAATTATTTGACCATTTGTTAGACTAAAAATTCATGAATAAATGCGTTTTAGCGAAGTTTTTATCAATTGGTTAGCACATTTTTACTTCGAGTTTCCACCTTTAAATTATCGCAGAATTAAAGTGAAAAATTGTCAAGCAAGCGTTATCTGCTGTAATTGGCACATTAATTCTGCAATAATTTAAAGGTGGGAAACTCGGCCTTAACCATTGGTTGAGATAAACACGGATAAAAAACTGGCCCTAAGTAAGATTGTGGGATGCCTATCTTCTTTCTTAGATTTTTTAAATAAGATTGGTAAACCATAGGAATAGGTACCTAAGAAGCATTTTTTGGTAAATTGAGCATTGTGTAAGATAAAACTAATGGATAAAACCATGATATAACCTTTATTTTTTTCTAGGTCTTTTTCATAGAATTCGTTAGCGTTAGTAAAATAAATGTCACACATTGGTAAGTTTTTATTACTTTTCTTTTACTTTGTGAGATTAGCTATACCAAGTATACAACGATGGTAGGGAGGTATTTAAATTTGAGTTCAGTATGTAGTTAAGCCAATCACGGTAAAATAAGTTGGGTTTTTTAACATCTTCAGAAGTTTAGATGTTTGGACACTAACAAAAGGGACATAGTTTGAACCGGAACAGCGGATTCGCACTGGACTTCTGTATTATTATTTTACTCTTTGGAACTGGGTGTCGGTGGAGTCTCTCGGACGAAGCTAAATCTATACCTAGGTATTTGTAGGTCTCTTTTTAACCGACTTAAAAAGTAGGTTTTCATTTCGGCTGAATGTTTTTTTCTGTTTGTTCCCGAACAGATATTGAAGATTATTTTTTTAACACACTCCATTATTATATTTTAAGTTTACCTGAAACACTGCTGCGTAATTTATGTTTGCTAACATGGTTCTATAAGCCATCACAACAGTTTATAACTTGAAGCAATTTCCACAATGGAAGTCCACTTGCAGTTAAATTAGACGTACTTAATTAGAATTTGCGGCAAGATGCGCATTTACTTGTGCAAACAAGTGTAGGCACTTACAAGGCTTGCAAAACAATGTTTGTTATTTGTAACAAGCTACAGTGGTTTCTGAGCGTGTGATGTTCTCCTGGTGGTTCTCTACAGGAGTGCAGTAAGACAATTTCAATTCTAAAAGAGAATACGGTCAAAAAAGCTGTACTTCACGGATCATTGGTTCTTTCTGCATTGCTGCTTCATTGGCACCACAATGATACAAGCATTAAGTACATCGAAGTTTGATTCAGGTGTGATTGTAGACTGTATTAAGTGGACCACCGGTTAAATTGGTAAGATAAATGTGCATTTTATTGCCTTAAGGAACTCATTAATTTTAATTGAACTATCAGAATAGTCACCATAAAGGTATGCATTTAAATATAGTTACTAGCATTATGTGACCTAGATTTCCAGTCCTGCACATATCCTGGCAAAAGCTAAACGGTACACTTTGATGGCTCAGTGACCGTCAGCTAAACTACCATTACCTAGTTAAGCACTGTCGCATGTAAAATGTGTATCGATATGTGGCTAACATGCACACAACTACCAGGGTAACATGATACATGAGGCGTGGGCTGTGTCGTACAAACTACATGTGACAGGACGATTAAATCGGAGCTAAGCTAAATACTTGCTAATATATTTTTTGTTTTTATCTATAAATTATATTCATACCTATCGGCAAAGACAAAATATCTACTTTCAAATGTAAATAATAAATGTAGCTATCTGCATTCACAAGTGGTGTAATGTAATAAACACCAACAAAAAACAGTTGCCCAACTTTTTATTCTCAAACCTCAGTATTTTTTACAAGCCGTCGGCTAACCGCCGAAAGGGTGTGTTACCGCGCAATGCCTCCGATTTAATTTCCGTTGGGAAATGCGCGAGATAGCGGCATGGCGGTCGGTAGCTCTCTCATTATGTTTGTGACGAAAAAATTCGGATACACACTGAAATATTTTATGGTTCAGCTTTTACATTGACCTTGCGAGTATCTGGACGCGGCGGAAGGATTATGAATTCATGTTTTTTTTTTGTAACATGTGTTGGGTCGGTTATTAGAGTTTTTTTGTTTCATTTATATGAAAATAATTAATAAAACATTATTTCCGAAAACGGTTTCATTTTCGTCACTCACTTGCCTGTTTTGTTAATTAATTGCAGCGGTTACGGATTAGCAGGTACCAGGCAATCAGAAACGATCGATTGGATTGTTCGGTTCACGATAGCACATGCGAGCCATAAATAAGGCTTGTTTTCCAAGCCGAACAACAGGCGATACGGGGAATCCTGCCTGCGTTTGTGTTTGCATCGTAGTTACTGTGAATGTAGGGTATGTAAATCTGGCTAACCCAAGCCTACCTCTACCGTTGTTTTTGAAAAAAATAGATTTATTCACACCACCAAAAAAAACCTCTTATAGAGAAAATTAAGCCAAAATCTTTTCTACGAAAAATATAAACGAGTCACTACTCCAATATAAACTTCGTAACAAGAATCAGTCGGTCTTTGAACGAGACAGGAAGAAATTAATTAGTTCAGGAAACAATGCCAGGAGTACCTACTAAGGCAACATGACCACTCGAGAAAAATGCACGCATTTGTCTTAGAGTCAGCAGTCTGCCGGCTGTGAGAGGCACTTTGAGTGATTAATGAGTTCAGATGGAAAAGCTAGACCTTTATTTATATCTTATGTTCGAAGACTTGAAATATCTGGGAAAACTGGAAATAATGTTTTATGGAGATCGTTTCGTCGGCTGCCGTCTGCTGGGATATGAATCATAATTCAAACTGTAATCGTGGTGAGTGGGCTATAACACTGACTTCCATGTTGGAAACTTTCGCGAACATAAAACCTCCTTTAGTATAATTAACGACATAAAAACTAGCCGTGTTTCCATTTTCGTTTGTCTCTAAAATAAATAAGGGCTGAAAAAGAAAAGGAAAGAACACAAAATGACACAAAAGGCCCCTGATTGTAAACCGTTAATTACGAGAGTTGTTAGTACGTTAAACATTGCTAATTACGAGTTGCCATATACGGGCCACGGGCCGTGCCGTCAAAATAAAAGAAAATTAATTCAAAAAGCGTTAAAGCTTTGTTATTTTTAAAAAGGAAATTTGGTGTTGTTGGGTACTTTTCTATAAGAGGAACGGCCTAATAACTAGATCCGGTTATAAGCAGGCATGTTCCCGATTACCTCCACTAGGGGTAAAGATCTAGTAAGACTGGCACTGACTAAAGCTTTGGGAAATTCCTATTACCTACAGTCATTATGATACTTTTCAATAAAGTTAGGCAAATCGTAAATGAATGCCTGAATAGCACTGTTGGATTTTCGACTCAGATCCAACAACGCGTTTATAGTAAGGCATTTCACAGGGTATCGTTTAGTGAATATAAAAAACCGGCTAAGTGCGAGTTGGGCTCGCGCACGAACGGTTCCGTACCATTATCTCAAAAATCTTAAATATTTATTTGATTCTGTTTTTAGTATTAGTTGTTATAGCGGCTACAGAAATATATCATCTGTGAACATTTCAACTGTCTAGCTATCACGGTTTCCTGGTAGCCTGGTGACAGACGGGCGGTGGAGTCTTAGTAATAGGGTCCCGTTTTAACCATTTGGGTTCGGAACCCTGAAAACGGGCATAAATGTGTTTAAATAAATGTGAAATAAATAGCTTCTCTACTGATTTTTTTATTTTTTTTTTTTTTTATCTATAGGCTCGCGTTTGACCACTATCTCGCCTGATGGTAAGTGATGATGTGGTCGACGGTGAAGCACGCTTGCCTAGAAGTAACCTATTCACTCTTGACTTAAAGACCCCAAGGTTGTAGCTATCAGGAAACAAAGACTCCGGCAGGGAATTCCACTCCTTAGCTGTGCGTACAATGAAAGTATTCGCAAAACGCTTTGTACGTATGGGTGGGATGTCCACCATGTACCGGTGGCGCATTGCCGTACGTCTTGTTGTCCGGTGATGGAAAGGGCTAGGTGGAATCAAATTGTACAGTTCCATCGCACACTCCCCAAAATGTAACCGATAAAAAACCGACAGACTGGCCACCCGGCGTCGATGTTCAAGGCTCTGGAGCTTTGAGGCGACCAGTGCATCGTTACCGATAAGCCTCTTGGCCCGTCTGTCAATCGACTCAAGTGCATCAAGTTGATATTTGGCAGATCCGTCCCAGAGGTGAGAGCAGTACTCCATGCATGACCGAACTTGCGCTTTATACAATTTGAGCAGCTGTTCAGGCGTGAAGTACCGTCTCACCTTTGCAAGGATCCCCAACTTTTTTGCAGCCAACTGAGCCTTTGCCTCAATGAAAGGACCAAAATTGAGGGTCGATGTTAACGTAACACCAAGAAGGTCGAGATGGTCCGTTATCGGCACGGTTACACCACGGAAAGATGGAGCCGGGTGGAATAAGCTCTTTTTTGCGGAAAAAAGACACGCCTGGGTCTTAGCAGCATTAAAACTGACTAGATTGGCATCGCCCCATTCGGAGACAGCCTCCAAAGACAGGTTCAAGCGCCCAACCATGGCCTCCCGGAGAGACCGGATCTCAGGCCCAGTAGCCCGTGCGCCGGACACGTATCTCTCAGCAATCGTGCTGTCGTCTGCGTACCCAAAGGTTCCGGGTTTTAGCAGATCATTTATGTGCAGCAAAAACAGTGTAGCCGAGAGCACCGACCCCTGAGGGACTCCGGCGTTAATACCCAACTGACCGGACGAGCAGCCATCGATAACCACTCGGATTGACCGATCCCTCAGGAAGTCAGCAATCCAATCACACAGACCACTAGGCAGACCGAAGGAAGGAAGCTTACCAATAAGGCTCTCATGCCAGACCCTGTCGAAAGCCTTCGAGATGTCAAGGGAGACAGCAAGCGCTTCCCCATGCCTCTCGATGGCCTCACTCCAGATGTGAATGGCATACGCTAGAAGATCCCCAGTTGACCGATTTCGGCGGAAGCCGTATTGGCGGTCAATGAGGATATCGTTGTCTTCTAGGTATGCCAGGAGCTTATTGTTCAGCACACATTCCATACTCTTACAGAGGATGGACGTTACCGAGATGGGCCTGTAGTTGGCCGGGTCAGCCCGACTACCCTTTTTGGGCACGGGCTGAACGTTAGCTTGCTTCCAAGCCTTCGGCACCTTTCCAGTCACTATCGAAAGGCGATATAGGCGTGTCAGGATTGGAGACAATTCAGGCGCACAAGTTTTTAGTACAATTGCCGGAATTAATATTATTTTATTACCTTTATAAGTAAATCAGTTCATTCTCTCGCCAATAAATTATTATGAAAGAAATGGTATTCGCTATTTGTGCGACAAAGGACTAGGACTACATAGTTGGTTATAAACTTGCGAGCACCAATCACAATCCATTATTGATAAGCCATGCTCATCATATCAGCCGAAAGACGTCCACTGCTGGACATAGGCCTCCCCCAAGCGTCGCCACATTGACCGGTCCCGTGCGTCTCGCATCCAGCGGATCCCCGCAACCTTCACCAGGTCATCGGTCCACCTGGTGGGAGGCCTTCCAACGCAACGTCTTCCGGTTCGCGGTCGCCACTCCAGAACCTTCCTGCCCCATCGGCCATCCTTTCTGCGAGCAATGTGCCCTGCCCGTTGCCACTTAAGTTTGGCAATTCTTCGAGCTATGTCGGTAACATTGGTTCTCTTACGGTATCTACATTTCTGATTCGATCACGCAAGGAAACGCCGAGCATAGCCCTCTCCATTGCCTTTTGAGTGACTGTAAGCTTTCTGATGAGGCCCATTGTGAGCGACCACGTCTCAGAGCCATATGTCATCACTGGCAACACACACTGGTCATAGACTTTTGTCTTGAGACACTGTGGTAAGTTGGACGAGAAGACACCGCGCAACTTCCCGAACGCTGCCCAGCCGAGTCGGATTCGACGGTTTATCTCTCTCTCGAAGTTGGCCCTACCCAACTGGATCGTTTGTCCCAGGTAGACATAGTCGTCCACAACTTCGAGTGTAGAAACTCCAACCTTGATAGCAGTGGGTGTAACATGGGCATTCAACATCACCTTGGTTTTGTCCATGTTCATTTTCAGACCCACTCTTTCGGAAGCTCTACTGAGGTCATCGAGCATTGTATTGAGGCTCTCCATGGTCTCAGCCATGACCACTATATCGTCGGCAAACCGAAGGTGAGTGATGTACTCGCCATTAACATTGATGCCTAGGCCCCTCCAGTCCAGAACCTTGAATACATCCTCCAGTGCAGCAGTGAACAGTTTCGGAGAAATGACATCTCCCTGTCTCACGCCACGCTGGAGAAATATTGGTTTCGAGGTCTGATCCTGAAGACGGACTGACATGGTGGCGTTTCTGTACAAACACTTCAACACCTCAATGTACCGGTAGTCGATCTGGCACCGTTGGAGAGACTGCAGTACAGCCCAAGTCTCGATCGAATCGAAGGCTTTCTCGTAGTCCACAAACGCTAAGCAGAGAGGCAAGTTATACTCTTCGGTCTTCTGTATAACCTGCCGCAGCGTATGTATGTGGTCTACGGTGCTAAAGCCTTTTCGGAATCCGGCTTGTTCGGGAGGCTGGAAATCGTCAAACCTGCGCGCGAGACGATTCGTGATGACTCTTGAAAACAACTTGTAGACATGGCTAAGAAGTGAGATGGGCCTATAGTTCTTCAGCCGGGCATTGTCACCCTTTTTGAAGAAGTGGACCACCACACCCCTGCACCAAGCCTGTGGCGTTTTGCCCTCGAGTATGACGGAATCAAACAGCTTCTGAAGGGCCTTAAGGACCGGTTTTCCACCCGCCTTCAGGAATTCAGCAGTGATTCCGTCGTCACCCGGCGCCTTGTTGTTTTTAAGCTGTTTCAGAGCCATCCTAATCTCGTACAGGCTGACGTCCGGGATATCTTCGGTATAGTGTCGGGTCAATCTAGCTCTTGGGTCGTTTGCTAGATTCGCAACGGGTTTACTGGTTGACGTGTACAACTGCCCATAGAAACTCTCGATCTCCCTCAGAAGATCCGGTTTGGCGGATACAATCCTGCCATCATCGGTCTTCAGTTTTGTGAGCTGGCTCTGCCCAATAGACAGATCTCTTGCAAAGACCTTGGAGCCCTTATTCCGCTCGATAGCATCTTTAATGCTTTCGGTATTAAATCGGCGGAGGTCGGTTTTCAAGGACTTTGAGATCCGTCTATTTAGCTGCCGGTATTTCACCGCATCGTCTGAAGACTGCAGGATCATCTCACGCCTCTCCTTCATTAGCTTGAGAGTAGGATCAGAGAGCTTTTTATTTCTTTATGTTCGGCGGGTCTTGAAAAACTTAGACCCGACCGTATGGACAGCTTCCACGAACCCATCGCTGTATTCGTCCACAGAGCTCCCTAGGCACTCGAAACGATTCTGGAGTTCGAGCTGAAAGCTCTCGGGGTTTTGGATCTGGATCTGTGCTGGACGGAGCGTGGACTTCATCAGTCGAGACCTTTCAAGCTTGATATGAATGTTCAATGTGCCTCTTACCATACGGTGATCGCTCCCGGTTTTCACCGAATTGATCACAGAGACATCATTGAACATTAATTTGCTTCTTGGTTGACATGATGAAGTCGATCTCGTTTTTAGTTCCACCATCGGGGCTTTGCCATGTCCACTTCCTGTGCTCACGCTTTCTGAAGAAGGAGTTCATCATATAGAGGCCTTCCTTCTCCATAAAACTGGCCAGTAGGTGATCCCGGTGGTTCCGACGTCCAACTCCAAATTGCCCCACTTGCAGCTCATCCTCGTCTCGTTTGCCCAGTTTTGCGTTGAAGTCCCCCATGACAACGGTGAAGTGAGTTTTGAAACCATGCATGGCTTTAGAGATATCCTCATACATGGTCTCTACCTCGTCGTCGGGGTGTGCCGAGGTTGGGGCGTAAACCTGTATGACCTTCAGCGTATATCTTGAGGATATTCTGAGTATAAGGTACGCCACCCTGGTCGACACACTCTCGATCTTCACCACGTTGTTCACAAGGGACTTGTGGACGATAAACCCGACACCACCCTGGGACTGCCGGTCACCCTCTCGGAAATAGAGCAGGTTACCGGATTTGAGGATTATCGTGTCCTCCCCCTCTCTTCGGACTTCAGATAATCCTATAATATTTCATCGTCAAGCCATGCTCATTCAGTTCATATGCCAATTCAAAATGATTGATAATTATAAACTTTTTGATGATTAAATATTTTCAAGGATTAATTCGAGTTCATTTATATTTTATAATAATGACGTCAAAGATTAATGATTGTCACTGATATACGCTTGATGCGTTTTATTTCACACTGAGGCATGAGTTTATTTTGGTACCGGTTTTGCAATTACTTAATATAGAAATGGAATCACAGAAAAAAAACAGTCGAACTATCTATTAACTGACTTTGAACGTCGTTCGTTATTTTAAAAAGTTTCATATAGGTAAGTACTTCAAGTTTTATTCTAGGATAAAATGACAAGAGTCCATAGTTATAGTGTTATTCTATCAACAACAAATATATTAAAATGTCTATAGTTCATTCGCGTTAAGAAAATAGTGAGTCGTGCGACCCGATTGGTCGAGAGGCCGACTGACTACGATGACTCACTATTTTCTTAACGCGAATTAACTATAAAATGTATTTACTATCGGTACTGAAATGTCATGTACAGTTACAGTAGTTTTCTTTGACAGAATATCACTTTGTGTTAAGCTAAAGCTTGAGCACATGTTCTGATCAAGAAACAACATAACAATTTTACTTGTGATAGAGTGATGATCATAGATTAACGACTTTACTTGTGATAGAGTGATGATCATAGACTATACACTTAATATAAACGAAACTCAACCAACTTTTTTAACTTCGTCAAGTTAACAAGTTCGTTGCCGCACTTCAACATTTTGAAAGGGTTGCTGTTATAAAAAAATGCTATTTTCAAAGTTAAGCAAAATATTATACTTAATAGTTATTTATGATACAAGTGCGGAAGGTAGGTGATTTCCGATGAGTGGCATTTTTATTCACGAGCGAGCGAAGCGAGTGAGTGGATAAATCGACACAAGTCGGAAATCATCTTACGTACGTGTATCATACAACATTTTACTATGCATTGTGCGAGAAAATAAATAAATTTATAAAATGAAATTAATAAAATGGCGGGCTTATTCAAACGCGTTCAGCATATCCACAGATTAACTAATAGTTCCTCGGGCATATCTACTGCGCATGTGCGAATAGCTGTCACATCGTAACGCAATAAGGCACGAGCAAAATATAGGTTCTGCCAAACATATTTAATGAATATTTAAAATTAATTTATTGATCAAAATCTAAATCTAGAGTAATTAAAAACGCCTAAAATAAAGTATTAGTTTTATTTTACCTTTTATATGAATGATAATCTGTACATAACTATTTTTTTAAACTTTTCTCAAATAATAAAAACTCTATGCGTGGGGCTGACGTTGGAGTTAAAAATTAAAAAAGTACAGGAAAGTAAAAAGCACTAGTGAAAAAAAGTGACACTTTCCGCACAGTTTGGCTGCTTGGAAAACCGCTCTTTTCGAGGACATGCATTGTAAAATAAATTTACACTAATAATAAAACATTTCTGATATTTTTAGAATTTTAAATTTGATCTATTTACTAAAAAAAATACATAGTCTGAAGTTTTACTGCCATCTAGGTAGATTTACATAAAACAAGCTTTAAAATTAGGAGGACCTGACCCGTCAGATGGCGCTAGCTTAGTTGAATAATTTTGAATCATAGATTTGTTCGGAAGTTTCTTGCCCCCGGTGATGATTGGCACAAACTTCGAACTGTCACCCAACATTGATATAAAACTCGATAAATCAGTAAGTATCAATATAAAATATATGTGTTAAAACGTAGGAATGAAGGGAAATAAAAAGCGTTATCGTTTTTACGGCCAGTGGCTCGGAAATCACACCGATGTCGATGTGCCGAAATGTGATAAATTCTTTCGCTTATCAGCTGTCAGAAGTACATCTGATGATTGCGGCTTTTTATAGGCTTTTCAGGACATTTAGGTGAAGATTTTTCAGATCTAGATATCAGTCATTCAGTAGGTATAATTAAGACTGATTGCTATATAATTTACTGTGTTCAGCAGTGGAAGTTTTTTGGCTGAAATGATAATGATGATGATTTAGTTTATACTAGTGGTCGTCAGCACTGCTCCTGCCTGACCATGAGCTCCTGGTCTTGATTGGGGGTTGGAAAAACAGTTATAAGGTTTTTTAATCTTAAATTTCTTGATAATAGCCCGAAATCTGGTTTAGGGGACCAGATTTCGGGCAATACATGGGACTTCAACATACATGGTGAAATGGCGGTGTGCTGTAGGATACCCGTGCCTAATTTTTTGGGTGATGTTTTGTACCAGATTTTTGTAGACTATGTATACAGAAAACTCTGACAAATGAGGACCTACAAATTTAAGAGTGGTTACTAACAACATCTGAGCCGAGTTCGTGAAATTTCGGCTTCGAAACAGCCGTAGTATTTCTTGTAGGGAAGCTTACGTACTACATCAGAACTCTATCCGTCATAATTCAGAACACTTTGAACTCGTTTACTCAAATCACGCACACGGATCACAGACACGGCAGTGAAGTGCGTAACCGCCCTAAGTTATTATTACAATATGGAATGAGCAGGTCAATACTCATTTGGGAATTTTCACCTAAATAAAAATTATCTAATAATTGAATTGGTGACCTGTGGAAAAGACAACAGGAAAATATTAAAACTCACTTACGTGTATCAGGACAACAAGAGATTATAGAGTCTATATTAGCTAAGCGCTTCACCTAGTGTATTAACTACTAGCTTTCATTAAATAGTTCTTAGGAGTCTGAAACTCAACAGCCTTAGTTCAGCAAGTAGTCTTGCAGTTTAGCAACACATGGCTTGTGAACAGCGAATCGCTTGCTGAAGCACCACAAGGTTGTACTCATATGAGTACGTACTTGTATAAGTACATTATAGTTTCTAACGCTAACTTGATTGCTTGTTTATTAAGATACATATAATTTGTTAAATTAAAGAGGTTTCGAATAAGTTCGATAAAGATATCGTTATAAAATAGATATTGAGTAAAAAATATATTTTAGAAACGTACTAAATTTAATATAACTTGTAAATACACATACAATGAGCCCAAACGTGTTGCTGATATTCTGTTTGGTTGAGGAGTTGCTATGGCCACCTGTCGGGTCCATCATGAGACCAGCTCCATAGAGCTTCTTTAATTGTTTCCGAAGTTTCAGTTTAATCGGATGCCAGGAAGTGCTTGAAAAATGTATTAGGTACTAGTTGCCGACACGCATACGAGAGCAAGGTAATAATGAAGCTTGTAATATACAGTTAGCAACGATTGCTAAACAAAACTGCAACACAGAAACTCCTAAACGTTTTAAGCTGCCATCAACTAATATAGGCAGCTTATTATTTCCAGCAACAAAAAATAGGTATCAAGAATTTACAAAAAAACCTAAATTCCCAAAAAATAAGTTCATAAAATTGGTTTAGATTTATGAACGAGAGCACGTATTGTAAAAAATGTGGTTTCAGCTTCTGTGCAGACCTGTAACCCTGGTACCCACGTCATGAAACCTTATATTTAAGGCATACAGCGCTCACCCTGGTTGTAGAATTTACCTTTTTTTGGCTAGGTATTTTTTTCCTTTTTTACGTATATACGCTTTGATACTAGGGTAGCAGAGTAGGTACGTACAACTCCCGCATTTAAAATCGATTTTTATTATACGAGAATTTACAGGGGTGTATCCAAAACGATTCAATTGACAGCACATGATAGGTCTCCGCAAATTGGATGAGTCTTTAGGGACATCTGCTCCTGAACCAGTTTATGGATTATAAATAAAATAAATTAAATTTCATGTTAGAGGCATAGGAGTTTGCCTTTTCAAGGTAATTCTTGCCAGTAATTGTCTGTGTTTAGTATTAAAAAACAAAAGGAGGGAACGCATTTCTATGAAATGACCGACTTGTGATCTTACGTACTGATGAATACGATTATTAACTTAAGTTAATTCCTAGTCCTAATTTTACACTTGAGATTGTTTTTCATACAGATCAAACGAAAATAAAGAAAGAAAGAAATCTAGTTTATTTGGCACACACAATGCTGCAAGTTACAAATAAAAGACAACTTAATTAAAACAATTACATACATAGTGTGCCCCGCGGCTGCGCCAAAAAGGCCCAGTTCAGCAAAATCCAGACAACTGATCAAAGATAATAAACTCCAACTTACCTGCAAAAAAGAAAAACAATTAAGTTCAGCATTCAACTTTATTAAAAACATCCTAACCATCCATGTTTCAAATTATACCAAAACATGACTTCGCTAAATTCCACACAAGAACCTAGTAAATAAAATTCAAGGTACTAGGAAGCAATAATTGTGAGGAGTGGAAATTCACTTGTATGTAACACAGGTAAGCACTCGGATACGACTGGAGAACGGAGTACATTTCAGAATCTGCAAGTTAAAGGTGGTTCAGGCTGCGAGTACTAAGAATGCTCGTAGCGAGCATGAATAATTTATTTATCTAGTCTGTCCTTTTGTGTCTTCAAGAAATATAATCGCATGTAGATATACTAAAAAGCTATATATTTGGTGAAAGGTAAAATAATTCATGAGAATTTGGCCCTATATGGCACATTGCGGTTTTTTGAAGTATCGTTTCTGTCAACTATAGGCACTTGTGTGCCAAACTATTTATATTTGATTCCATGTACATTATGGTTTTCGATTGCTGTACCTTACTGAGTTGTTTTACATTCGGTTTTCGAATGTATGAGCTTTTTTACAGAGGTTGTTAGATTTTCATGCTAAAGTTGACAAACACCTACTCAAATTCAAATTCTTAAGTGAATTGACGAAAATTGGCTGTAAAATAATTTAAGTTCAATTATCGTGATATCTTTAAAAGGTCAAACTCGTAAACAAAATATTAACTTAATTTTGAAAAGAAACTGCGGGAAAACCTTTTATCGTAGACGTAAAATATAGATTTTACCGCTTTGTGAACTCTTGCTACGGTCAGCAAAGTTAACTTAAAACGAGTTGCATCTGAAAACTTCTTGCTGCAGTTTTATTTCTTACCTTACCAGCGACTTCGTTATATTTATAGGTACATATAATGTGATGTAGAACATAGAACCTCCTTTTGTTTCGCTCTTTGCTAACTGTTCATACTAGATAACAATTCCGTTTTTAACGCTACGTGTTGTTAAAGTAAAACGTATGTGATTAGGCGTAATGTTACCTAATTTACATAAAACAATTTGATATATATAAGCAATAATAACACCTCTATGCAAATAAATGGCTGTAATTTCAATGTTTGTCACCCAGGTAGCAGACTGTGTCAGGTAATGCGGAATGGTAGAATTACCAGGGTGACATGAAAACGGACTGGTATTCATTTGCATTGCTGACGCATAAATTTCATGAACGGTCGGACACGCTCTCACTCTGTTGAACTCCTATTATGTTTTGAACCAATTATCATTACAATAAAACATTGTTTTCACTTTTTGTTGAAAAAGAGAGTGAACAAATGAGTGTTTTTAGGCCTAGATCATTCAAAATAAAATGTTATGCGTACAAGGTAAGTACCCGTGTAAATATACCCATTTCTTGTATTTGGGTGCCATGTTTTACGTTACCTATATTATTATGATGATTAATTAATTCTGGTCTATATCGTTCAGGATTTGTTTAAGGAAGATGTAGTAACTTTTTTATAAAAAGCTAACTGCAGAAGTCAATACAGGTTAAATTATAGCCAGAGACATTATGTGCATGGACCTGGCAGATCACCTCTATCTGTGATCTCTATATCTTTACATTGTCAAATTAGAAATATTTTGTGTGCCATCTTCGGGAGTCGGCCATATTGGATTTAGAATGATATCGCTTAGCTGACCGTGCATTGTCATCCAAACCAAAAGTATATTATCATGCAAAATTCCAGCTCAATCTGTTGGGCATAAACTGCTTCAAGTTTGACCCATAACTAACTAACAAAGTAAGTAAAATCTCACCTTCAGTATCCTTTGAGGCCCCGAATGTTCTCCGATTTTTTCAAAATATTCTAACTATCACTAAACCGCTATCGTTGTTTTTTGTCACATGCACATTTATTTATATGCTAATTTTGTAAAATATCCTTATCTTGTGATAAAAATAGTATATTATGCAACTAGTGAATAAAAGACGGATTTAAAGCGAGGGCCATAGATGAATCACAAGCAAGTGAAGGATTCTAACGACTGAATCACGACCGTAGGGAGTGATTCATGATGATTGAATCACGAGCATAGCGAGTGATTCAAGTGTTAGAATCATGAGCGACGCGAGTGATTCATGGCCCTCGATATAAATCCGTTTTATTCAAGAGTTGCATACTAAATTTTATACCATGACTTCGAGAAAAAGCAAAATCTAAGCGAAAAGCACAAGGAATATTACGAGTAATAAATAAATGGTTTATTTCCTTCAAAATTTACAAAAAATGTGAAACCCTGAGCCCTGAGCTAGGTGCTGTTACCTGTTTCATGGGCCAGTGACCACCACCGTTACTTTAAATAATTTTAGTTAATTAAACACCATTGCAATTAATATTAGAATTACAATCCAAATAAGTATTCAATAAATATCCTAGACTAAAATCAAAATCATTATTAAAATCCTCAATATTAAAAAAACACAAAATTAAAATTGAAGAAGGAATTTGAAAGTCGAATATTCTCTGCACAAGAAGTTTGTCTCGAGTATTTTTTGCGCAAGGAGGTTACATAGCATTGAGATGGACGTCTAATACATTGGTGTGTTCCAAATTCAAACTCCAAAACAGTGATTAAAAGTGCTTTTATTCACTGTTTTCAGTGAATAAAATAAGCTTTTTAGAGGAGGAATGGTATAAAAGTAATTATTAAAATCACACTGACAGCTACTTCAGATTGGCACTTAATTTATAGTCTTATCGACAACGGAACATGAAAGATTTTTACAATCAATAGATACGCAGCTAATCTTGGCAATTATGCGATCCTGGTATCATGGGGTTATCTTTACTTTGCCGGGGTTTGTAAAATGGGTTAAAATACGACGGTCAGATGTCAAATTTTTTAAAATAATTGCAAAAGTTTACTGTAAGTAAGATAAATTTCAGCCCTAATAAAAAAAATGCTTCACATACTCAAATGTTCATACATACATAGGTATTTATTAATATTGTATATATGTAGTAATAAATCCACCAGAATAAAATCACTGCAGGTAAGAAGTAAATAATAAATTTCAGTAATAAACATAATTATTTTAATTCGAAGTGACGATGTCCTAAAAGAGTTTAGTGATTCTACGTCGAAAATCGTGTGCCTTTTCTAATATTCAGCTGGTATTGCCCTCCCTAGGATGAGTAAAGTTCAATTCGTTTTGATGAGATCCGAAATCGCGTTGCTGAGTGTCCCTATAAGTAAGCGAGAACGAGTAGCAATCGTTTTAAATCCCCCTTTGACTCCATATACGTTTTGAAATTAAACGTAAGTACCTTTCTACGTTGAGTTCGCAGTCGCAGAAAACTTTGTAAAGGAAAATGGTAGCTAATCATGACAAAAATGCTTTGTTTCTTTCGTTATTTTTATTCGCAATTATTAAACAAAAATTCATAACATTCTGTTTTTCATTTTATTCAGTAATTCCAACGCTTCTTTTCCAGGCATTAGCAGCATTGCGCAAATAAAAATACTCATTGAATGCTCTGAGCAGAGGAAAATCATAAAATTTTCACAAGCTAATTAGGTACCTCGAATAAAAACTTGGCAGTCTTTGAACACTACCTGTGCTTTACTCGCAACGTAAAAAAAATATACAAACTAAAGGCGTGTGCACACATTAAAAAGCGATGACGGTCTATGTTCTGTGAGGTGTCCCGCACACGCTCCGCCGGATAATCGCGTTTGATCAGCGCTCATGCGTGATAACCGCCGGTGAGTGCACGTCTTTATACCTCCGGTTATTTTTATACAATGTAACGTGCGTATGGTAATGTACGTTATTTGAACAGGGAAATTACAAGATTTAATCCTGTTTTATGTAGCAGTAAAGAAAATTAAGCTGTTGGAAATTAAATTGTAAATGTGGTAGAAATGTCTACTAAGTTACAATAACGGTAAATTAAGAACAAAATTGTGAGTTGACAAATCGAATAAGAAAATGCAGACGGAACCTACTTTCAAACATTGTAAACCTTATAAAGATGAATGAACCATACAATAAAGCCTTCCGCCAATAAAAATATTCCAATATTCAAAAAAACATCTCATCGATCTAGCAACAGACATTCTCAAACATAAATAACCTAAAAATATCAGTCACAGCAAATATATCAGCAAACCAAGTACTAGGATTACATAATACTGCCACAGGTGTTCTGTCTTGAACCAATATAACCTCACCTGGACTGACCGCCGTACCTGAAAAAGGTTCGAAGCAAACACGGGAATACAAAAACATTTTTCAAATATTCGCTTGTCATCAATGTAATTAAATTGTCACCTCTTTTACCGACGACAGCGGTTATGTCTGGACAATTGATCCTTTTATTTTCTAACAGCCTGGTACAATTTGAGAAAGAAAACATGTAAATAATTACCTAGCTGCGGTTTTCATGAATCAAAACTATATTAATAAATGGCTAGGGATGGATAGAATAAACCCATTAAGTTTTGTGTTATTTTTCTTTGAATCAATCTTCTGCCATTTATTTTATTTCGGAAGCAGACGAATTTGATTTCGATATTCGGATCGCTAAAGTGATCAATCAGGAAAATGTCATCAATCACAATTCACGAGCTTGCGATTCATAGCCATTGGATATTAATTTACATATTCATAGAGAAATCAAAATGAGATCTTGTTTTTTTGTTGCTCGTCCGAAAATAATGAGTTACATAAAGCAAATAAATTATACTTTCTTTGGCCGAAATAGAATGAAGACTAAATATCATCCAAAAAGGAACCTCAAAAACCCAGTAAATGTAGCAAATCTTGACAGAATTTAACTTAAGCATTCACATTCGAACTTTAAGTAAAAGCTATGCAAGTCTCACAAATTGCAAGTCTCGTACTTTTATAAGCCAGACAAGGAGCGCAAGTCTAAAGTAAAATTACTACGAAGACTACGACAGTTTCGCACGGTACGCTGTTAGTCGTATTGTTGTCGTGTTACTAAGAAGTTTATAAGATTCTGAAACGCTCCATGTCTTAAAGTTTCATACGTGTGTCATGAATTTCTGAATCTTTTGGCGATCAATGTTAGCAGCGTTAATTAAAATAACGTTATGAATAAATTGTTGTTTTTGTTACTTTTTCATGCCTAATATTATTATGTAGTTAGATTTTATGTCTGTATGCTTCTGAGACTCATGTCAGCATCCCAGTTTCATGGAAATCGAACTTGCCTATTAGTAATTATAAGTAAACAAATCTGAACGGAGTACAAACCGAGATTAATTTATTGGTATACGATTTTCACGTATTTAAAATAAATTTAAACAAATATTCTAAAGCGCTGTAGTGGCCCAGTGGTAACGGCTCCGACTTAGATACTGTAGGTCGTAGATTCGAACTCAGGCAGGCACATTACTTTGTATAAATTATTTCATCACCACTGCTCTAAAAACGGTGAAGGAAAACATCGTGAAGAAACCGGCATGTCCTAGAACCAAAAATTCGAAGACATGTAACATCCACCAACCCGCACTGGACCCGCGTGGTGGATTAAGACCCATTATCTCTCAAAAAGTGAGGAGGCCTGTGTCCCAGCAGTGGGAATGTTAAAAGGCTGATGTTATTGAATTAAATAAAGTCCTCGCCGCGGTGTTCACCAAACGAAAGAGTGAAAAACGAGAAAGGTTTTTGTGTTTCATTTGTCACAAGCGAAGTCGGGGCGGGTCGATAGTATTCTATAAAGTGAAAACTGTTTGTTTGGATGTCATCTAAACATGCCCTCTACGTCTTCTTACTGGATTGATTTAATAATAATCTTTCACCGATCGAAAAAGGTAGCTCTCATCAGGTGGACCGGTGACCTGGTGAAGGTTGCGGGGTTCCGCTGGTTGCGGGACGTACGGGACCGGTCAATGTGGCGACGCTTGGCGGAGGCCTATGTCCAGCAGTGGACGTCTTTCGGCTGATATGATGATGATGATGACAGAAAAATACACTATCGTTGAGTGCCATAAGCTATTTTTCAACCCGGATGTTGATCCGGGTGCATTTGCATAGTCCCTGTCGGATGGACTACGAGAGTGAAGCCGCGGAAGAAGTTAGAATCTCACAAATATAAAACAAGGCTACAAGAAACGGCTCAGTGTGCAATATTAATTTTTAAAATATGCAAACGAATCTCCGTCCATTTTTCATTCGTCCATGTCGTCTGATATCAATGTATCCGTATCAATAAAGAGGTATATATCTAGGTACCTAGCGATATGCATGCTGTATTGCTGCATTTCATCATGAATGCAAATTTCAATCAGTTTGGACGTTGATTGCTAATAATCTGGGTGAGTTGTGCACGATGCATGGACGGAACACGTCTTGATTATATTAATATCTGCAATCTGTAGTAGATGAGCAAGCCAGATATGTGGAGTATTCTGGCTATCGAGATGATATGTGAGTATTCTGGCTTTTGTGAAGGGGATATGCCATTGATACGCTATTGTCTTTGTATTTTTTTCGTAAAAGCAGTTGCGATACTTCGATCATTTTTGACGAAAACAAATGAATGCGATAACTCTAGAATAATGGTGGGTCCTCGCTATACAAATTTCATTAATTTCTCTAGAATTTTGTGCAACACAGTAGTACAAACAAATGTCGGTGTCAATGTATGTCAAGTCTGTGCAAAGAGTGTGAGTGTGGATCAAGCACAATGCAGACTTGTGATCTGTTTAACCAAAATTATCATTTAAGGAGATGCCTTAGTATATACGAGAAGACTCCAAATCATTTAAAACTTATTACCAAGGAATTAAGTACAACTACTAAGCCATATTTCCCTATTATTCTATTCTATCCTATTGCTCTTCGATGCTCTTTTCCAGCGATT
This sequence comes from Orthosia gothica, assembly GCA_949775005.1. Classification (NCBI taxonomy): domain Eukaryota; kingdom Metazoa; phylum Arthropoda; class Insecta; order Lepidoptera; family Noctuidae; genus Orthosia; species Orthosia gothica. The sequence continues at coordinate 5,307,596 of OX459068.1, forward strand.
TGTCGAGTTGTGCAATTTCCCCGGGCGCCCCCTAGCGGCTGTCACTAACAGATCTTGCTTGTCTAGTGATTCAGAAGCGACCGTCTACGATGTGTGGTACCCTGGTACCCCCGGCTTGTATATTTAGCACTAGGGTTATGCTCTTGTATGTTTTGAATTATTGGGTGGTTTATGTCGTTGGTATTTACAAGACCCTTTTATTGGCAAACGTATGTTCACATTGTGATTGAGAAGTTCAACTGTAAACTACGTGAGAGCTTTGACCTTTCGTTACATGCTGCATCAGTGATTATGAGAACATAATAAGTACATAACTATAATTGTACAGCTACTTACAACTCACACAGGCCAAAATACAGTAACAAACACACACCACAAATCATTCTCTTATCGAACCCACCACACAACATCGAATGATAAATTAATAACTAAACGGTCACTTCAACTAAGTTGAACAGTAACCATTCAATTAAATTGAATAGTGACTGTTCAAATATGAATTTACCTTTATTTAGTACATATCGATGGCTCACAATAGTAATTTCATTAGCCATTAATTTGTCAGCAGTGTTGCCAGACGGCAAATATGAACGAATTCACAACGACTATTTGATGGATTAAAAGTTTATTATGCCTACAGCCTACTAGCTGTATTCTGTAGGAATGAGTGAAAAATATACGGGGTAAACATGAAACAACGGAATTGCTAAAATAGGGTCATTGTACTTATTATTATAACAAATTTATATAATGGGACTATCATGTTTCCACTGCTGAGACACAGGTCTCCTTTCTGCGAAAGGGAATGGGCCATAATCCACCAAGCAAGCCCAGTGTGGGTTAGTTGATGTATGTGACATCAACTAACCCACACTGGGCTTGCTTCGAATTTTAATTCTAGGGCATGCCGGTTGCCTCATGATGTTTTCCTTCACCATTTTTAGAGCAGTGGTGATAATAGTTATTTAAGCTACAATTGCGGAAGGTGATTTCCGATGAGTGGCATTTTTATTCACGAGCGAGCGATGCGAGTGAGTGGATAAATCGACACAAGTTTGAGGTTGGTCTCAGGTTTGAGTACCAGAGTGGCATTATTGTCACGCGGGGTTGCGATAATCGTTGAGAGGATACGGCAATTGTGACTCGAGGTGGCCCTGCACAAGTCCGAGGACATGCGTTTTCACGGTCCTCGGAACGCGCCACCGCCGGGATCCCAAATAACGGTAGGAGGGGTTCACATCGGGGTCGGGTCGACGATGAAGTATCTGGGACTCGTCCTCGACAGCCGGTGGAATTTCGTTGAGCATTTCCGACGTTTGGCTCCCAGACTGGAGCGGGCGGGGGCTGCCCTCAAGCGGCTGCTGCCCAATCTAATAATAATCGGGTCCAAACGCCTCCTGCCGGAGGCTCTACGCGGGTGTCATGCGGTCCATGGACCTTTACGGGGCACCGGTATGGGCGCGTTCCCTGAGGCGGCGACAAGCCCGCCGGTTGAGCGCGTCCCAAAGGGTCATGGCCATCCGGCTGATCCGGGGATACCGCACGGTCTCCGGTGAGGCGGCGAGCCTGATTGGCGAATTGCCGCCATGGGATCTGGAAGCAAAAGTCCTCGCGCAAATATGGGAGTGGTGCGAGGAGGCCAAATGCCGGGGCGAAACAACGTTGCCGCGACAAATCGCGGCTCGGCGGACAAAGCTCCGGCAGGATCTCATGGTGACATGGAGTGGGCGATTGTCGCGACCCAGCGCTGGGCACGCCATAATTGCGGTGGTAAGGCCCCTCTTTGAGGAGTGGCTAGAGAGGCGTCACGGCGTCCTCACCTTTCGCCTGACGCAGGTCCTCACCAGACACTGGCTGTTTTGGGAGGTTCCTGTTCAGGATAAGGCGGAAGGAAACGCCCGGGTGTCACCATTGTGTGGACCGCCCAGAGGACACGGTGGAGCATACGGTGGAGATCTGCCCCGCTTGGGCGGAGCACCGCCGTGTCCTCGTGGAGGCGATTGGCGGTGGCGACCTCTCGCGTCCGGCCCTGGTCCAGGCCATGGTACGGAGCGAGAGGGCATGGGAAGCTGTCTCCTCCTTCTGCGACGCAGTAATGCTTGCAAAGGAGGAGGCGGAACGCGTGAGGGAGACGCAAAGGAGACGCCCTCACGCCCCTAGCCACCGCAGGAGACGCCCCGAGCGTCGGGAGTCGCAAGCCGATTCCCGGCCACCGTCGGCACGGGTAGCTTAGCCGTAGCTTACCGTCCGATAAGGACCAAGCCCGAGTTTACGGCGCGTAGTGATCCACGCGCGCCGCAAAGAGATGTCAGCAAAAGTGACGGGGCCTGATAGGACCGATGCCTGTCTGGGTCGCGGATAAATTTGAAAAAGAGTTACCGCGGCCCTGGCGCAAGCAACTGAAGGAACACGGGTGGGTTTTAGTCAGTAAGAGTCTGACACGCCCTCCCGCTTCACCCAGAGCGGGTGAAGTCATTGGATGATTTCCCACCCAAAAAAAAAAAATATATAGGGTGGCATTATTGTGCTGAAAATGTTCCCCAAAACTATTAATAACTAAGAGTAATTGATACTTATCGATAAAAATAAGCAATCCTCTGTTGATAAAAAAAACACTTCAAATTGATAATACCAACTATAAAAAACTTTTTTGCAAAAAAATACTACCGACTTCCAAATGAAAAACTACAAAGTGAAAAATAACTTAACTCTTGGAAGTCGGTGTCCATATCGAAAAAAAATGGTACCTACGTAAGACACCGACTTCCAAGAGTTAAGTTATTTTTCACTTTGTAGTTTTTCAATTGGAAGTCGGTAGTATTTTTTTGCAAAAAAGTTTTTATTTTTCCCTTTTTAGTTTTGCCTACCTAATAGATACGCAAATTGTTTCCTAAGGTCCCTATAACGCCGAATAGATTACCCGAATAACATGAAACTTGAACATAACCGGTGAAATGAGAGATCTGCGTACCCCTTTAGAGCGTACTGGCGTGATGTTATGTTATAAAATGGTATAAACAATAAACAGACATGCCATTGCAGCAATCCCGAGAGTGTTGCCGTTATTTATTGAAGAGTTCTGTTGTATATCTCCGAAGTTCTTGATCAGACCTTCACCAAATTAAAATGGGACCAATTTCAAAACATACTCTTCCAAACAAAAAAAGAATTTTCAAAATCGGTCCACAATTGACGGAGATATCGGTGAACATACACAAAAAAAAAAAACAAACATAAAGTCGAACATAGAACCTCCTCCTTTTTGGAAAGTCGGTTAAAAAACCAATTGCACTATTTACTTAATTTTCTTTCTTCTTTACGTTTATCAACAGCTGTGAGATAATAAACCGCGCAGTATTGTTAAGTTCAACATCGGAGCAAACAGGCGAAGTCTAATAAAAAACCTTTCCACTTTAGTCTCCTGCTTTATTATAGTGCCCCGATAGTGAGCTCTCTAACAATATTGAAGTAGGAACCTCTCTTCCACTTGAAATCGTCGGTTTAAGATAGAAGAACCTTGATTAAATTAATATTCTTATTTAGCTTGTATTATAAAAGACTCTCAGGGTAACAAGGTCGTTTAAATTAGGTTCTAATTTCGAAACTGAATAGAATAGAATATTATTTATTTGCTAAGAATGTAGGTATTTACAATAAGGTGGACGGGCAAACCACTTTTTGTTTTCTGATATCTTAGTTGATTATAGCTCTTAATCAATTGTAAGATTTGTGATTGACCGAGATTGTGAAGGTCTCAGACATATTTTTTTTATTTAGAGAGATATTTGCGTACATAATTATGTCCAGTTACTGCCTAACAGTACTGTACTAGACTCTAGTAGTCGCCATAGTGGTAGATAATAATTTACGACGCTAAGCAATCATGCATTATAATGATAATAGGGTACGTATATATATTTTACAATGCATGTCCTCGAAAAGAGCGGTTTTCCAAGCAGCCAAACTGTGCGGAAAGTGTCGCTTTTTTTCACTAGTGCTTTTTACTTTCCTGTACTTTTTTAATTTTTAACTCAGCCCGACGCATAGAGTTTTTATTATTTGAGAAAAGTTTTAAAAATTAGTTATGTACTGATTATCATTCATATAAAAGGTAAAATAAAACTAATACTTTATTTTAGGCGTTTTTAATTACTCTACATTTACATTTTGATCAATAAATTAATTTTAAATATTCATTAAATATGTTTGGCAGAACGTATATTTTGCTCGTGCCTTATTGCGTTACGATGTGACAGCTATTCGCTCATGCGCAGTAGATATGCCCGAGGAACTATTAGTTAATCTGTGGATATGCTGAACGCGCTTGAATAAGCCCGCCATTTTATTAATTTCATTTTATTAATTTATTTATTTCCTCGCACAATGCATAGTAAAATGTTGTATGATACACGTACGTAAGATGATTTCCGACTCGTGTCGATTTATCCACTCATCGGAAATCACCTACCTTCCGCACTTGTAGCATAAATAACTATTTTGTGCATACTTGTGTGCATTGATATAAGTGTGTTAATGTCAATAAAATATTACTTTTTAGTAATTTAAAACCCAAAATTAAATAAAGGTGTTAAAAGTGTCTGATATCTTTGCAAACCATCCGTATTTGTCTATGACAATTTGTAGTCCATGCCCAAAACGTAGACGACGTTTTGGAAGATCCATCTATCGACGTATTCTCGACGTTTATTTATTCAGAGGCAGCTCGGGCGGCGACATCAATCCAAACAAGAAACACAAATAGTCCAGTTCGAAGGTTCACCGCTAATGGTCAAACGATCTGCCGATACCAGTAATTACTGTTCTCCTAGTACTTTGAAGCCATAACAGATTTATTTATTTAGTTTGTTCGGGCAAACGAAGGAGAAGAATATTAATGATCTCCGAATAAACAATTTGTAGTTCAGTATCTGTCAAATTCTATTCTAGCGTGAAAACCTGTCAAACTTTATCACCAAATTCTCAATTCAGAAACCGGCCCTCAGTTTTTTCTCACGTGTTATCTTGAGGTTATCTTATATATGTATTTTTCTCCACATCATAAAAAGGTAATCCATATAGTTCTTTGTTATATAATACCTACTCATTCTTGATGGATATTATAGCATCTGAATGCAATAAGAATATTGTCAAGGGTAACACAGTAACAGGAAAATAAAAATAAAATGATACACACCTATCTTGGTTTATGTATTTATCTCCACTTCGAGTTATTACATTACGTCTTACAAGCGACGAGTAGCAGACGTGTAATGTGTGTTCAATCGTTCTCAAATGAGTTTCGAAAATAAAACAGTTTTGATCACCGGCGGCAGTTCGGGCATTGGTGCTGCAACTGCTGTATTATTTGCCAAAGAAGGTGCTTCCGTTGTCATCGTGGGAAGGAATGAAGCTAAGCTAAAGAATGTCACTGAACTGTGTCAAGAGCAAGGAGTCATACCACTCGTCATCAAAGCAGATGTGTCACAAGATGAAGCAGCGAGCGAGATTATCAAACAAACCATTGACATGTACGGGAAACTCGATGTCCTAATCAACAACGCTGGTATTGTCTTCACGGGAGGACTGCTTGACGGTGAACATATGAAGAATTATGACAAAATCATGAACACGAATCTGCGAGCAGTCGTTAATCTGACCAACTTGGCAGTGCCACATCTTGTCAAAACTGGAGGAAATGTTATTAACATCTCAAGTACATTAGGTACACAAGTCAGTCCATGGATGATGGCATACTGCATATCAAAAGCTGGCTTAGAACATTTCTCGAAGATTGCAGCTTTGGAACTGGCTCCGTCTGGAGTGAGAGTCAACATAGTGAGTCCTGGACCAGTTGTTACAAATATTTTGGAAACTGCTGGTATGCCTGATATGTGGGAAGAATGGGGTAAGCACACACCTCTCGGTAAAGTGGCTTATCCGGATGAAGTAGCAGACTTGATCCTGTTCCTAGCGAGTAGCAAGGCGAAGAGTGTTACTGGTGGCAACTTTACCATCGATAATGGTTCATTGTTAAAAAGTGGATAGATGGTCAAACGTGATCATACATCAATAAGTGCAGTTTATTAAATCTCCCTAATAAAATAACAATGCTGCATTTTTATCGTTCATTACCCTGTCTTTTATTTTAAATCAGTAAAAATAAGTTGTTTATAGTATATCATGACATTAGTAATAAAACAAAGGAAAAAGTATCGATAAACCGGAGTACTTGATATAAAATCAATGTTTACTTTGTGAAGACTAATGAATTTATTCTAGACATTTTGTTTGTAGATAATGTTCACTTTAATTATATTTGAGAACTACGAGTATCTCCAAAGAGTTGAAAAAGAAAACATCATTTCTGATAAATTTTTATTACTTATTTACTACTAGGTGTTACCCGCGACTTCGTCTGCTTAGCATTAGTAGGTACTTCAAATAGTCTATTTTTAATATCACGCAATAATATTGTTAAAGATGTATTAGTTCACCATACAAACTTTCAACCCCTCTTCGCCCCGTGATGATTTCCAGGGTAAAAACTATGTCCATACCAAATGCCGCGGTTTAGCGTGAAAACTGAAAGATGGACAGACAGACAGAGTTACCTATTTTTGCATTTATAATATTCGTAATGCGACAGCAAATTGTATATCGCTCTTTTTCAGCTACTATTCTGAGATAACTTCATAACTTAAAATAGTTTTACGTAAATTCAAAGAAGCACCTAATATTACGCACCAAAATTCCATGAAACATTTTGGTAAAATAAAATACCACGGAGATCAATTTGTATTCATAAAACTTTAATTAAGTCACACTCAGTTAGCGGGGACAACTTTAAAATTCAAATAAATTCAGTAGTAAAGTACTAGGAGAGCAGAGAAACGAAGGAATAGATGAACTCGACTGCTCGTTGGATATTAAGCTCCGCTACTTGGTAAAATGTTTGGGTGTTTCAAAAATGTATTCTGTGGCAATGCTAATGAGGTGTTTTTAAAGCTCATACAGTATTGTCGCCCTGGTACCTGTACTGTACCTGCTAATTTGCAACAAGCTGAAATTTATAAGGAAAAACATCCTTTTTAGGGTCCTGTAGTCAACAAAGAAACCTTATAGTTTCGCCATGTCCGTCCTTCCGCAACTTAGCTTAGATTCTTTGGACTAGAAAGCTATAATTTAGCATGGATATATAAAAAAGTGTACCTGCTGTGCACGTAAAGTGGGGTTTTTTTTTTTTTTTCGCGTAGTCCCATGGTGTGAGGTATCGTTGGATAGACCATTCAAAAATATTACGGATCTGTCGACAGCATTTTTCGATGCAGGGTTCCGTTTCCGTAAAATTAAACTTCAAATCGCTAATTTTTGATAGCGTTAAGTGTCCCTCCCCTGCCAGCTATATGGTTACTTTAGGATATGTGAAAAAAATCACGGCTTTGTAAATAACAAAATTAAAAGGAAAACCATCATAGCTAAGTAGGCTTTACAAGTTTACGAGTAATAGTCGACCAACTAACCTTTACAATGTACTTGGCAAATCAAAACAAAATCTTTTCGTTAGAGCAATCTTCGGTGATTTCTTTACTTCACTTCAGTATACATTTTACTCACTTTACTTTAGGTATCTTTACCTAATTATTTTGGTGAATGTAGCTGATTGTACGGTACCCTCGGTGCGCAAGCCCGACTCACACAAGGCCGGTTTTTTTTTAAATTGCCATAAGTACTTAGTAAAAATTCACAGTTCTCGTATTTTAAAACGAAGAAAATGCATTATTAACTCACAAATTGTTTACATAATTTAATATGTGGTTTTGTTGTGTGGTCTAGGTACATACTAGATATACCTATCTACATAGTATCCTGGATGGATATACAAATTACGATCGCCTGAAATGAGTCAATTGACGGTTCAAAGCAGCATTTTTCATTCCAAACACATAGACTACATCCCCATAGGTGAGAGTAGAGGATGAAAACAAAATTAACGGACGAAATGCCTTCACAAAAATGTGTGGAGTCATGCTCAACTAAAAGGGTAAAGAGGTCGAGAGAGGACCGCGTAAAAATGACAAACGAAATGTTTCGGACGTCGAAGGAATGACGAAAAAGTTTTCACAATGATAACTTGGACCACAGACCAACAATAATTTTCTCAATTCATGGATATTAAAAGTTTATCCTTGAAAAAAATGTAGATAGGAACGCCTCTTATAATTTCATACTTGCAAAGTGTAGATGACAAAACGTATTTGTCCAATTTCTTTTCTCGCATCTGAAATTTTCTTTAATCATTTAGGTTTTCTAAATAATTGTAAGATGTTCTCTCAATAAAAGATACATAAATAGATGTTTCCAAATTGATGTCAGTGTTGACTTGCTGCATCATTACATACTGTATGTAGTCCTAGTAACATCTTCGACCAACACTGACCTCTGGATCTCTGCCATTAGGAGCACATACATAGTAGAATACACATTTAATAGTGTTCGCGACGTTACGTCACCATTTAGATAGGTAGTCATATGTAAAATATAAATAGTATTGACAGACACACGTCTGCTCACCCCAGAGCGCCATCGCATACTAAGCGATGTCGGTAGGTGAAAAAACCTTTTATAGTAAAGCTCGTAACTAATTTTTGCTCATGTTTTTGAGACACTAAAATTATATTTTATGTGTCTATCAGTATGTAATAGAGTTATATAGTCTAATAACAATAAATTAGAAGCATTAATATGCATACTGACTATGTTATTACGGAAAGAAACAAGTATTTAACTCCGTAAACACAACCATCATCAACGAGCGTTTAGTTCACAATGACCTGTAAGAGGGCGGCACCTTATATTTATACTAAAACCAGTTATTGTAGAATTTTGATAACTTTAAACTCATGTTTTAGGGGCTTTTACATAGTTTATAGTGCGCATATAGCGCTTATGTGTTAGAGTTATGCATAAGGTACCTTAGATATATGATAAATGTATAGTTTTAAGGAAATAAAAATATTTTGTTTACTTATTTTAGACCCCCCAAAATTGGCAGGGTATCAAGTAGTGCTATAGGTATTATATTCACCTACCAATCAGATTATTTCCTTACACGTAATTGTTTTGTAAGGAAACATCATCTAGGTGTTCTAAATAAGATAGCTGGATACCATGACTGAGAAATTATACATAATAGCAGTACATATTACAGTTTCACTCTGAAAATGCAGATATGCATACATTTTTGCTCAAGTAAGTATTCAGAAAGTTCGATACAAGCCTTTTAGCACTTCTGGGTGACCTAGAATTCTGTCTAGGCTCCTATATAGATAGCGCCTATGTAATTCTAGTACATAGGCGTCACTTACTTGAGAGGATGTGTCTGTGTATGCCGGCATGGACGTTTCTATGCGTCTGCCGATGGGTCACTGCGTCCAGGGACATTTGGTGCCTGGTCAGCTATAGATATGCTGTCTGAAGCATTACCTTCGTGGACCCTCAGGCAGGCGCCTACACTCAGTCATGACACAGAGCTAGTATATAGGGGTATGTAACGCACACAGACACATTAAAGCTGTGAGACGACGTAAAATTTAGTATTCGGCCGCTTCCCGGCACCTTAAGCTGCGGAAAGGCTGGTGGTACACCCATCAGGGTACCGCCGTCAGACAGCCTAGTTTTCCAGCTACCCAACCACACTTCCGGAAGGAGCTTAGCTCTGGTGGTTGAGGAGTTAAGCGACCTGATATGGTGCGCGGTTGCATGGATTTGCTATGTAAACAAACTTGTAACAAACGATAGCTCATCGGGGGTTGGACATGTAGCTACCGGACTTCTACCTTGGGATAGCCCATCACGAGGGCTACCCGGGTGTGAATGTAACTTGAAAATCCACCCAGCGGTCTGAGTAGGAATCGAGTTTATGTGCCAAGATCAGGGGCATAAGCTAACTTCTCGCACCATTTCGCGGCTGTACGCCTGAAGGTTTTGAATATAACTGTAACACTTATGTGTGTCAACGGCCCAGTAGGAGGGCTCCAAGTCCCTCGCTGGTACCCTAGAGCTAACATGTCTAGTTTTAGGAGAAACTCGATTGTAAAGCTTCAAACTGGCGGGAATTCCCTTTCTTCGACGTTCTCCTTACGAGAACTCCCTGATGGTAGGGGCTAGGGACCTGGATCAAAGACCGGAGGGAAGGTCTCCTCGAGACCTATCCAAAAGTACAAGTTTCACCAGAATCGGTCCAGTGGAAGGGTAGTTCCTGTCAGTTTCAAGCTACGAGTCTTAGGTTATATTTTTTGGAAAATAAAAGTTTTTGCGGTCGGAATGTTGTGGTCCTCGTCGCAGTCGAGTTTGCCTGTTTAATAGTGCGCAGGCGCGTGAACATATCGTAGCCATTATTTCACTTAAAGTATTTCCACGCATCATTGCGCATCGAGGACCATGAAGGAACATCGCTTCTGGCCATGAACAAATAGTTTTTTATTTAACCTGGACATCACGTTTTCACCTCAACCTACTTGGCAGCCTTCAAGTGTCTCCAAGGTCCATAGTTACCAGATGACAACTGAACAATAGGTGCAAGGGGCGTCAACGCGTTCAAGCAGGAGCCTTACAACCTCCTGATTGCCTGTCGGTCTTGGACGATCACGTCCGTCCCGTACAAATAGGTTTCTAGTCGTTAATTACGAACTATACCGAGTTCGTAACTTGCTCGATTCTATTGCCAAAGTCCGTCTCTTGTGCTTAATAGTGCAAGAGCCAGCGTAATTAAAATTCCTCACTGATTTTACAGTGGCACAAAGAAAACTAATACATTAGAAGTGTTTTGCGTAAGACTAATTGACTATGCCGATTCTTTATTTATGTAGCCGATTGCTATCAGATTGTCAAAGTCAACTAAGAGAACAGTCATCCATTAGGAGGAAAACTTAATAATAATGAACCTGAATCTCGCACTGTTGAGAAAAATATGCATACAGGGAACGTTTTCAGGTTTATTTTTGCCGTGATATTTAAAAGGTCACATAGAAATTTAGGGTTTTTTTTTCATAGAATGTTTAAATCAGCAGTTTGGAGTACAATATAGCATTGACTGTACGTAAACAATACGTTTTACAATCCATATCCAAATAAACGTCGGATGCAGACAGTAAAAGCTTTTTAGATAAATTTTCATCGTTTTGTCGCGCACATGTCCGGAATGCGACGGCAGCAGGACAGACTGACAGGTATGACAATTCAGTGCAGGACAATGCCCTTCTGAATCGCAGCCACCATTTTATGGGAGACAAATTTTATGCACATACCAGGGTAGCATCATACTAGGGTAGTATAATGCTTTGGGTCTATGCTGAAAGAATGTTGAGTGAGAGTTTTTGGGAAAATTGAAATGCTGAAGCTTTTTATTTTTGTACCTTGCATATTTAGGTACCTACCAGATAAGGAGGGTCGCTCTTGTGAAAAAATGCGCATTTTATGACATGCCATGTTTAGCAAACTTATTTTCTAAGAGCACACAAGAAGAATGATACAATAAGCATTATTTTTTTCATATTATCCCAGTACTGTAGGTATTTCATTCTAATTTAACTCCCAAGCCCTTGTTCCTCCTGAAATGTTAAGCCTCCATTCGTCGAAATAAATACAAAAATAACCTTCGCATTCAACAACAAAAAATGTTCCCCATTTCCCCAACACGATAAAAAAAGAACTTCAAAAATAAAACTTGGCCCGTGAAAATAAAAAAGTACACGTAATTTAAAATGGCTGAGAACCGTCGCCGCCATCCATAACCTTAAAATATTCTTTCTTGTGTGGTACACATTCATAAATCTTCATAAGTCGCCATCTTGAAAGTGCATTTACCACGTACGTAGGTAATTTCGACGCGTTGCTGGTAACATTTATCATCATTCGCGCTGGCAACACCAAGGGAGATGTATCATGTTTGGAACTATTTGTGCTTAGGGTGGCTTAAGACTTCTTATCTTTTTAGCCAGGTGTTAGGTTATAAGTCGGAAAGAAAAATTAAGAATTATATCTTAGAAAGTAAATAAAAAAACCGGCCAAGTGCGAGTCGGACTCGCGCACCAAGTGTTCGGTATAAACCTCAGCTTAAAAGGATTATAGATCTAAGTATTTGATATAAATTTAAAATTTAGCGCGTTCATGAGGTAAGGTTGTAAGTTTAAAATTATTAAAATTATTTTTATTATATGATGTAACAAAACAATTAAAGTTTTCGCAATTATTCCTTTATCTGTGCTATAAGACGTTGCTTCGTACCAAAATATAAATACCAAATAAGGTTTTGATTCCTGGCGAGTGTCAGAAATTTGTGGCATAAACGGCTGTATTTTTTGATTGCGTTGGCTTAGAAGTTTGATTTTTTTTTCACAGCTTTATGGGACAGTAGACCTGAGTATTTGTTATAAATTTCAGCTTGATACCCCCGCGCGTTCCTGAGAAAAAGGGTCTTGACAGACTGACGGACGGACGGACAACAAAGTGATCCTATAAGTGTTCCGCTTTTTTCCTTTCGAGGTACGGAACCCTAAAAACATAGGTAATAGTGTTTTACTTTGTTGTTTCAGCTACGTCTAAAAGGAAAAGTAATTAAGACTAAGATAATTGTTACAATAATTTTCTTAACCATACTTAATAGACAGTGGTTCCCAAACTAGGCGGCGCTTGTTTCTTAGGGATCGAGGGTACCTACCTACTTTTGCTTTGGACACTGGAGGAAAGAAACGCAGACTTTATGTAGTGTGTTATTCAAAATATTGCATTTTCAGCAAAATTACTTTTGTTCGGAATCCGGGATCAATTTTATGATATTAGTGAAGTTAACAGGAAAATTGTTTCATTTATTTAACCAACTAAGATCAACAACTAAATTATAAAATCAGGCTATTTAAGGATGAGAATCGAACGCAAACACATTTTGTTTCTTATTATGCTTACATTTCGTGTCCTGGGTTGGTCACTCTGACCTGAAAACATTTTATTCAATGCTTTCCTAATACCACCTTTCCTAATACAGCCTTTATTAATAAGATTCATTAACCTTTTAACTCAATAACGTCATCGAAACACCTCCTAAACTTCATATTCTCCTAGTAGCAATTTAAATTTACTGTATTACAATAAAATTTTAATCTCACCTTAAAAGGCATGCCTCATAATATATTCTTTCCCGTAATTACTTTACCGAAATTAATAACCTGGGATATTTTGTACCCGCGGTCTTTTGTGCGTGAACTTTGTGGCCGGGAGTATAAGATAAAGTATAATAACAGGGGTCTATACGACCCTGGTAATAGAGGAATTACTTACCGAAACGGTGCCTCCTCGACCGACTGGTTATTATTCTGTAAAAAAAGTAAAAGTGTTTCAATATTATGCTTGTATTTTGGCGTGGCTTATGGTGAGGTATATGCTAGTACATATTTATTTTATTTAAACAGGTGCGGATAGCAATATTAGGATGGCTTGCAATTAAATTAATTCGCCTGTAAATTGTTTACATAGTTAGAGCATGTGTGTACAAGAAAATGCTGTTTACGAGAAAAACGGCACTTCAAACAAGACAAATTAAGTTATTTTAAATTGAGATACACTGCCTCGCAGCACACCCGGTACCAGGAGTAAAACTCCAGCAGAGCAACATTACAATTAATCCGACTCTCAGCCACGGATTAACGTGACACGAGCCTTAAATCCCCGAGCGCCGTTCGTAAATTAACCCTAAAATTGTACAATACATTCCACCAGCCAATATTAATACAATTTCAACACGTTTTAAATTTTCGAACACCAATGTGAAATATTACTTCAAGCTGCTCTTACGCTCTGGTACCCTGGTATTTGTAGTTGTGAATTATAGTGATTTTTATTTTGTTTATAAAGAAAATTGATTTTAACTTTTCCGACTTTTCGTAGGTACAACCTAAAAATAGTTAGGTACTAATCGCCACTTAGGCAAAGTATAAAGTTGTTCTAACTCACGTACTTACTACTCTCAACAGTCACAACTGTACCTAATCATTGGTCTTAAGGCGTATACCTATATTTCCCAATGTTAACGCAGTACTGGGCTAGCGTCCGCTCGGAGCCAGAATATCAATATTAGACCTTCCTTTGGACAGGTTTGTTTGCAATAGTTATTTATGCTACAAGTGCGGAAGGTAGGTGATTTCCGATGAGTTGCATTTTTATTCACGAGCGAGCGAAGCGAGTGAGTGGATAAATCGACACCAGTCGGAAATCATCTTACGAACGTGTATCATACAACATTTTACTATGCATTGTGCGAGGAAATAAATAAATTAATAAAATGAAATTAATAAAATGGCGGACTTATTCAAGCGCGTTCAGCATATCCACAGATTAACTAATAGTTCCTCGGGCATATCTACTGCGCATGTGCAAATAGCTGTCACATCGTAACGCAATAAGGCATGAACAAAATATACGTTCTGCCAAACATATTTAATGAATATTTAAAATTCATTTATTGATCAAATCTAAATCTAGAGTAATTAAAAACGCCTAAAATAAAGTATTAGTTTTATTTTTAAAACTTTTCTCAAATAATAAAAACTCTATGCGTCGGGCTGACGTTGGAATTAAAAATTAAAAAAGTACAGGAAAGTAAAAAGCACTAGTGAAAAAAAGTGACACTTTCCGCACAGTTTGGCTGCTTGGAAAACCGCTCTTTTCGAGGACATGCATTGTAATAGTTATTTATGCTACAAGTGCGGAAGGTAGGTGATTTCCGATGAGTGGCAATTTTATTCACGAGCGAGCGAAGCGAGTGAGTGGATAAATCGACACAAGTCGGAAATCATCTTACGTACGTGTATCATACAATATTTTACTATGCATTGTGCGAGGACATAAATAAATTAATAAAATGAAATTAATAAATCGGCGGACTTATTCAAGCGCGTTCAGCATATCCACAGATTAACTAATAGTTCCTCGGGCATATCTACTGCGCATGTGCGAATAGCTGTCACATCGTAACGCAATAAGGCACGAGCAAAATATACGTTCTGCCAAACATATTTAATGAATATTTAAAATTAATTTATTGATCAAAATCTAAATCTAGAGTAATTAAAAACGCCTAAAATAAAGTATTAGTATTATTTTACCTTTTATATGAATGATAATCTGTACATAACTAATTTTTAAAACTTTTCTCAAATAATAAAAACTCTATGCGTCGGGCTGATGTTGGAGTTAAAAATTAAAAAAAGTACAGGAAAGTAAAAAGCACTAGTGAAAAAAAGTGACACTTTCCGCACAGTTTGGCTGCTTGGAAAACCGCTCTTTTCGAGGACATGCATTGTAATAGTTATTTATGCTACAAGTGCGGAAGGTAGGTGATTTCCGATGAGTGGCAATTTTATTCACGAGCGAGCGAAGCGAGTGAGTGGATAAATCGACACAAGTCGGAAATCATCTTACGTACGTGTATCATACAATATTTTACTATGCATTGTGCGAGGACATAAATAAATTAATAAAATGAAATTAATAAAACGGCGGACTTATTCAAGCGCGTTCAGCATATCCACAGATTAACTAATAGTTCCTCGGGCATATCTACTGCGCATGTGCGAATAGCTGTCACATCGTAACGCAATAAGGCACGAGCAAAATATACGTTCTGCCAAACATATTTAATGAATATTTAAAATTAATTTATTGATCAAAATCTAAATCTAGAGTAATTAAAAACGCCTAAAATAAAGTATTAGTATTATTTTACCTTTTATATGAATGATAATCTGTACATAACTAATTTTTAAAACTTTTCTCAAATAATAAAAACTCTATGCGTCGGGCTGATGTTGGAGTTAAAAATTAAAAAAAGTACAGGAAAGTAAAAAGCACTAGTGAAAAAAAGTGACACTTTCCGCACAGTTTGGCTGCTAGGAAAACCGCTCTTTTCGAGGACATGCATTGTAAAATATATTTTAATTTACATATCCTAACTATTTAAGTTAAGAAGAAATTCTAACGATATTTTTTTCTGTGTAAAAATATTTTTAAACATCGAATTCGTTTTGGAGGATTAGGCAAAAGTAGCGTAAAAATATTGTGTTGTTAATATTTTTTTTAGAATTAATATTTGTTTCGGGATATTAATTATAATGATTGTGACCATGTCACCTTAAAAACTTATATTTTTTTAGAGCAAAACTATTAGTTAGAAAAAACATGTTTCACAAATAATATACAGGAATCTATTTTTTTTTTTTTTTTTTCAAGTCTTTTAACTTAGCCATTACTAGGAGAAGGCTTTAGAAAGGGACCGTTTGACGGCACTAAAGCGGAGAAATAAGTGCCTAAAGAAAAGTTCTTACATTCAAAACCCGACTGCTTCAAAAGCGAACTAAAAAGTCGTAAACAAGGAAAAAATCATGCTGTGCAGTCGGAGGATACATATTCGCGGGCTGGCTGACCAAAATCTGGTGTATCCTCCGCCTGCACAGCATGATTTTTTCCTTGTTTACGACTTTTTAGTTCGCTTTTGAAGCAGTCGGGTTTTTTGTTTTTTTTTTATTTATTTTTTTATTTGTAACTTTTTAGTTAGTTTTTTTTCGAATTAGATACATTTAAACATATAAGTGTTTTATATTTTTGAAATCACCTCTTAAAACCCTTTATTTTGATACCCCACACGATGGGTTTGGAAGAAAAAAAAAATTTGGGCCCCCACAATATGGCACCCAAAATCCGCCTTTTTTCTATTATCCAATTTTAATATAGCCTATGACACTCGCAGGGTTAAGACGCATCGATTGATGTATGAATCATCAAAATCGGCCAACGCGTTTGGTCTCTGGAACGCCTAGGAACAAACATACATACATACATAGACTGATAAACACATTACCCTCCTTCGGCAGTCGGGTAAAAAGAAAAGGGTGAACATTCAGATGTCAATTTACCTTGTTAAGTTCACATTATAATACCGATACAAAGTCGAAACATAATTCGGCATCGATTCACTAATACTTTTTGTGATCGAATTACGAACTTATTTGTAAGCACCAACATAAAACATGAAGTAATACTGCTGTATTAACTTCTAAGAAATTCCTTAATAAAATATCTACAAGAGAATTGAGCGAACATTTTATATCTCCAATTTTGAGCACAAAAGGTAAATAAAAATAAATAAACTGAATAAAACTTCGGACTGGAATCGCCAACAAATCGCGTTAACATGCTCATGAAAATATGGCTATGCATGTAATGAGGTGGAAGACCATTCTAGATGAGTTACAGTTATAAAGCGCTAGAAATATGAATTATGCTAGAACATGCCCGCAGTTTAGCTAGTTAAGCTTCACATGTGTTTTGTGGGCGACACACTGGTTAATACAGTGGCCAGCATGTCCAGCACAATTTTCTAAGGAGTTTTTTTTTTATGTTAGTGCGTATAAACGTAGAAATCAGGTTGCTAGCGCCGATCTGACAGCGCTTGTCGGTGCTAGTCCGCGCAGGAGGTCAGCGCAGATGGCGAACCAGCGCCGACAACCTCCGAACATCGCCGACAAGTGCCGAACGTCGCCGACAAGTGCCGACCTACTGCGATCAGCGCTGGCAGGCTGTCATTAAATTTAATGCTATATATTTTGCTGCAGAGCTCGACATTTTGCACGCTACAGAGACAGCCAGCTCCTGCTTCTACCCGCTTCCTATATTAGCGGTTATCTGCACGGAACAGTACCGATAAGAGCTGGTAGTTCAGCGCTGGTTACCCGCTGCTGGCCCAGAAAGAGGTGGCGAGACGAGCAAGACGCCTAATGCAAGGGCTGAGTTGTGATGGCTCAGGATAAAAATAATACCTGAAAGGATTTGGGGGAGACCTTGGCCCAGCTGTGGGACAGTGTTATAAGGATTAGAATTAAAAACTAAAAGGTTGTGCTGTTCGAAACTTTTTGAATTTAAAAATAAACAATTATTAAAATTTTATTTCGATTTAAATATTTATTAAAGTTCACATGCACTATTAAAATATTCCCACCCGGTGAACATATGCCTGGTGAAGGTTGCGGGGATCCGCTGGTTGTGGGGATCCGCTTGATGCGGGACGCACAGGACCGTTCAGTGTGGCAACGCTTGGCGGGAGGCCTATGTCCAGCAGTGGACATCTTTCGGCTGATATAATGATGATGATTAAAATATTCGTAGATGGACTTTTCGAAGTCTGGTGGGTTAGTGACCTCTGTCTCTTCCCTGCAGCGAGTAGATTTTGTAAAAACATGTGATAGTCTTATTTCCCATAGGGCTTCAAAGGCCGGACGATAATTGTGTCTTACAAAAAAGTTCCGTAATTTTTTTTTTTACGTTTTACAAAAATAAAAACACTTGAATAAAATGATGAAATCGAGCAATTTTTAGTATCAATAATTGTTAGTGACTTTAAATTCTTATATAGTGAACATAAAACGATTTATAAACTTTGTAAACTTTGTGGGCTTTCGAAAGCACGCGTTGTGCTACGAGTTTCGTAGCAGCGCATAGCGTAGTATACTTGCTACGATATTTTGTAGTCTGTCTGGGCATTATCTGTTTATTTTTTAAACTTGGATATGATATTTTATTTTGTACAATAAGCAAAACCTTGAATATATTATTGTAGTGTATATTATTATTGTTTTATGCAACGATGCCGTAGCCTCACTTATAAAAAAAAAACATGATTTTCTCTAAATAAACTGTATTTCAAGCTTCTTCACTGTATTCAACTGTTTATATTTCAAATTTTGAATCTGTCTGCCAAGCTACCGCGCGATGTGTGTCACATTTTCTGAATTAATGACGTCACACGCGCGCTCCGTAATATATATTGATAACGCAGTTCCGCTCGGACAACATGCTGCTCTGACGTTTTAGTGATGTAACTCTGCTAGTCTCATGACAGCCTAGTACTTTTTGTGAAACAGCGACACTTGTTTCATACAGC
Organism: Orthosia gothica; assembly: GCA_949775005.1. Classification (NCBI taxonomy): domain Eukaryota; kingdom Metazoa; phylum Arthropoda; class Insecta; order Lepidoptera; family Noctuidae; genus Orthosia; species Orthosia gothica. Next base: position 5,326,584 of record OX459068.1, read on the forward strand.
CCGTAAACCGTGTTGATAGGCAAGCACAGTTTGAGCAACTTTTTACCCGTTTTTTTCTGTACGAGTACGTTTAACTCATAAAACATGTTAATCATTTATTCGTGCTCAATGTGCAGGACAATTTCATAATTTGAATTATCATTGCACAATCAAACCATCTAATATACAAGTTATTATCAAATTAGAAATGAATGAAAACATAATAAATTAGTTGGTGCATTCTAATCAGTAATTAAGTTAGCATCCAGCTGATATTACACTCCCCATTTTATAAAAGTACTCAATTCGATTTTTACTCAATTATTTTGTTACTGGACCAGTCGTGAGTAGACGCTGAAAATTCCGATATAGGCAAAATGTGTTCATAAATTGTCAAAACAACAATCTAAATATGAATTTCATACTGAAATCATCAGAACGAGGGCGACAGAAACTATCATAGTCAAATATTTTTCTCATACACACGTTTACGGCGTCGCTCACCGCGTTAAATCCTGTGATAGCTTTGGAAACAGCCGCCATATTTTACAGCGCGCAAAAATTTATATATGTCAAAATGGTTCGACCGCGCCCCTCTACGCTACGTCAAACAGAAGTTATTAAAAATGCATAGTTTTCGCAGTATTCCCTCATTTAACACCGTACCTGATATTTCGTTTCGTGGAACAAGGACTTACCTAACTGGCTGGTTTAATGGCTGACAAGCGAAATGTTATGTCTCGCTTATTCTCGTTCCATATTTAAATATTTGTTTTCTGAATTTATGATGATGACTCGACAGTCTGACATTGTTTTACATATCGCAAATGAACGTTTTGTCACGACCCAAATAAGTTCTTAGAATTTGAAGGGAAAAGGTTTTTCAGCTGCGTACAGACAATCATTTAATGAAAATTAAGAGAGGTAGGTTTTTGGCAGCCTTTAATACCTTTGTACTTCGCTTATGTCAATACTCGGGTATCTCTTCAATTGACTTATTTCGAGCTTAAACAGTCCTATGGAAAGACTTAAAATTTCAAGAGCTATCAAGTGTTGTTTAAATTTTTCGCGTTTTCGATTTATTGGAAGTAGAAAGGTGTCCTCATTTGTCTGCTACTGTAAAATCGTATTTAAATGAATTAAAACGGTTTTTTTAATAAGTTACAACTCCATCCTATATATCTGTAATCCGCTCAAGTGAAATTTCGATTCTTAGGTAACCTAATAATTTGTGTCCAGCAAAATATCAAGACTCCGGGGATTCAAGAGTCCTCAAGCTAATTATAACGTATTTTAAGCATCAAATATTTTCTTCAACATTGAACACAAAAGTTTCATCGCAAACTTCCATCATACCATCAAAAAACCGCTAAGTTAACTCCCTAATTAATTGCTATTCATTACGGAACCCGAACCCCGATTATTACGAGCCACATAAAACAGGCCATGGATACCTGCGCGCTCCCTGCTGCCAGCTGCCTGCCAATATCCACCCCGCCCACTTAAAACTCGCGCCGAATTCACAGATACTACCACCGACGAAATAGAATATAAAATTATCATATAAAAGCTGCCAGACGAATACAGGCTGAACAATTTTATGCCTTTGCGTAAAAAAAGAACTTAATGTTTCTTGAACCACTCAAGGATGGACAGTTTAGACTCTTGCCAGCCTATATTAACGAATATTTTAAAAATCGAACCTGTTGGTTCGTGTATAGTTATACAGTGGTCGACATTGGACGGACTTCCGCTGTCCATTAAAGTTTGATTGATGTCTTTTTCATAAAATATTAAAAAGGCAGCTTTTGCAAAAATTAAATTGAAAAGTTATTCCCGATGATAATTTGATGAACCCTTTAGAAATTACTTTTTGTATATTCAACGCGTAGTGTAGGTATGTACCAACGTTCTATAAAATCTTGAATGAAATAGGTACCTACAACTTGTGCTACCTACCGGCGCGCTGCCGCTTACATACTTTGTGCTACAACACATTCATTTCAAACATTCGAATTGGACTTCTGAATTTGCGTGTTCTAATTCCAAAAACTTTGAAACGACGCGTTTTGAAATTAACGTCAGTCAACATAACCACAAATATTTGACGTGCGATACGTTGCTACAATCAACTGTAACAAGGCTTCAAAGCAGCCAATCATTTGTACACATTTAGCCGTACCCTATCTCCATACTAACTCAATAGTGGTTTTAGGTCCGAAGGCTATGCGCAAACTAAAATTCAAGATACATTTTACGAAATACAGAGCAATTTAACAACGGTTATGTCCAAAGCGTTCTAAATAAGGTTTTGTAAACTTTAAATAAGCTTAGTAATGACCAGATACCCTTTGTTGCGATTATTTCCGTAAAATCCGGGGTCTGCACAATCTGTATTATGTATTACCCCTAATCTTCGTAGAGGTTTAGATACATACCCTCGGAGTACCACCTACTGCGTAGTTTTGAACAAAAACAAATATTCTCCGGCCTTGTTACGAATATAGAGTTACTTTCGCTAGACTTTGATTGGTCGTATAAAAGTTTTTATAAGGCGTTATTGGATTTAGCATAAAACTTATTTACCTGCCTGTTTTTGGGTTCGCTTGTAGAAACGATTTGAATATTATTTGTTAAAAGGGTTATTTCTCAATATCTTATAATAGGTTAAGTATTATTGCTAATACTTTGATAGGATTGTAAAAAGTACAGCATTGAAATAAAAATACAACATTTGACGTTTGGTGTCCAATTCAAGGTTTACTTCTTATCTAAATCTATATATACCATTTGCTGTGAGCACCAATGCTGCCTTTTTAAATTATGAAGCAAACCAAGGCGCACGTTATTGTTTGGTCTTATTATTTCCTCATCTCACATGTTTACCTTACGTGCGCTACGTACGAAGTACCAGGCTACCAGGAAGTTAAAGAGCACGCGACTAATAAAACAGCGGAAAGTATGAAAGGAAAATCCAAACAAACGATATTCCCTGAAGACTGCGCCAGCTGTAGTTGTAGTATGTAGTGCAGCCGACAGACGGAGTACAGATTTATCTATTAGCGAATCAGAGATACGGGACGATGGCACAATGCCAACGACTTATGCATTCATGGAGTGACTAAACAGGTAGCGTTGGTAGAAAAAAACTTTTTAACGGCTCTAAAAAGTGGGAATTTTCAATTTTCCGTTAGTGTAGTTCATTGTTACGTGAGACTTTTATAAACTTTGCATGAATTGGCATAATTTATTCGAAATTGTAACCTGACTGTAAGAACTAGTAGGTAGTTACCAGTTATGCAAAAGAAAAGTCAAGCCCGATCTAAAACATAAAACCAATAAAATAAAGGTAGCTCGCTCGCACGTAATTGGCGACGAGTCTGAGCTAACAATTTAAAAATCATGGAAGTATTCTCTGTGTAACAGGAGCGCAGCATACTAAAGAGTGAGACAAAACGCGAATTTGCGGCAACAGGATAAAATTGTCGGTAAAGATGGCGACTGGGACATTCAGCTACTCGACACAATTGGCGTCTCGCGAGGACCTAACGCAATTGCGCCGCGCTGCTAAAATCACGTATATCCCCAACGAGCTTATTTAGTTTTTTGTTTAAGGATAAATTTGCTACTCGGAGCTGCACTTGTTATGCATTATCGCAGTGGTAATCATGCTTGAATTGTTTGATATTGCAAGATTATGTTGTTGACAAGAATAGAACATTTGTTTTAATCACTTCTGTCTGGTCATGTTTGTCTGGTACTTTTGATACAATTGAGAACCAATATTGGTAAAATAAGTTGATCTATGGAGAATATTCTAGTTCGTTTTGCTAGCTGCTGTATACTTATGTTTATGACCTACGCCAGAACTTAAATATAACAGTATAAAACCATGTAGGTAAATAACTACTATTGCATGCAGTTAGGTCATCGGGCTATTCACCCATTGGGCCGCAGTAAATCGATATCTCCGCCCTGTGTACAAATATTCAAAATTGTATGCAAATGAAACCTTTTTGTGGCCCGGGTTACGAAGTTGTGATATCCCAGAATGATATTTAATTATCTCGGCAAAGGTTGCCTATGAAATTAAAGAAACTAAATTAAAATTCACAGTCCATCTAAATACTACCTTTAGCGAAAATTAAATTAAATACTGGCTAAACAAAACAGAATATTTTTAGAGATATTGTTGGTCTAGAGCTAGACCTTTATCGTGTTGGAAAAGAAACAGTAAAGTGACTATGCCCAAACGTTTATTTTTCATGGCAAATGTCTCAGTTCGAGGAAACTGTCGGCCTCTTTCAGCCACTGGCAGCCTAGTGGACGCAGCGTCTATTAATGACCAGGACAACAGACGTACAGCCTTACTCAATTACCGCCGCACTCTAACTCACTTAATGTCGCTGATTAACGGCAAATGGACTTAAATGACAGCAGGATATACCGGCGAACAGAAAATGAGGCTAGGACTTTTATACACGCACAAAATCACGAAGAAACTATTTTGATATAAAGAAAAGCAGAAAAAGGATTGTGGGTGTTGTTTTTAGTTAAAAAGCAATTTTACAGGGGATCGAATGAACACGCAACAAAATTGTTCAATCCCAATTTTTTGTAACAATTTCGAATTGAATCCGAAAATTGTTTCGTGTAATTGAATTTTGAACAATTTTACGCAAACAGGTTGCAAATTCAAATACCAAACTCGTTGTTTGCATGAATCATACGTTAAGTGTTTAGTAAGCCACCATTCGTACTTAGGCTTTAGGCTGATCTGATTGACACCGTCCAACAGTTTGGCCGACGGTAAAAATGTATATGTCTCTATGGTTCCAATAGCCCTGTGCGCTGAGTAAACGTTGTGGTCAGAAAAATGGGTTTTGGACGCCATTTTGAGAGGCTTAAGGATATTTTTGTTCACGGAACTGCGTTAATTGTTATATCTACAACATTATTATTATGCCACAGGTGTCTGTTCAGATGAAATCTACGAACGAGTTTAAAGAAGCTCTATCAAACCTCTATGGTTTCAAAACATTAACATCTTCAACGAAAGTTCAGAAGTGATCAACCTTTGGCATCGGATACCCCCGGGGGTGAAACTAGATCGTGCTTAATTAACCAAAGGGTTGAAAGTCAATTCGCCCGATAGTCTAAAGTTGCAGAAATTATGCTAATTAATAATTAGTGAGTTTATTGTGGAGGGACGGCCGCCATCAGCTGCGGGATAAATACGTCTGGGAAGTTGGATAGTATTTTAAATTCGTTGTAGAAGTTCACTTCGCTGGCAAGCAGTCTGGCGACACACAAATCAGCATATTAAGCAGAATATTTCGTCATCACTATAGTGGAAATGTAGTGAGATTCCTAAAGATGACTATAACTGTCTTTTGAATCATGAAAATCAATAAAAACCTTGATAGTTTTTCAATTACAGCGATAAATATTCTTTCATCATACACAAAGGACAACAAACAAAGAGAACACCAAGACTGAAAATAGAAGATATAAACTAACTCGTACAGTCTTTTCTTCTATCTGTACACACATCGCACTATACGTCTCGAGAGGTTTAAACAATAGATTGTTCACAATAAGCGTTCGACGGCACCAAACGACTCCTAAACTGCGCCACGTATTCAATACCATTCAAATCTTTTAGACACACACATTCGCCCTTTAAAAAAGAGACGTAATGGGAACTAATTTTACGTTCGAAGTTTGAAATACAGTTGTCATTTTGAAATGGGTATATATATAAGTATTGTTCGGATATCAACATTGTCTGCCATTTTACCTATTTTCCAGAAACCTGTCAGGAATTCAGGATTTGATTAAAGCCAACAAAGTTATTTGGCCAAATTCTTAGTAGATTCTTGGGTTCCTGGACGTCCTGCCAGAAATTCGGAGAACTGATTATTTTATTGCAACAAATCTATCTTTGAAGGATACAGAAATCAGAGTACCAAGAATCAAGAAATCATATTTGATGTTTGCTATCGATTTCGGCTTACCATTGGATAGTTGTAAGTCCCCTGGACCAGCGTGTCTACCCGTCCAGATAAACAGCTAATCCCGGCAAAGCGGCGTTAAACCGCTTACTTTGTGTGAACATCTTACAACTTTCTGCGCGCCTGGTAGTGAGTGCCACGCAAAGCATTTTACTTTGTCGTACAAAAATAATTTTACAATGCATGTCCTCGAAAAGAGCGGTTTTCCAAGCAGCCAAACTGTGCGGAAAGTGTCACTTTTTTTCACTAGTGCTTTTTACTTTCCTGAATTTTTTTAATTTTTAACTCCAACGTCAACCTGACGCATAGAGTTTTTATTATTTGAGAAAAGTTTTAAAAATTAGTTATGTACAGATCATCATTCATATAAAAGGTAAAATAAAACTAATACTTTATTTTAGGCGTTTTTAATTACTCTAGATTTAGATTTTGATCAATAAATTAATTTTAAATATTCATTAAATATGTTTGGCAGAACGTATATTTTGCTCGTGCCTCATTGCGTTACGATGTGACAGCTATTCGCACATGCGCAGTAGATATGCCCGAGGAACTATTAGTTAATCTGTGGATATGCTGAACGCGCTTGAATAAGACCGCCATTTTATTAATTTCATTTTATTAATTTATTTATTTCCTCGCACAATGCATAGTAAAATGTTGTATGATACACGTACGTAAGATGATTTCCGACTCGTGTCGATTTATCCACTCACTCGCTTCGCTCGCTCGTGAATAAAAATGCCACTCATCGGAAATCACCTACCTTCCGCACTTGTATCATAAATAACTATTACAATGCATGTCCTCGAAAAGAGCGGTTTTCCAAGCAGCCAAACTGTGCGGAAAGTGTCACTTTTTTTAACTAGTGCTTTTTACTTTCCTGTACTTTTTTAATTTTTAACTCCAACGTCAGCCCGACGCATAGAGTTTTTATTGTTTGAGAAAAGTTTTAAAAATTAGTTAGGTACAGATTATCATTCATATAAAAGGTAAAATAAAACTAATACTTTATTTCAGGCGTTTTTAATTACTCTAGATTTTGATTTTGATCAATATATTAATTTTAAATATTCATTAAATATGTTTGGCAGAACGTATATTTTGCTCGTGCCTTATTGCGTTACGATGTGACAGCTATTTGCACATGCGCAGTAGATATGCCCGAGGAACTTTTAGTTAATCTGTGGATATGTTGAACGCGCTTGAATAAGCCCGCCATTTTATTAATTTCATTTTATTAATTTATTTATTTCCTCGCACAATGCATAGTAAAATGTTGTATGATACACGTACGTAAGATGATTTCCGACTCGTGTCGATTTATCCACTCACTCGCTTCGCTCGCTCGTGAATAAAAATGCCACTCATCGGAAATCACCTACCTTCCGCACTTGTAGCATAAATAACTATTACAATGCATGTCCTCGAAAAGAGCGGTTTTCCAAGCAGCCAAACTGTGCGGAAAGTGTCACTTTTTTCACTAGTGCTTTTTACTTTCCTGTACTTTTTTAATTTTTAACTCCAACGTCAGCCCGACGCATAGAGTTTTTATTATTTGAGGAAAGTTTAAAAAATTAGTTATGTACATATTATCATTCATATAAAAGGTAAAATAAAACTCATATTTTATTTTAGGCGTTTTTAATTATTCTAGATTTAGATTTTGATCAATAAATTAATTTTAAATATTAATTAAATATGTTTGGCAGAACGTATATTTTGCTCGTGCCTTATTGCGTTACGATGTGACAGCTATTCGCACATGCGCAGTAGATATGCCCGAGGAACTATTAGTTAATCTGTGGATATGCTGAACGAACGCGCTTGAATAAGCCCGCCATTTTAGTAATTTCATTTTATTATTTTTATTATTTCCTCGCACAATGCATAGTAAAATATTGTATGATACACGTACGTAAGATGATTTCCGACTCGTGTCGATTTATCCACTCACTCGCTTCGCTCGCTCGTGAATAAAAATGCCACTCATCGGAAATCACCTACCTTCCGCACTTGTAGCATAAATAACTATTACAATGCATGTCCTCGAAAAGAGCGGTTTTCCAAGCAGCCAAACTGTGCGGAAAGTGTCACTTTTTTTCACTAGTGCTTTTTACTTTCCTGTATTTTTTTTATTTTTAACTCCAACGTCAGCCCGACGCATAGAGTTTTTATTATTTGAGAAAAGTTTTAAAATTAGTTATGTACAGATTATCATTCGTATAAAAGGTAAAATAAAACTAATACTTTATTTTAGGCATTTTTAATTACTCTAGATTTAGATTTTGATCAATAAATTAATTTTAAATATTCATTGAATATGTTTGGCAGAACGTATATTTTGCTCGTGCCTTATTGCGTTACGATGTGACAGCTATTCGCACATGCGCAGTAGATATGTCCGAGGAACTATTAGTTAATCTGTGGATATGCTGAACGCGCTTGAATAAGCCCGCCATTTTATTAATTTCATTTTATTAATTAATTTATTTCCTCGCACAATGCATAGTAAAATGTTGTATGATACACGTACGTAAGATGATTTCCGACTCGTGTCGATTTATCCACTCACTCGCTTCGCTCGCTCGTGAATAAAAATGCCACTCATCGGAAATCACCTACCTTCCGCACTTGTATCATAAATAACTATTGAGCCCTGGGGATGTGTAGGTTTTTATTTCAATATTCTCCGTTATTATTTACTTTCCTTATTTTCCTTACTAATTTTCCTATTTCCTCCGATATTTATTTTGGTATCTATCGATTCAACTTTCGATAAATAGTGAGCTGAACGTATCATAAAATATGATGTACATTACCATGTAAACTACCACCGAAAATTGGTTCGAACGAGATCTAGTACGTAGTTTTTTTTTAACACCTCATAAATAGTAAACCGCAATTTACCAAGTACGGAACCCTTCGTGCGCCAGTCCGACTCGCAATTGGCCGGTTTTTTATAACCTATGTTGTCAAAATAAATTGAACGAGAAATGATTTCTCAGGAGGTTTAAAACAAGAGACACGAGACAGCCGTATCTAAGTTAGCACAACAATATGGACATGTCTCCGGCCTCTAAACAAATTAACAGTGCTATATTATTTACAAAAGAACTTAGATAGCCGAATATTTTTTTAAATTAAAAAAGTTCTTTCGTAAATTCGTCAGCTTCCTCTAAACGTTTGTAGGAGTTTTTTGCAAAGAATAATGTACACGGGTTTCACAAATTTCACTTAGGTACGCAAATTTTTCTGAAATTAAATTATAATTACTTGACAATAAAATATAAGTTTTGCATGCTTATTATCAATTCCTTTTCAACTATCTATGTACAGTCAAGAAAGAAAATTATGTAGGCATTATATCACCAACGTCCAAAATTAATATGACCGTTACATACTCAATCTTAATAAAGTTTCAGTTTGCACGGAATAGTTGGCAATAAATCAATTAATCCCTGACTTTGCTTACGTCTCATCTGAATTTGATCTTCATTTACTTTTTGTGAGCGTTAAACGAAACTGAAGAGCAAAAACAAATATCTTCAGAAGGCCCACACACAAACACCTACCCAGTATAACTGTGTATAGGCCTTCCAAAATATTTATTCAGTGCAGGGACCGTACCATCTGAGTCCCTGCTAATTACATCTCTCCCAAGCAACTTAAACACGAGCATATTATGTAAAACTTAATTAAATACATCCATCACATAACATCACTAGATAGCTTAAACTAACTAAAGAGGCTCACACATAGTGTATGTTATCTGCACATTCATAAGACATTCATTAGATCCGAAACATTCACGTTCATTCACTCACTCATTCATGTCCACGTCTCTCCATCTATTAATGCTAACTAAGGCATCATGAAACTCATGGAACCTTTAAATACTAAATAAGGATTGGATTAAGATGAGATTCGCAATCTAATGTTTTCCAAATTCAAACTCTAAAATTTTCCACCCCTTTTTGCTTTGGTATAGGGTTGATATTCGCGTGGCAGGTATAATAATACATAATTTGTAACGGACAACGAGTGACGCGGCCCAGGGGTCAGATAAATGGTTAATCTCATGAATAGTGTTCTTCACAGGATTATATTTTGTCTGTGTCCGTTGCGGTTACCAATTTAAACGTCTGAATTTTGAGGTTTGAATTTACACTGGAGAATGAATTTATCCGGAAATGACGAGTATCTGAAATAAGCTTCCCTATTGATATCTGAAATGGGAGAAATGAATATGTAGACGAAATTCTTCAGACATGAAACAGACATAGAATTTCAGTGCTTTCCATTTCAAATTTTGACTTATGGACCATTTTGAGAGTTAATATTAAACTTTCACTTATGAATGAAATTTGTAATAGTAAAAAAAAAAAAAAAATAGAAGTATATTCCTAGAATTGTGCCATTGCCTTGATATTCTCCTTTCCGTACCTATATCGAATAAACCCATTGATTTGATACTCCCAAATTGTCACAAAACCTAACTCTACGTGTACCAGGGTACCAGCTTTAATATTATTATAAATAACATTGCTTACACCAGTTGGCGTCTAATCTGATCAAAGCACGTCATTTGAACCTTGCCGGAGGGGCGTCCTTAATGTGTTTATATGAGGAACGATGCTGTTTTTAAAAGAGAAAACACAATATTATATATGTAAGCAAGCTTATAAATAGATAGAGGGTAAGGCTAGTAAGATAGTGCGTCAGTAAGGTAATCTTTATATCAAGCTAGATAATCTCCTGGTTCTGGAAATAAATTAACACCGCAACTCAGGAATAATAAAATTGGCTGTAAAAAATTCGTTCAAACAATCAGAGCGCCTAACACGACTTTGACTAATTGTCATATTCATTTTGCTATTATTTTCGTTCGATTTATGAAACAAAGACAATACATTATTATGAAATTGAAGCCCAAGAATATTCATATTCCTATTGCGAGCCTGTTCAAAACTAATACCAGTACCTATGCAATGTAGGAACCAAAATCTCAATTTTGCACTAATTAAGTACAAGTTAAACTCAACACGTTGAATGCATTAATAATAATTACACGATTAATTCTACCAGGATATCATACCACACGAGCCGATGTAATTACAAATTCATTTGAATTGTAGCCATGCCCAAATAGTAATATTTACCATAATGCCTACGAATGGGGTGATTTGAAACTGTTTGCAAACACGGTTACATATTTATATGCAAAGGTAGATTAGGACCATTAATTAGAATTAACTTGACAGTATTAGAAAGTTCGGTGTCTTGGCATATTAATCTAATTTAGTTTGGCATGTATGTTCATGTAAATTTGTTGTACAACGTGATTTGAGCTTTGTTGTGGCCTCGTTTCGTCTCGTCTGTACTAAGTACTACAAGCAGGCCGTGGCAGGCAAGTTATAACCAGTACCAACTGATGGCGAACTTCATGTACAATGGTGATACATAGGCGGACTTAATGCAGCATGGCATCCTCTACCAGTCAACCTTTGGGTTAAAAATAACACAACAGTGGTAGGAGTCCAAAATGAACGTGACGCATTGATCGGCACCACTTAGCTCAACCATCACGAAGAGAACCAAATGATCCAACACAAGTGTCACCATCAGAGAGACATTAGAGAGAGCATGACACACTCTCAACTGCCAGGGCACATTCTTAGTTACATTATCATGTCAGCTTTAAACCTCCAATCCAGCGCACTTGTGCGACCCATGCATCGATCAAATTGGTCCTATATTGCGAAACTTATTTGAAATATAATGTATGTGGCTTCACGATGGAATTTGAATTAGATTAATGGTTTTCGCCACTAGATACTAAGTTCCGGTTAACTGGTATATAGAACTTATACATGCAGGTTTAATATAAGGGCCGGTTGTCACGTGGACTTATCACGAGACAACCGGACTTATTTAAATGCATCTTTCATCTTCTTGACTTGCACCGTAGACATCATCCATCGTTTTTAAAATCGAGGTCAAGTGCTGTCTCATCACAAAAAAGCAAGTCGATAAAATCCCAAATTTTTGACTCCAGCCGTTCAGAGTTGGGATCGGCAAATGAAAAACCAATTGCTTGAAAAAGCCTCTTCCTATCTTTTCTACCTAAAGTATTGGTATAAATAATCCGCCATTCTTCGATCAATACAATGTTGTTGCTGCTGCTTATCCGCGAGTAATCCCTGGCGTCTGTCTGTGCCCCCGGGAAAAGAGAGTGTCTTATTAGCTGGGATAGACAATGATTGCTTATAACAACATTTCCTATGCACAGACAAAGGAACAGACGTTATTGCAGCAAAGTTTATTTATAGCAAAATTTGAAACTTTGAAAGATACACCCATGTCCACAAACATTCAAAACATTCTGTTGGTTGAACGCTTTAACGTTACGTATTTAAGCTCCAGCTTTAGCTTCACTCCTAGTACAAAGAAAAATGATCTCACATTCTCTCTTTTCATTTAGTATCTGTCTTCTGTCTTCTGCAGTTCATATTTTAAATAAGACTCCTGTTTTAAGTGTCTGGGTGTTTGTTAAAGCAGTTTTTACCATTTTGTCCCTTGCATGGAATAATTATTTCCATTTAACTGTAAAATAAACTTAAATAATGCCAACTATCCTAACAAATAGTGCTGGGAACAATAACTGTTCCTCGTATTCAGGCACATAATAGCTATCAAGTGCACTCGCAAAGAATATAAGGTAATGTGTCGCGGATAATGTGAGCTCAGTGGGGAAGTGCGGCGTGATTCATGTTGTACAGCTGTGTGTGGACTGCCAAGTGCCTGGCAACGGTGATATGGCCGGGAGTGTTCATAATCTATAGCTGCGTGCATACTGCCATGAGTCGTGATACTCATGTTATTGCTGGGAGTGTTCATTTTAAATTTGTATGTCTAAATGGATTAATATTTCTAGAAAAGGTAAATGAAGTGCTATTTCAAGAAATATTTTACGTATAAGCCGGGTGGTAGATTCCCAGAAAGACAACGATATTAAGCGTATTAGTTGTTTATCCATCATAAAGTTCAGATAGCTCACACATGTATCCAACTGTTTGAATGACAAGTAAAATTTCACAATTTAAAAAACCTCCGACACATTTATCTTGCGAAAACACCCCGATTCAAACAGTAAAATCCCCATAACTTGTAAACGGCTGAACTGATTTTATTCAAACATAGCTAAGAACACTCTCGACAAAATTACCTTTCAAACAAAAAAAACTAAATCGAAATCGGTTCATCCGTTTAGGCGCTATGATGCCACAGACAGACACACAGATACACAGCAACACACGTGAAACTTATAACACCCCTCTTTTTCCGGCTGGGGTTAATTAAAAATACGTATTGTCGTCTTGCTGTCTACAAGAGTTAATTTTATTTGAGAAATCTATTTCAACCTGAATACGACCAAAGCACTTTAACGAAATTAACAAACCTATAAATGACAATCAATCAATTACATTTTAAATCTTCCGATAAACAGTAAATACTACCAGGCTATCATCACTAACGCACAGATCTGCGGGCTCCCGAATAATCACCCGACAAGACAAATGACTAGCGGTGACCATCTATTAGTTCACCGAGAGATCGACAAATACAGACGAGATTGATGAATTATACGAGTACTATTCTGTTTTGTATTTTCTTGGTAAAAAAGATTGTATTTTTCTGGTTGATTGAACTGGCCTGGGTGGGTTTGAATTGATTGTCGATCTTACAGGAGATGACTTTCTAGCTAGGTCGTAAATTAACCTGATATTCATTACTATACTAGCTGACCCGGCAAACTTTGTTTTGCCATAAAAAGACCAAACATTTATCTACCCTACCCTACCCGACCCTACACTACACTACCCTACCCTACCCTACCCTACCCGACCCTACACTACCCTACCCTACACTACACTACCCTACCCTACCCTAACCTACCTACCCTACCCGATCCTACACTACCCTACACTACCCTACCCTACACTACCCTACCTTACACTACCATACCCTACCCTACCCTACCCTACCTATAAACCTCACGGAGCCCGAGACCTTTCCAACGAATCCAAAACCATGGAAATCGGTTCGTCCGTTCTCGAGTTATAGCCTCAGGGAGGAAAAGCCGACTTATTTTTATATATTAGATTTCCATTTTATTATTTTTTATTATTGATTGGATCTCGTTTGACCACTATCTCACCTGATGGTAAGCGATGATGTGATCGTCGGTGAAGCACGCTTGTCTAGAAGTAACCCATTCACTCTTGACTCTTTTATCTATATAGATACTTGATTTTGGTCGTTTAAATCCTGTGGAGGGTCGATCATGACACAGTATCGATTTGTTAAGATAAAATAACAAAAAAAAACAAACAAATAAACCGACTTCCAAAGCAAAACACTAACAAGTGCAAAAATACTGTCGTTTAGGAAGTCGGTGTCTTTGGTACCTCTTGTTTTATCATTTTGCAACACCTACATGCTGAAGTTCCCGCTGGCAGGAATAGTCCCTCCGGAGATCCGTAGGGAAGTTGCCGGTTCCTCCGAAAAGCACAAGCGGGAGACTGATAACCGCCATCTACTGTACACCATGGGGCAATCAAGGTGGCGACTAAAAAGTCGGCACGGCATCCTTAAATCGGCTAAAACAATAAACGACATTAGCCCTGGCGAAGAACGTAGGAAACTGAGGCTCCTCAAATACCCTCCTCCAACTGACTATATCGATCCTGCAGAAAACCGCCCAGCTGGGCATGGCCATATGGCCAACCTGGAAATCCCTAAACAGGCTGCGAAGCCAAGTGTGTACTCCAACCACCAACAATGCGACTGTGGAACCACACGCAAACGATGCCCCATCTGATGTCCTGCTCTCTGAGCACAAACACCTGCACCAAGAAAAACCTGTGCAAGACTAGCGCTAGGGCTGTCGACATGGCTTAGTTAGTTCTGGTCGAAGCACAACATCCAAATAAAAAACTGTAAATAGAATCATCGATACCATGAAGAAGAAGATTGCACAGCAATCAATCAGTAAACATTATTACTAAAACAAAGCGGTGGTTTGTTCGGTCACATGCTCTGATAACTCAGTTATACGCGCTTTTAACGCCAAATGGTGTTTAACGTTTTAAAAGCTTTTTATTTGATGTGCGAGTGAATAAAATAAATGGACAGCACTTCCGATTCCGATATACGTCTACTTATTAATGCATTGTGGGACTGTTTTATATCTAACTAGCTGTTGCCCGCGACTTCGTCTGCGAAGCTTTAGTAATTCGAATAGCTTATTTTTTATGTCGCAGCATAATATTGTGGGTTTTCCATACAAACTTTTATCTCTCTTTCCACCCCCTTAAGTAAGATTTCCGGGATAAAAACTATGCTATGTCCTGCACAGCGTCTCAAAATATCTCCGAACCAAATTGCATCTAAATCGGTTCAACGGTTTAAGCGTGAAAAGGTGGACAGAGAGACAGACAGAGTCATTTTCACATTTATAATATTAACTCCGCCCGCGACTTCGTTCGTGTGATGGCAACCAAAAATAAGCTGCTATTAAACTATGAGACAAACGGTCCAGTTCAGTAGTTCCAAATCGATGTAGAGGTCCCCATCCTAGTGCCATTTGATTCTTCAAAGAAACTAATGATGCCATCCTTTATTATTTTGCCAAAGGAATAAGATTTTTATACAAATAAATATCTCCCTTTTAACCCTTTAAAAAGTTGAATTTCCTAAAACCCCTCCTAAATGCTCCCCAACGTCATAAAAAGAAGCTATGTGCAGTAAAAGTAATCAAAAATCTTTACCACCCTGAAGTCGTATTTTAAGGGTAGTTTCGAAAAACTAATTCTTGAAAACCTTTATTGTTTATTTAGGTTGGTATTTATGTTAAGTTTCATGTTTATTGACCCAAGAAATCAGATTCTTCAAAAAAATGAACATCCCCTAAATCGTATTTTGGGGGTAGTTTCAAAAAATAATAATAGCAACCTTTATTATTCATTTAGGTTAGTATATTAGTGGCAAGTTTATTAAACCAAGTTTTTTTTTTTTTTCAAAATCAAAATCAATTTTTTTATTTCATATAGGCCTACATGGGCACTTATAAAACGTCGACAATGTGCACGGTTCGGGTTGGTCGTTTCCTATGGAGAAGAACCGGCAAGAAACTCCATGGTTACTCTTTTAAAAAAAATGGTTTGGTTTTACAATATTTCTTTGTTACAGCATTAGTACTTAGATATGTGGGGACTCCTATCAAGGTTGGAGACTCTACACTCGAAGTTGTGGAAGATTATGTCTACCTTTTTTTTTTTTTTTTTTTTTTGATCACGCTGGGAAAAAATGCATTACGCATACCCGCCCATTGGGGGAATGGGGACGGGCTATGTGGGACTCCCCGGAAAGTTCCGGTATACCCACTAAAATAACCCAGCGGCACTCCCGCATCGTCTCTGAGTGGAGGAGGACTGGGAAACTGGCAGAGCCTTTACGTCCAGTCCTCCGCCGACGACCGCCCGCCTTTACAGCGGGGCCTTCACGCCCCTCCCTTAGTGGAGGGGCCCGGGAATGACCACGTGCTCGGCCATTCCCGCCCTTCGAGGGTGGTGACCAGTGCAATGCAGACGAAAGGCGCCCCCGCGCCTGTCGCCCGCTAGTCACCACCAGGAGGTGGGAGGAGACGATCGAACAACCGCCTTCTCCCACCCCTTCTCCGCCTGCGGAGCGGTGGCGCGAGAGGATCATCCTCCCGCGCACGCTCCGCCGCCTCCTTTTGCGACATCACTACCTCGCAAAAGGAGGCAACCGCCGCCCAGGCCTCCTCACTCCCCAGCATGGAGTTGACCACACTGGGAAGTGAGAGGTCCTGCCCGACAACATCGATCAAGACACGGCGCAGCTCCGCCCAGGCTGGGCACACCTCGAGGGTGTGCTGCGCCGTGTCCTCCTCCGCGCTGCAGTCGTGGCACGCCGGGGTTTCCTCCCTCCGGATCCGGTGCAGGTGCGTTCCGAAACAACCATGTCCGGACAACACCTGCACCAAACGGAATGAGAGGAAACCGTGGGGACACTCGAGCCAGCCCTGCAAGACTGGACCGAGCGCGTCCAACGTCCGGCGGCCAAAGGTGGCGGTGGCGAGGTCCTCCGTCCAGTGGACGACTATCGCGTCCCTCGCCTCCCGCCGCACGGCCTCCCGCTCTTCCGCGGCGGGGCGCTCCCCGAGCGCCTTCCGCCGCGCCGTCCAATAGTACACTCTGGCGAGCACCCATGCCTCCAACTCCCACGGAGGCGTACCCGCCAGAGCGCACGCCGCCGCGAAGCCTACCGACCGGTAGGCCCTCGCCACCCGCTGTGCAATGGCCCGTTGGGGCCTGCGGATGGCGGTCGCGTTCTCCCTCCTCTGGAGGGAGTCGGCCCAGATTGGGGCCCCGTAAAGGGCCATACTCTTTAAGATGCCGGCGTACAATCGCCGGCATCGCGCCTTGGGCCCCCCCAGATTTGGCAGGAGCCACGACAGGGCATCGGCGGCCTTCAGCAGGCGCGTCGACAGCCCACTGAAATGTGGGCCGAAGCGCCACCTGCTATCCAGCGTGAGGCCCAGATACTTCATCTGGGCCCCGACCTCGATCCTGACGCCCTCCACGACTATGTGGGCGTCAGGAGGGCAGCGCTGCCGAGGCCCGTGAAAGAACACGGCCTCGGTCTTGTTCAGCGCCACCCTCAATCCTAGCCGGCGGATCCTTTCTGCGAACAAGGATCCGCCAGCCGAAGCCAGACAGGCCGCCTCCCTGAAGTCCCTCCCCCGGGCAACGAGGAGAGTGTCATCCGCGTAGCAGATGACACTCGTGCCCTGGAGGAGGATGCCCCGCAGAAGCCAATCAAAAGCGATGTTCCACAGGGGGGGGCCTAGAACCGACTGACACCGCCAACACCCCGCCCCCCGACTCTACCGCCTCCTGCACTTGGCCCTTCAACAGGGCCAAGGCGTCGACCGTCGAACGCCCTTGTCGAAACCCGAACTGGGCGTCCGACAGGTCTGGCCCCACCCCCCGCAGATGGCTGTTGAGCCGGTTGGCGACTATCCCCTCGAACAATTTACCGACCTCATCGAGCAGAACGATGGGCCGGTATGCCGAGGGGGAGTCCGCCGGGCGTCCCTCCTTTCGGAGGAGGCAAAGCTGCCCCTCCCTCCACAGTTTCGGGAACCTCCCAGCCGCAAAGCACGCGCTGAAGAGGTCCCGAAACCTGTCCTGCATCTGAGAGGCAGCGATTGCCACCACCCGTGCAGGGACGCCGTCAGGCCCAGGGGCTGTCTTCTTCGCGCGGAGGCGAAGAATCCCCTCTTGGACTTCATCCACCGTCACCGGGGGAAACTCCTCCTCCGGCGAAGCTGCCTCCCGCGGAGGGTCCATCACTGGAGGGGCGAAGTCGGCCCTGCGCGGAAACAGGGACCGGACCACCCCATCCAGCAACGCCGGCTCTAGGGTCTCCGACAGAGGGGGTCCATAGGGCCGCAGCTGGCTCCGCGCCAGCTTATACGGTCTCCCGTATGGATCCCTGTCGAGACCCTCCAGCATCTCGGCCCTTGCCGAGTCCTTGGCGGCGCACATTGCCGACTTGAGGACCGTCTTTGCCTCTAGGTACGAGGCGTAGAGGCGGTCCTCCCCGGCCTGAGATCGGGTTGTGCGCCGCCGGCACCGCGTGTAGTCCCTCCTGGCCGCCACGCAGGCGGCCCGAAGCCTCGCCAACTCCTCCGTCCACCAATAGACGGCGCAACGGGGAGGCGGACGGCGTGACCGAGGCATGCTGGAGTTGCACACCTCGGTCAGGGACCCACGGAGCTGGACCGCTGCGGCGTCAACGTCCAGGGTCTCCACAGGGGGCGAGAGCCAGTCCTGGAGGAATGCTGCCTCCTGAGCTGCCTCCCGGTCCAGGCGGGTGAGAGCCCACCGCGGGAAGGGAGATTGGCCCGAGCGGGCTGTTCCCTCCCGCGGGCCCCGGGTGGAGATGTCGAACCGCACATAACGGTGGTCCGACATGGTCTCCACCATTTCAACCCGCCAGTTCACAACGCGGGCGGCCAGCACGGGGGTGGCAAACGAAACGTCAACCACTGACCCTCCCCGCTGCCGCACACACGTGTGAACATCCCCCCTGTTTAGGAGAGACACACCGCACGAAGCCGCCCATAATTCGGCGGCGTGTCCCCGGACGTTGCAAGAGGCGGCCGGGTTGCCCCAGGCCATCGACTTCGCGTTCAGGTCGCCTAACACGGCGACCTGGCGTGGTGCCGCCCTCCCGACGACTGCCGTTAGGACTTCGAGAAAGTTCTCGAAGTCCCTTAGAGGGCGGTTTGGGGAGAAATAGACCCCGACCAGGGCTATCTCTCCCCACGCGGCGGCCACGTATCCCGGTCCCCTCTCTAAAAGCGAGAGGGGAGGGGAGTCCGTGGCGGGCCGCGACACCAACGCCACCAAGCCGTCTCGATCACCCAGCCAACTGCCAGGTACCGAGTACGGCTCAGCGACCACCGCCACGTCCACCAACCACTCAGCCACGGTCTGCATCAGCAGATCCTGAGCCGCTCTGCAGTGGTTGGTGTTCGCCTGGAGGATGCGATGTTCGACTCTATGCATTAATCGGACATCGCACCCCCCTCCTCCACAGCCGCCGTGGTCCCAGTCTCTGGGATGGCGGTGGCAGTAACAGGCCGGGTCGGCGCCTGTACTTTGCCCCTCTTTAGGGGAGGACTGCAGTTCCTCCCCTTCATAATGTGGCCCGCAGGACGGCCACTGGCGGCACAAACCGCGCAGTGCGGCGTGGCGGCCTTGCAGGAGGCGACTTTGTGCCCGTCTTTGCCGCAGCGGTAACAACTGTCCGTCCTGTCTACGCTAGACGGACAGAGGGCCCGGGTGTGTCCGATGCCGAAGCACCGGAAGCAGCGCAGAGGCTGGACTTCGAGTGCCCGGACTGCACCCGAGCTGAAGCCAACGGCTAGCCGTCCCTTGGCAAGGACGGCTTTGGCAACGACGACTGGGCACTACAGGCGGATGCTGCCCATGCCGCCGCGGCCGGGCCTGATGTCCCGGCCTTGCACCGCTGCGACATCGCAGCCCCCTATGGCTGCGACCGCCGCCACCACCTCCTCCTTGGTGACTGTGTCATCCAAGGAGGAGATCTCTATGGCCGCCGATTTCACCGGCCTGGCCACCTTGGCTGCGTCCGCGATGACCTCTTGCAGCTTTGCTGCGAAGAGGTCCGCGTGTGCCCCACCCTCGGCCCCCGGGAACTCGAATATTCGAGCCCCAGCCTGCGTCCGGCGGCATGAGACCTTGCCGATCCCTAGTTTGGTGGGATCGGCATTCGCACGCGCCCGCATCATTACGGACGCATACGTCTCACCCCGCTCCGCAGCCTCCGTGGTGAGCGTCACCACGACGGCTGCGGTCTTTGGAGGAACCAGGTTCCTCTTGGCGCCGGCTGGGGGGGAACTTTTCCCATTCCCCTTCCCCTTTCCCTTTCCCTGCGCAGTCGACTGCAACCGGCTGGAAGGGTTGGTGGCGGGGACGGCTGGGGGGGAGCTTTTCCCCTTCCCCTTCCCCTTTCCCTTGCCAGTCGACTGCGACTGGCTGGGAGGGGTGGTGGCGGGGATGGCAGGGACGACCGCTGCCGCCTTTGTGGCCTTACCCTTCCCCTTCCCCTTGCCGACGACCCTCGTCCAGCCCTGCTGGTTGGTCGGGGTGGTGGAAGGGAGAAGGGGGTCCTCCTCCCTGTTTGAGATCGGCGCCGGCCCACCCTTCCTCTTGTCCGAGGCAAGCGGCAGCCGGTAACTCTTCTCCGGCAGCAGCCGGTCCTCAATGCCTGCTAGGCAGGCTCGGACGAAGTCCCGCTCCTCCATTATGACCTTGTGGATGGTGTCCTCAAGGTCGGAGGAGGCGGAACCCTCTGCCGCAGGTCTGGGCTCGGATTGGGTTGGCCGGGCCGTGGCTTCAGCCAGCTTAAGATGCAGCTGGCTAACCTCCGACTGCAGGCGATCGACTCTCACCTGCAGTTGCCGCGCTTCGTCAGTCGCCTTGCGCTGCATCAGCTCTGCGACGATGCCACGCATGCTCGCGGCCCGGCATTTCAGGGACTTTTGAAAGGTGCCCTTTAGGTGGGAAGACTTAGAGGCGACCACTATAATCTCCTCTACGTCCTCCTCAGCCATCCGCTCCAGCTCAGTCATTGAGTGGTCCGCGTATAAAACGCGGGACGAGCCGTACCCGGACTTGGCCCGGGCGAGTTGTGCCTGCTGCTCCTTGGCTGCCACCTGCTCCTCCAGGTCTTGCTGGAGCTGCTCCCGCCGAGCCAGGTCTAAATGACGTTGGGCGTCTGCGAGACCCACGTCGTGGGTGTCCTCCGCTGTCACCGGCTTTTTGGCCTTCGCCCTCCTCGACTCTTTCGCCGAACCTGAGGCTGAGCCATCGGAAACCTCCTTGAGGTAGTACCTCTTCCGCGAACTTGAGCGAGAGTCGACCTCCATCGAACTCGCTCTCGACCTCGACACTACGGACTCGTTGTCGGACTCGTCCGCCCTTCCTCCGTAGAAAGTCCTACCTTCCTCCGCCGACGCTGAAGCGTCGCGCTGGCCCTGAGAAGGGCCTTTTGGTTGGCCCTGAGAAGGGCCTTTGGGTTGGCCCTTAGAAGGGCCTTTGGGTTTTAAAAAACGCCCGCGGGTGTCCCGCGCAGGTCGCTGAGACATAATAAAATAAAATACACCGCAATTCGTAACACTCTAGGCACAGATTCGCTACGATGCACAGTTCACTTTTGCCGTACCCAGCCTGCCACTCCGTTACGGTGGTCAGGACTGGGACGTTTCCAGGGGATACGACGTGGACGTAAGAACTGTGAGGGGATCCCCCAAGATTATGTCTACCTGGGACAAACGATCCAGTTGGGTAGGGCCAACTTCGCGAGAGAGATAAACCGTCGAATCCGACTCGGCTGGGCAGCGTTCGGGAAGTTGCGCGGTGTCTTCTCGTCCAACTTACCACAGTGTCTCAAGACAAAAGTCTATGACCAGTGTGTGTTGCCAGTGATGACATATGGCTCTGAGACGTGGTCGCTTACAATGGGCCTTATCAGAAAGCTTACAGTCACTCAAAGGGCAATGGAGAGGGCTATGCTCGGCATTTCCTTGCGTGATCGAATCAGAAATGTAGAGATCCGTAAGAGAACCAATGTTACCGACATAGCTCGAAGAATTGCCAAACTTAAGTGGCAGTGGGCAGGGCACATTGCTCGCAGAACGGATGGCCGATGGGGCAGAAAGGTTCTGGAGTGGCGACCGCGAACCGGAAGACGTTGCGTTGGAAGGCCTCCCACCAGGTGGACCGATGACCTCGTGAAGGTTGCGGGGATCCGCTGGTTGCGAGACGCACGGGACCGATCAATGTGGCGACGCTTGGGGGAGGCCTATGTCCAGCAGTGGACGTCTTTCGGCTGATATGATGATGATGATGTGGGGACAACGTAGGCCCGACAATAAGTCGTAAGAAAACAAAAAAAAAAAGATTACATATTATTTAAACAAAAGAAAATAAAACGAGTTAAAAAGTTAACAAGCATCTAGCGAATATCTTGAGGATATTCTGAGTATAAGGTACGCCACCCTGGTCGACACACTCTCGATCTTCACCACGTTGTTCACAAGGGACTTGTGGACGATAAACCCGACACCACCCTGGGACTGCCGGTCACCCTCTCGGAAATAGAGCAGGTTACCGGATTTGAGGATTATCGTGTCCTCCCCCTCTCTTCGGACTTCAGATAACCCTATAATACTCCATCGTAACCTGCTCAATTCTTCCTCGAGTTCAGCTATCTTCTCGTCGGTCCGGAGTGTTCGCGTGTTGTACGTTGCCAGGTCCAGTCGTCGGTGTTTATTGGGGTAGCCGGGTCCACTCCGGGGATTCTTAGCACCCCTTGCCACGCCATCGCCTCGACCGCTACCGTAGTCGAGGGTAGACGGGCTGCCGGGCACTCGGGGCCGTTTTTTAATTGTGCTATTCATGGTTTGAGGGTGTTTGCCTTAAGCGCCACGCTTGGCAGGCGTGTTGGCGATCGCAGTTTGTTCTTAAAGTGCACAGAGAACGCTGCTGCCCATTCTCTGGTTTTTCCCTTAGTCGCCTCTTACGACACCCACGGGAAGATATGGGATGGTGAAATTCTTTACGTCCGTCACCATACGTACCATTTGAGTCCCTGCTTATTTTCATCTCTCCCAAGCAACTCAAACACGAGCCTATTATGTAAAACTTAATTAAATACATCCATCACATAACATCACTAGATAGCTTAAACCAACTAAAGGGGCTCACACATAGTGTATGTTATCTGCCCATTCATAAGACATTCATTAGATCCGAAACATTCACGTTCATTCACTCACTCATTCATGTCCACGTCCCTCCGTCAACTAATGCTAACTAAGGCATCATGAAACTCATGGAACCTTTAAATACTAAATAAGGATTGGATTAAGAAGAGATTCGCAATCTAATGTTTTCCAAATTCAAACTCTAAAATTTTCCACCCTTTTTGCTTTGGTATAGGGTTGATATTCGCGTGGCAGGTATAATAATACATAATTTGTAACGGACTACGAGTGACGCGGCCCAGGGGTCAGATAAATGGTAAATCTCATGAATAGTGTGGTTCACAGGATTATATTTTGTCTGTGTCCGTTGCGGTTTCCAATTTAAACGTCTGAATTTTGAGGTTTGAATTTACACTGGAGAATGAATTTATCCGGAAATGACGAGTATCTGAAATAAGCTTCCCTATTGATATCTGAAATAGGTGAAATGAATATGTAGACGAAATTCTTCAGACATGAAACAGACATAGAATTTCAGTGCTTTCCATTTCAAATTTTGCCTTATGGACCATTTTGAGAGTTAATATTAAACTTTCACTTATAGATGAAATTTGTAATAGTAAAAAAAAAAAAAATTTAACCCTCTTACTAATAAACGCGGAATAAAGTTATACCAGGTATAAACCTATGAAAATGTATGGGTATACCTTAGTTATACCTGGTATAACTTTATTCCGCGTTTATTAGTAAGAGGGTAGAAGTATATTCCTAGAATTGTGCCATTGCCTTGATATTCTCCTTTCCGTACCTATATCGAATAAACCCATTGATTTGATACTCCCAAATTGTCACATAACCTCTCTACGTGTACCAGGGTACCAGCTTTAATATTATTATAAATAACATTGCTTACACCAGTTGGCGTCGAATCTGATCAAAACACGTCATTTGAACCTTGCCGGAGGGGCGTCCTTAATGTGTTTTTTTTTTTGTTTTGAGGAACGAGGCTGTTTTTAGAAGAGAAAACACAATATTATATAAGGAAGCTAGTTATAAATAGATAGAGGGTAAGGCTGGTAGTGTGTCAGTAAGGAAATCTTTATATCAAGCTAGATTATCTCCTGGTTCTGGAAAGAAATTAACACCGCAACTCAGGAATAATAAAATTGGCTAATACTTAGACTTTGACTAATTGTCATATTCATTTTGCAATTATTTTCGTTCGATTTATGAAACAAAGACATTTACATTATTTTGAAATTGAAGCCCAAGAATATTCATATTCCTATTGCGAGCCTGTTCAAAACTAATACCAGTATGCAATGTAGGAACCAAAATCTCAATTTTGCACTAATTAAGTACAAGTAAAACTCCACACGTTGAATGCATTAATAATAATTACACGATTAATTCTACCAGGATATCATAACACACGAGCTGATGTAATTACAAATTCATTTGAATTGTAGCCATTCCCAAATAGTAATATTTACCATTATGCCTACGATTGGGGTGATTTGAAACTGTTTGCAAACACGGTCACATATTTATATGCATAGGTAGATCAGTACCATTAATTAGAATTTACTTGACAGTATTAGAAGCTTCGGTGTCTTGGAATATGAAATCTAATTTAGTTTGGCATGTATGTTCATGTAAATTTGTTGTACAACGTGATTTGAGCTTAGTTGTGCCCTCGTTTCGTCTCTTCTTACTAAGTACTAACATACACTAAAACAGAGCTAGAGAACGTACCCTGAATTCAAAGTGAATCAGGAAAGTTATGTTGGTGTTATATAAGAGTTAGATAAGGTAGAAATTAATCTATCATTTAATATTTATAAAAATATAGTAATTAAAAATAGTATTTTCATTCAAGTACATTTCCATCATCCTATTTCTTTATTCAAAATCAAAATATTTTCATTTCATCCACACCTTTAACACCTTTTGAATTGTAAAACAAAACAATGAATCTATATGCACATTTACAAGCGTCAGTATGTCTCTATGGAGAAGAATATGCAAGAAACTCCACGGACACTCTTTTCCATCAGTTTTAATTATATTTGAGAGCGATGTAAAAAAGACGTGCACGCGAAACAAACAATTCAAAAATACAATAAGTACGCAATTAAAAGCAGGCCGTGGCAGCCAAGTTATAACCAGTCCCAACTGATGGCGCCCATTCACGAACATGACGCATGGATTGGCTCCACTCAGTTCAACCATCATGAAGGGAACCGAATGATCCAACACATGTGCCACCATTAGAGAAACATTAGAGAGAGCATGACACACTCTTAACTATCAAGGCAGTTGCACATTCTTCTCAGTTCACTATTAGCACATTCTTCTCAGTTACAGTATCATGTCAGCTTTAAACCTCTAATACAGCGCATTGACCCATGCCATCGATCAAATTGGTCCTAGGTTGCGAAACTTATTTGAAATATAATGCATGTGGCTTCACGATGGAATTTGAATTAGATTAATGGCTTTCGCCACTAGATACTAAGTTCCGGTTAACTGGTATATTGAACTTATACATAATAATATAGGTTTAAGGCGGTACCCCGAGCCTTTTTGGTCTCGCACGGGGTTTTTATTTTATTATTGTTTAATTGTATGCTTATTTCTCGTGTCTCCTGTGCGGGTCACAAATAAATATTTTTCTTTCTTTTTCTTTAAAAAAAAACTTAATTCAAAAAATCAAAAAACCCGACTGCTTCAAAAGCGAACTAAAAAGTCGTAAACAAGGAAAAAATCATGCTGTGCAGTCGGAGGATACATATTCGCCGGCTGGCTGACCAAAATCTAGTGTATCCTCCGCCTGCACAGCATGATTTTTTCCTTGTTTACGACTTTTTAGTTCGCTTTTGAAGCAGTCGGGTTTTTTGATTTTTTGAATTAAGTTTTTTTATTTATAACTTTTTAGTTCGTTTTTTCGAATTAGATACATTTAAACATATAAGTGTTATATATTTTTGAAATCACCTCTTAAAACCCTTTATTTTGATACCCCACACGATGGGTTTGGAAGAAAAAAAAAATTTGGGCCGCCACAATATGGCACCCAAAATCCGCCATTTTTCTATTATCCAATTTTAATGTAGCCTATGACACTCGCAGGGTTAAGACGCATCGATTGACGTACGAATCATCAAAATCAGCCAACGCGTTTGGTCTCTGGAACGCCACATAGGAACAAACATACATACATACATACATACATACATACATACATACATAGACTGATAAACACATTACCCTCCTTCGGCAGTCGGGTAAAAACGCCGCGCAAGCCGTTTTTCGTGCTGTTTTTAGGAGCTATCTACTCGTTATTTAAAAAGAAATCAATTAATAAAAATATAAAAATACATTAAATTTCTACATAATATTGATTCTAAAATGGTAGATTTCGTTTTTTTTTATTGTTGTATATATTTCACTAATCTTCTTCAAAAAAAAACATAAAAATGAGAAATAATTATTGAAAGCATGCATCTCCTCGTACAGTGTTCATGAATTATTTTTTCTACTTACATTAGAGAGAGATGGATGGATAGACAATTTAATAACGAACATGTTTGTAGCAAATTTTGTACAAAAGACCAACATTCGATTTTATAAAGATTTTATTCTAAAATCTGGGCACTACTGTAATTCATGTGCCACCAGTGCCGCTAGACCAATAGGAATGCTCATATCTCATGCCGATTTTTTGGTCATGGTACAGTCTTAATAAAAGGGCTGGTTGTCTCGTGGACTTATCACAAGACAACCGAACTTATTTAAATGCATCTTACATCTTCTGGACTTGCACCGTAGACATTATCCATCGCTTTTAAAATCGAGGTCAAGTGCTGTCTCATCACAAAAAAGCAAGTCGATAAAATTCCAACTTTTTTGGGTCCAGCCGTTCAGAGTTCGGATCGGTAAATGAAAAACAAATTGCTTTAAAAAACCTATATTTTCTACATAAAATATTGGTATAAATAATCCGCCATTCTTCGATCAATACAATGTTGTTGCTGCTGCTTATCCGCGAGTAATCCCTGGCGGCTGTCTGTGCCCCCGGGAAAAGAGAGTGCCTTATTAGCTGGGATAGACAATGATTGCTGATAACAGCATTTCCTATGCACAGACAAAGGAACTGATGTTACTGCAGGGAAGTTTATTTATATCAACATTTGAAACTTTGAAAGATACACCCATGTCCACAATTATTACCGTTACCGGTGTATTTAAGCTCCAGCTTTAGCTTCACTCCTAGTACAAAAAGAAATGATCTCACATTCTCTCTTTTCATTTAGTATCTGTCTTCTGTCTTCTGCAGTTCATCTTTTAAGTAATCCTGTTTTAAGTGCCTGGGTGATTGTTAAAGTAGTTTTTACCATTTTGTCCCTTGCATGGAACACTTATTTCCATTTAACTGTAAAATAAACTTAAATAACGCCAACTATCCTTTCAAATAGTGCTGGGAACAATAACTGTTCCTCGTATTCAGGCACATAATAGCTATCAAGTGCACTCGCAAAGAATATAAGGTAATTTGTCGCGGCTAATGTGAGCTCAGTGGGGAAGCTCGGCGTGATTCATGAAGTACAGCTGTGTGTGGACTGCCAAGTGCCTGGCAACGGTGATATGGCCGGGAGTGTTCATAATCTATAGCTGTGTGTAGGTGTGTACTGCCATGAGTCGTGTTACTCGTATTATGGCCGTGAGTGTTCATTGTTGTCTCTTTACTGTGCGAGACATCTATGATAACTGTATGATTTGTACGTCTAAATAGGTTAACGCTATACAATCAAAATGCCGATTCTTGAATCAACTATAAAAACTTGAACAAACCCAGTGTGATCATGATCTACAGCTGTGTACTGCATAGTGCCTGATATATGATGATATGGCCGAGAGTGTTCATTGTTGTTCTTGTACTTTAGAAGATGTCTATGATACCTGTAAGATTTGTTCGTCTAATTGGGCTAACGTTGTATCATCAAAAGGCCAATATATTTTAAAGGAGATCAAAATTTAGTCGTTATATCATCTTTTAATAATAAAATATTGCACTTAGGGAAACCCGGCGTGATTCATAATCTATAGCTGTGTGCGTACTGGCATGAGGAGTGATACTCATGTTTAGCCGGGTGTGGCCATTTTAGATTTGTATGTCTAAATGGGTTAAAATTTCAAGGATAAGTTAATTAAATGCTATTTCAAGAAATATTTTACGTATTAGCCGGGTGGTAGATTCCCAGAATGACAACGACATTAGCTTATTTGTTGTGTATCCATCATAAAGTTCAGATAACTCACACGTGGATCCAAATGTTTGAACGAAGAAACGACTTGGCGTCTTGTGGCTCTGCCTACAAGAGTAAATTTTATATGGGAATCTATTTCAACCTGAATTCGACCTCCAAAGTACTTTAACGAAATTAACAAACCTATAAATGACAATCAATCAATTACATCTTAAATCTTCCGATAAACAGTAAATACTACCAGGCTATCATCACTAACGCACAAATCTGCGGGCTCCCGAATAATCACTCGACAAGACAAATGACTAGCGGTGACCACCTATTAGTTCACCGACAGATCGACAAATACAGACGAGATTGATAAATTATACGAGTGCTATTCTGTTTTGTATTTTCTTGGTAAAAGAGATTGTAATTTTCTTGTTGATTGAACTGGCGTGGGTTTGAATTTATTGTCAATCTAACAGTCGATGACTTTTTAGCTAGGTCGTAAATAAACCTGATATTTTTTACTATATTTCCATTGTATTATTTTTTGTTTTTGATAGGCTTGCGTTTGACCACTATCTCACCTGATGGCAAGCGATGATGTAATCTTCGGTGAAGCACACTTGGCTAGAAGTAAACCATCCACTCTTGATATGTTTTGACACTTTTGACCTATTGTACACCACGGAGCAATTTACGGCGGCGACTAAAGAGTCGAAACAGCTTCCTTAAACCGGCTAAAACAATAAACTTCAACAGCCCTGGC
The DNA here is from genome assembly GCA_949775005.1 of Orthosia gothica. Lineage (NCBI taxonomy): Eukaryota > Metazoa > Arthropoda > Insecta > Lepidoptera > Noctuidae > Orthosia > Orthosia gothica. Next base: position 5,355,990 of record OX459068.1, read on the forward strand.
GAAGCACGCAGGAAACTGAGGCTCTTCAAATACCCTCCTCCAACTGATTATGTCAATCCTGCAGACAACCTTCAAGCTGGGCATAAACTGCCATGGCTAACCTGGAAATCCCTAAATAGGCTGCGAAGCCAAGTGGGCCTTTTTAGGTATAACCTGGTCAGATGGACGTACTCCAATCAGCCACAGTGCGACTGTGGAACCTCACCGCAAACGATGCCCCACCAGTTGTCCTGCTCTCTGTGCACAAACGCCTGCACCATGAAAGACCTGTGCGAGGCCAGCGTTAGGGCTGTCGAAATGGCTCAGTTCTGGTTGAAACACAACATCTAAATTAAGAACTGTAAATGGAATCATCGAGACCATGAAGAAGAAGGAGAAGATTACACAGTAATCAATCAGTAAACATTATTACAACCACTAAAACAAAGCGTTGGTTTGTTCGGTCACATGCTCTGATAACTCAGTTATACGCGCTTTTAACGCCAAATGGTGTTTAACGTTTTAAAAGCTTTTTTATTTGATGTGCGAGTGAATAAATTAAATGGATAGCACTTCTGATTCCGATAGACGTCTACTTATGAATACATTGTGGTAATATTTTAAATCAAATATATTTATTGGTTTACGTCCTTCAAACCTTTCTTCCATACCCGAATAGAAAGGAGGAATGATTTTAACGGAACAGATCTTTTTATGTATCTTTTTCCTCATTATTTCGTTTCTCCTCCAGTTGACATTAAATATATTCAACCAGGATGCATGAATTATTGGATATCCTTTTTTCTCCCACTGGCATTGTCAAATTGCCTGCACGTAGGGTAAGTGCTTTCATGTACCAATCAAAATATTATTTTATTGAAGATCTTTGCATAAGTATTGTTTTTTTTTCTTTCCCCTGTGGTCTTAGCACACAGAACATCCGTAAACAAAGAAAGTGCTTCATAACCTCTGATCTTCCGGTAGTGAACCGGGTACAAAGTGCCGGTTGGAAGTGGTGTACCGGTGTCAAAACGGATGCCACCCGCTAGAGGGCGCAATATCCGGTTCCTAAGAAGCATTGGGGAAGTTCTGTTGATTTAGACTTCATTGAGCTATGTGCGCCTGGTACCATTGGTTAATGTAGTGGGTAATGTAGATTTTAAATGGGTAAAAAAAACATTGATGTCGATAATTTACTTCTCTGAAAGACGTCTTCCCTATGAATTCAAATTGTTGCTTCAAAATAATGCAGAGATAAGACGATTCATATAGAATGATGATGAATAAGATGTTTATAAAATCAAAGAAAAACAAAGATCGATACGAAGAGAATAAATAAACAGGCTTTTTTAATACTACTAACCCTATGGACTTTGTCTGAAATTAAAACATTTTTAATTTAATTTAATTAAATACAAAATTAGAAGAAAACCAAGGAAATTCTAATTCAAAAAACCTGCAGTGCACTAACATTTTAATTGGACGAGTCTAATAGAAAAGGCGGTACAATAAAAACGTGAACAAAGCAAGGTGCAAAACGATTTCAGAAACCGCATCGCTCTTCGCTACACAAAAAAGAATAGAATACTAAAGTAAGTTTTAGAGAGCTTTGGCATATCAGCTTAGCTTGGTGGAAATGTGGCCAGGCAACGTGGAAAATAGTGCGCCTTTTCATCAGGAGTCTGTTTAATAAAACTAACAGGTGGCAGGAGACAGTTCGACAAATTTCCAAGTTTCTTTAATACCAGGCCCCTCAGAAAGTATTGCGAAAAAAAGTTTTTATATATGGGAGACTGGCCAGTTATAATGTTTTTCGAAAATATGATTATTTATAAGTAAAAATAAGTAAGTTCCAATTTCAAAATTTCCCTCCACATTTTTTGCGAGTTAATTCAAAGTATTGTGTCTCACTGAAATATGGATCTGCGCCGGGAACATTTTAGAGCTATGATTTTATACGATTTCAAGTGTCGCCTGAAACCGGATGAATCGTACGATAGACTTCAAATGGCATTCATGGATGAAGGCCCTTCCAAGGCAACCGTGTATCGTTGGTATAACGAATTCAAGCGCGGTCGACCAACTTTGGGGGATGACGAAAGAAGCGGTCGCCCTTTGACGGCTGTTACCGAAGAAAACGTGCTAGCAGTGAAAAATTTAATCCAAGACAATAGGCGAATTACATATCAGGAGATTCAACACATATTGAAGATTGGATCGGGAAGCGTTCACGAGATTCTACACAGCCATCTTCGCGTGAGGAGGATAGTATCACGCTGGGTGCCGCACAACCTCACCGATGCTCAGAAGCAGGCCCGGGTGGAATGGTGCCGTGATATGCTTAACAAATTTGAAGCAGGCTCGTCTCGGCGTGTTTACGACATCGTTACAGGTGATGAGTCCTGGATTTATCAATACGACCCAGAAACCAAGCGCCAGTCGACTGTTTGGGTGTTTCAAAATGAGCCAACGCCTACCAAAGTGAAGCGATCTAGAAGCGGGGGTAAGATTTTGATCGCTAGCTTTTTTAATTTGACTGGCCACTTGGTATCAATTCCCTTACGGGATCAAAGAAGCATTAATGCCGAATGGTATACTACCAAATGTTTGCCAGAAGTTTTCTCTGTTATAAGCAACAAGCGACCAAACACAGGGCTCCGCGGGCTACTGCTCCACCACGACAATGCACCTGCGCACACCGCACTCAAAACGAGGGACTTCCTGGACAGCACGCCAGTCAAACTCCTGGGTCACCCTCCTTACAGCCCTGATCTAGCACCGTGTGACTTCTTTTTATTCCCAAAAATAAAAAATCAGCTCAAAGGGATACAATTTTCGTCGCCGGAAGATGCGCTGGCTGCGTTCGAGCAGGCTGTAAACGAGGTGTCTGCGGCGGACTGGAAAAAGTGTTTTGAAAACTGGTTTAGGCGCATGAATCTTTGTAAAGAGGCTGGTGGAAAGTACTTTGAAAAGATTTAATAAAAATATATGTACGTATAGAACAATTTTTTTTAGTTTCGCAAAACTTTCTGAGTGTCCCACGTATATTTTTAATACAGTTGCTCAAAAAGTAGCGTGTTGCAGGGACGTATAGCGTTCGGGTTGTGGGCTATTACATACTCGAGTTTTTCTTAACCTTTTCCGAACTCGTGCGTTCTCTTTCCCAACTGTCAAAAAAATGTCTATTAAAAAGAAAAAAACAACCACAAAGTTTTTACAAAAAAAAAAATAGAAGTTTTTATGATTCATGCAAATATTTCTAAAAAAAAGCTACTAATTTGTTTCAATATCAGGGGGGTGACCACAAGCTCTTAGAGTAAGGTTATTTTGAGATCGAGTAAGGGACAGATGTATCTGACTTGTATACATCTGTCACTTACTCGATCTCAAAATAACCTTACTCTAAGAGCTTGTGGTTACCCCCCACATTTAATGATTTGATTCAATGAGTTAGATTAGGTTTCATTTCATTTCATCTCATTAAATTTCATTTTCATTTCATATCAATAAAAAAATTCTACTGAAGACTTGGCTGTATGGGCATAATTCCCTTTGCCTACCCAGAATGGGAGAAGAAAACAAAAAAAAAACTCTGCTTATATTCTTTTACGATTGGCGCCATTTTCCAAAAATGTTCTTTGCGAGTTTAGTTGTTTGTTGCACAAAATGATTAATTTTGACGATATTTTATTTGAATTAACACCACCGGAACTCAGTATAATTGCACAAAATGCTTCGGAGAACATTTTACTGGAAAAGTCAAAAAGTCGCTACATATCTACATACGACGAATTTATTGCGTGGAGAGAAGAGAAAAAAACAAATAGTTTTTTAGAAAATGTTATGTTGGCATACTTCTCCGAACTCTCAGCAAAATTAAAACCTTCTACGTTATGGTCGAGGTTTTCGATGATCAAAAGTATGCTCAAAATAAGGAACAACGTGGATATAAGTGAATACCCAAAACTAAATGCTTTCTTAAAACGACAATCAGACGGTTTTACAACTAAAAAGTCGAAAATATTAACATCGAATGAAGTGGAAAGGTTTTTGAACGAAGCTCCCGATGATCGTTATTTAGCCACAAAGGTAATTCATTAATAAACACTTATATTTTTCTTTAGTATTCAGTTTACGAAATCGTAAAATACCATATTATTTAAAATAAAAATTACAAAATCCCTTTTTTTGTAGGTTGCGCTGATTTTTAGCGTTGTTGGAGCTTGCCGCAGAGAGGAGTTAGCCAATATTACTTTAAAAGATATTGAAGCCCATGGAAAAATGCTACTAATCAAGATTCCGAATACAAAAAATAAGATACCGAGAAGCTTTGTTGTTGAAGGAGATTTTCTTAGAATAGTGCAAAAATATATGAATCAGCGGTCCCAAAAAGCAAAAACTGACCGTTTTTCCAAAATTATCAAAAAGGGAAGTGTACAGCTCAAGCAATCGGGATAAACAAATTTGATAATATGCCAAAAGAAATAGCTACGTTTCTTGGTCTACCGGATGCTGAGTGATACTGGGCACAGCTTCAGAAGGATCTCTGGCACATGGCACATTATTGGCAGATTCAGGAGCCAATTTGACGTCCTTAAAGCGACTAGGAGGTTGGAAGTCAGACAAAGTTGCAGAAGTCTATATTGCTGATTCATTAAAGAACAAAGTAGAAACTGGGCAAAAACTCACACAACCCATTAATTTAAAGTACAGTCTGTCTCCTTCACATGACAATACTGAAGAGAACGTTCGTCCATCTACCTTCGTTGATAATGATAATTCATAAGATCCAATATCATCAACTATCAAGCGCCATTGTATAACACCTTTGACAAATATACATGAACAATCATACGAAATTAATAATAGTTTGTCTCAAACAGTAAATATGCAACCAAAAACTTCCCCAGTTAGTATAAAAAACTGTACCAATTTCAATGTATATGTGAATTATAACTTTGATAAGAAATAAATGATTAGTTAGTTGAGTTTATTGTGTTTTAATTATTTTATTGAATTGCTTCATTTTTTCGCAACTGTATTAAAAATAGTGGTTCAGTACACGTGCGGAACCGTCATTGCAACTTGTGCCGACTGTCAACCCTCACCTTCGGCTGCGCCTCGGCTCGGGTAGACATTTGTCAGAACTCTTTGCAATGACAGGCTTTCCGCACTCGTAATGAAATATACTATTTCAGCTTACAGCATCTGTTGTAAAACTGTGACGACATTGTCTTTTTTTATCAAACTTTTGTCACATTGAACATTTTAAACAGTAGGTCAGGTTAATGAGGCTGACCATATCTTTGTTTTAGGGTTTTTCATCAAAATGAGTCAAACAGTCGAAACGATAGTGATGAAAATTATGCTTATGCTCGCTCAGATGTGCTTAATTTTTAGAATAAGCAAATAGAAAGTTTTCATGAATGACCTCCAAACACCAGGACCGCATATCAGGCAAGAAGTAATAAGTACCAATAATACAACCATAAATACAACTGCCAGAAAAAAAAGTTTAAAATTGCCAAGTAAATAATCTATTTCTGCATGTCTCAGTCGTAATGAACAGCCGCCCAGAATCGAGCGTTGTTACTCGACCCAGTTGTCTCGTTACTGACGCTGCATGCGACACCAAACTGCTTCATTTCGAGTAGAATTAAACTGCGCATCCATTTTAATGTGTTTTGTCGAATGCTACTATAACTGGTTAATTTAGTCAATAATGAATCCAATATCGTTCCCAGTTTTGGAATTTTGCTGTGACCCAGAAAACGCTAGAGAAACGGGGTAATCATCCCATAAACAATACCAGTAAGACATGGGTCTACAAGAGATAATAACAATAAAATTAACGCGTTCGAAATGCGAGCACTCGGAAAAAAGCGCGATGTCACGCGCGGTTTAAAGAAAAGGTCAGTCAGTAAACGAAAGGACAATGTGGGTCGGATATGTGGATTGAATGTACTAGGACAACATAATTAGGGAGGAGATTACAATTCAAAGGGTAAACAGAACTGCCGGCTCGCATCAGTATTTAGGACAAAAAAAACCTAAAGGGACAAGCGAAATCAGCTTTAATATACAGAACTGGAAACTTAACTTTTATCATTTCCAAACTTGGGGTATTCCTATTTGTTACACACATTTTTCTCGTGCATTGTGTCCGGTAAGTCTCGTAACATTTACGTATGTAGCCACTTATTCATGAAACTTGTTCAATGTGGACAGGGCTTTTCTAGGAAGATCATGAATAATTTTAAGAATAATAGTCCGGTCAAAATAGACATTTACCTTCCAAAGAAGCTGAAACATACATTACATGAGCGTTAGTTCATGTAAATTAAGTTAATTTCATTATAATGATATCCATAGTGAAATTGTGAAAAGTCCTCGTCGATAAAACGTGCAAAAATAAGGCCGAAAAATCAGTCTCTTGCTTAATTCTCGGCAAGTTTTGATTTTACTGCAATTTGTGCTCATATCAAGTTTGTTCCTTGTTCAATTGTGTACAAAAAGTCCTACAAAAAATTCACAAATGTTCATTAGTTTTCGAGATATGAGCCAAAGTATATATTTTTGTAATTCGAAGACATGTGACATCCACCTACATGCACTGAGTTCGCGTGGTGGATGACGGCCCATTCCCACTCACAGAGCAGAGGCCTGCACGCTCAATGGACCAAATGCGAGTCTTAGTGCGGAAAAGGGGTCCATCTATCCATATCCTATCGTAGACACTTTTCATTCGATCATGTGTCCAGCACCGCATACCGCAAAGTTATGCGTTCCGATCAAGATTTTTTTAGGGGTCTTATATACTGACTCAATAATACGACGCCAAGATCTCGTAAGCATGATTTAATGAAAATACGCGCTAACAAGTTTTCATATTAGAACTACAGAATGCAGAAATGTTATAGTCTCGTCTCTCGGTAAACCAATTGAGCGCTGGAGGATGCATTGCGGTAAGTAAACGATGCAAATTAGCCAATTGTCACCTATTTACCTGCAGACTAAGACTATAGTGGCGTGTCGACGGAAATTCGGATCAAGCGCAATCTGGGAGCTTCAGACAAATATATACACTAATGACTAAGCTTGATTACGAAGCAAGGCTTTCAATCCCGTTGAAATCTTATCTAACTAATATTATAAAAGAGAAAGTTTGGATGGATGGATGTATGTTTGTTACTCAATCAGGCCAGAAAGTCTGAAGAAATCTGGATGAAATTTGACACAGAGAAAGATTACAGTCTTGAATAGTATCTTTATTTTATCTGGATGTCACGCGAATTCACGGAACAGTTTATAACTAAAAGGCAAATTATGTAACTCTATGGAACTAGGTTATTAATAGAAATAATGCTTAGACCTCAGTAGAAAAATATCACGATCATAAATATTGGTTTAGGTTAGTCACGCTAAGGTTACGCATGCTCCCACGAAAATAGTTTTTATTTGCTGAACCAACTTTCAGTTAATCTGGGCCTACTAATTGTTTTCATGAGAGGACTCGGTTGCTCACAATTGGCCTCATCAGAAAGCTTACAGTCACCCAAAGGTCAATGGAGTGAGCTATGCTCGGCGTTTCCTTACGTGATCGAATCAGAAATGTAGAGACCCGCAAGAGTACCAGGATTGCAACATAGCCAGAACAATTGCCAAAGTTCTGTGACAGTGGGTAGGGAATATAGCTCGCAGAACAGATGGTCGATAGGGCCCAAAAGTTCTGGAACGGCGACCGCGACCCGGAAGACGAGGATGCTGCGTTGGAAGGTCACCCACCAGGTGGTCAAGACAGAATTTGACCCCATGAAAGAGTATGACAAATACTCTTTAAATATTTAGGTGTTGCCTAAAATTATTGGACGCTTTCGAAAAGAATATGTTCACCAATGCACGCGTTTTACGCGAGTTACGAAACTCCATATTTCATAAACCACTGACAGAAAAAATGCGAAAGAACGTTCATGTTGAAATCTTCATTCATGATTTGGTTTTCCTAAAAATATATAAAGGTCGGCCAGAAGCAAAAGGGATTCAAAGAATTAAATATGAACAACATACATAAACCCCCATTCAACAAGAAATATGAACATGAAATAGCCCCGTATATTCACGGACCTGTTTATTTCGTGGATGTATTAAAAAAATCCTTTTAACGTATAAACATGTGCCGGTCGTTCACAGGTTTTATCTTTTAACACTATTGTCCCGAGCAAAAAACACCCGGCCCGCATGAAATATAGGCGCCTTTACAGGGTTGATGCCGCCACTCGTTTACATGAAAATTAACTTTGAAAGTATGTGCATGGAGAACACCGAGTGTTAAACGTGCCCGTTGTGAGATTTGTACGGACGACAGTTTTTATTTTTGACGAATCCGACGAGCTCAATCGAGAGTTCCAAGTTCCAAAGCGACAGATAAAAAAAACAGCGAAGTTTCAAATTCTTTTTGTTTCAGTTTTGCTTTTATTTTTCATTCGCATATTGTTCCTCGTTTAAGCAACATTGAATAAAAAGATAAGAACACAACTAATTTTATTTTATTTTAAGAGATGAATTTTGAAAAGCCAGTTTTATTCGGTGAATGGGCAATACGCTTTTATCAGAGACTTATTTACAAACGCTACGTATAATGCCCGCCAGCAGAAGAAAATCTAGCCATTCAATTTGAATAGAAAATGGTCTCGTATTTCTAAAATACTGTTTAATTCAATAACAAAGAAGATCCTAATGAAACTATTAGCCGAAAAACCTGAAAAATGTTGATTACAGTTAGCTTAGAGAGCTGTAGGGAAGAATAACAAAAGGCTCGAATGCGGGCCAAAAGACAATAAGCGGTAGACAATACGAGCCTCGATATTATCGGATTTTCTCTTCGCACTTATATTTTCCTGGTAGGTATCGCGATAGAGATGAATGAAACTTTTTGTATTCATGTCGATTGTTTCATTGTTAGGAATACGATAATCTCAGAAATAATTACGTAATTAATCTTACGAATGATAATTTGTGCGAGTCTTCATCTAAAACGTTTGTCTCTGATTACTTCGAAATATCGAGCTGTCAATACTGTCAAACAATTTTTACAATAATTTAAAAAGCCCCACGTTTCAGTTTAGTATTTTCCTCTGAGTAATTTACAGAATATAGGCAAAACCATGACTGAAATAACCAAACTATGATATTTAATCTGGCAATTTTTTATCTGTCGGACATTATTTCAAACGAGTTTATTATATTTTTTGTTTGGGTGGCCATTTTCCTTTGAAATCTTCATATCCTATCAGTTGTTGTAAACATAAATCATCCGAGAATGTGGTCGCTACTCCATATAGTGGTGTCACGCGATACCGAATAGCTTTCTGTCCCGTCTCTGTTCGACCATAGAGATATTCTCTAGAGTAACGCTTTGGAAAAGTGTATAAAATATAAAAACTGTTTATGGTGTTATCCAAACTGTTGCCTCTGAAATAACTATAGCGATAAAGAGCGATGGTTATTGGATCGTTTTATTACTTTAGGGAAATTTTAAGCTTCTCTATTTTATGGGATCGGGAGAAAGATGACACGCTTGGAACCTGTCATGTTGACACCGCAATCTATGGCATTAGTAGATAAGTTTTGCGCCATACTTTTTTTTCAACTAATAACAAAACTATAGTACCAAAATTAAAGAATTTGTTGCGTTTAAATGTCTTGAAATTGGAATCAAACTCAATCCATTACTTCACCATTAGTTTAGTTGACTGAATAGAAAATACTGCCTCAGAAAAGATTGATTTATTTGCTAGGTGACTTTTCTTGTTTCATTCTTCCCGTTCTTTCGAGAATTTTCTTCAACAATTTTATATATTGAAGCTTATATTATTTGATCATTAGAAGTTATTTTAAACTGGAGATTTGGGATGATATATCACGATTTGGCAATCAAACATTGGCAAATACATCTTATACATCAACTGATTGTTTTCATCAATATGTAAGTAATCTTCTGTCCAATCTATAATGAACGAAGGGTTCAGTCATCCAGAACAGAGTGAAATTACTCCAGACTCCACAGAACTTGGTACATTATTGATTCAGCAAAGTACGGATTGACTAACAATGAGAGTTTCATACCGCTCTGAATACATATTCATCCATTGTTCGCCGAGCCAGAGACAACTTAGTACACAGACGAAGACGCAGATCCATTTATTACACTTCAATTTTATACAAACACCTGGGGCCTGGGTCCGTGTCAATTAAAGAAATGCGGCGCGGCTTTTCTCCAAGATAGCTTTGAATCTGTCCACCTTGAGTGTCACGTAATTAAATGCAAGTCTTCCTTCACGAGGTACCAGGACTGTATAACGGTATAGGGGCGTTCTATTAATGGAAATGGGGCATGCACTGCCACACAAGTACTTTAGCACAACAACTCCACGTATATGCTCCTTACAAAGACCACATCCTCGTCTTACAAAGGCCTCATTGTGTTTGCTTTGAAAATATTATTTTCGCCGATCCCTTACAAAGATTGTAGTTAACACGTAGGTAGAGGAAGGAAAATAAGTTTTTCGGGTCTCAATGTGACATAATACCGTATTTTTCCTGACCCTACTGCCGGTCTGTTTCTATTTATGCTTATAGGTAATGTGACCACTGACGGTATCGTATAATTTATTTGAGACCCACGAAATCCATCTACGTTTCCCGGAAAAGCCACAACAAAGAGCTTATCACGATATTTCAGGATCATGTAAGCCTTATCCTAGTTACGAACTACTGAAATAATACATACGAAGCACTGAAACATTCCGTCTTTATACAACGTGCTATACTAAGATTATATTACCTTTAGTGTTATAACCCCTGACTGAACGTCACACAAAGAGTAATGAAGAAGACTACGCTTGGAGTTGCCCTGAGTGATCGAATCTGAAATGAAGAAATCCACAGAAGAACTTACGGATACTGATATAGCAAGAACAATTGTCAAACTTAAGTGGTTGTTTGCATCGCTCAGAGAATAGATGGCCGATGGTGCCAAAAGGTTATGGAATGGCGACCGCGTGCCTCCGGAAAGAGGCAGCTTTGAAGGGCCTACCACTAGGTGGACCGAGTCCGCGGGAATCTGAAGGATGCGAGCAGAACTCGGTAGAAGTGGTGACCCTTGGGAGAGGCCTGTGTCCAGCAGTGGACGTCTTTCTGCTGAAATGATGATGATCATGAATTCAAGGTTTAGTGGCTAACACTCTGATCTTTCCTTTCTTAGGATCTTTCAAGATTTTTACTTTTAAGGTAAGATGGTTGACGCACGACTGAAGTAAAAGCGAAATCCATCAGAAGTAGACGCTATATAATCAAAGCACTGAACCGTACACAACAATAGATAATACATTCTCAACAACTATTTTATGCTCGATTTGGCTTCACCACACAATTAATACGTACGTGAATTTTAATGCCGCGAAAAGGGAAAACTGCCTTGCGCATGTGTTTTATACTTTTTTAGGGTTACGTTCCTCAAAAAGAAAAAAAGGAATCCTTATAGGACCACTTCGTTGTCTGTCCGTGTGTCAAGATCTTTTTCTCAGTAACGCCTGGAGGTATCAAGTTCAAATTAGTACCTACCATAAACTCAATTTTGCAACTTATAGGAGTTGTGAAGAAACAAACTTCTAAACGAATGCAATCAAAAGATACGGCTGTTTATGTCATAGTGCCTGGGCGACAGAGCTCTGCTCGGGTGAAAATAGAGAAAACGATGTTTTCTAAAATTGAATCCTAGCTAGAACGATTTATCGCCCCCGAAACCCCCTGATTACTTAATTTCATGAAAATCGTTGGAGCCGTTACCGAGATTCAGATTATAAATATATAAACTAAAACTACTATAAATATATACATATATAAAATAATTGCTCGTTTAAAGGCACTGAATCAAAACCTATTGCGTACTTCCCATTGATCTATAATCAACAATTTCCACAAGAAGCAATGTCTTAAAAGAAGAAGTTAAGGAAAAAGTCGAAAAGTGTACATTTGTACATATACAAAAAAAAAAAACCTATTTATTTTAGTGAATGTAGCTGTTTGTAGGGAACCCTCGCTGCTCGAGTCCCACTCGCACTTAGTCGGGTTTTTTTGGTCGAGTTAGTGCCCTGTGGTTGATGCGCAATGCGGGGCTGTGCAAAGCACGCATTATTTTTCATGGTGTTTTATTTAGTACCGTGTTGTGTGCGTGCGTACAAATAGTGATTTATCACGTACAGCATGTTGTGCGGAGCTTGCTGGGTGACATGAAAATACAGAGTACGAATCGTAGTGTCTATTGAATACGAATTTTGTGACGGATTTTCTAAATTGATTTCAACTTAAGAATTAATAAATGGTGGAGCAGTCGTGGCCCAGTGCTATCGGCCCCGACTTACGTGTCGTAGGTCGTGAGTTCGAACCCAGGCAGGCGCTTTACTTTGTGTAAATTAATTCATCACCACTGCTCTAAAAACGGTGAAGGAAAACATCGTGAGGCAACCGGCATGTCCTAGAATCAAAAACTCGAAGACATGTGACATACACCAACCCGCACTGGGCCCGCGTGGTGGATTACGGCCCATTTCGTCTCACAGGGAGGATGCCTGTGTCCCAGCAGTGGGAACATTAATAAGATGATGATGATGATACTGTAAAGGGGTAGACAGGGAGAGCTACTTAAATGAAACTCAGGAATCACTGTTCTACTTATATTTCAGCAGCAAGGTGCCTGTCTTCAGGCACCTTCTATCGAACTAATACATCAAAGCTCAGAGGAGCCTTTATATACCTGGAAAAAGTCTAGCGAAAACATCTTCATTTATTTTATATTCGAAATTCAGTTCCCTTTCAAGACGTTATTTGTTGCCAGTCTTAAAATAGGCAAGTAGGTTGCCTTCTTAATTGGTGAGTCCTCACATGAGCTACGCCCCTACGAATAGACGCGAAGAATCATATGAAGTGCTTCTATTCTAAGTCTTGAAAGGTTACATGAATCCTACCTTATCCTAACCCGAACATTTACCTAACAAAGGAATCAAAATACAATTGAGGTACGACCCTTAAAAGGGGAAGGCTTAATCATGACAAACGAGTTATCGGATACTCCGATATGTGCTTTTAACTTCAGCTGGCGTGCACATACGCACTAACAAATCAACGCCGTCATGCTGGAACCTCCTTGGCCAAAACCTCTGAAAAAGGTACAAGGCGTCCTCCCAACACTAATAAGAATGATGCGTCAACTCACATCGACCCGGATGGGGTTTAATATCAAAAATTCAGATATGATACAATATTTCCTAAGGGGTAGACAGGGAGAGCTACTTAAATGAAACTCAGGCATCACTGTTCTACTTATATTTCAGCAGCAAGGTGCCTGTCTTCAGGCACCTTCTATCGAACTAATACATCAAAGCTCAGAGGAGCCTTTATATACCCGGAAAAAGTCTAGTGAAAACATCTTCATTTATTTTATATTCGAAATTCAGTTCCCTTTCAAGACGTTATTTGTTGCCAGTCTTAATATAGGCAAGTAGGTTGCCTTCTTAATTGGTGAGTCCTCACAATACCGTATTTAACACCTACGGATCAGTAGGTACTAGAATAGGCCAGAATCATGCAGAATTCTTAGTATTTGCAGGGCTTGAAACATTACCGGTAAAGACTAACTTAAGTACCTAACGCTCATATAAACTTTCAGCTTCTTTGGAATCTAGGCAAGGATGAATGTCTATTTTGACCAGACTATAATTCTTAAAATTATTCATGATCTTCATAGAAAAGCCTTGTCCACATTGAACAAGTTTCATGAATAAGTGGCTACATACGTAAATGTTACGAGACTTACCGGACACAATGCACGAGAAAAATGTGTGTAACAATAGGAATACCCCAAGTTTGGAAATGATAAAACTTAAGTTTTCAGTTCCGTATATTTCAGCAGATTTCGGTTGTCCCTTTAGGTTTTCTTTGTCCTGAATACTGATGCCAGCCGTCAGTTCTGTTTACCCTTTGAATTGAAATCTCCTCCCTCATTATGTTGTCCTAGTACATTCTATCCACATATCCGACCCACATTGTCCTTTCGTTTACTGACTGACCTTTTCTTTAAACCGCGCGTAACATCGCGCTTTTTTCCGAGTGCTCGCATTTCGAACGCGTTAATTTCATTGTTATTATCTCTTGTAGATCCATGTCTTACTGGTACTGTTTCTGGGATGATTACTCCGTTTCTCTAGCGTTTTCTGGATCACAGCAAAATTCCAAAACAGGGAGCGAGCGATATTGGATTCATCATTGACTAAATTAACCAGTTATTTATGCAGGGAGTTTTTTCAGGGGTCTTATATACTAACTTAATAATACCACGCCAAGATCTCGTAAGCATGATTTAGTGAAAATACCCGCTAACAAGTTTTCGTATTAGAACTACAGAATGCAGAAATGTTATAGTCTCGTCTCTCGGTAAACCAATTGAGCGCTGGAGGATGCATTGCGGTAAGTAAACGATGCAAATCAGCCCATTGTCACCTATTTACCTGCAGACTAAGACAATAGTGGCGTGTCGACGGAAATTCGGTTCAAGCGCGATTTAGGAGCTGCAAATAAATATATACACTAATGACTAAGCTTGATTACGAAGCAAGGCTTTCAAGGCGGTTGAAATCTAATCTAACTAATATTATAAAAGAGAAAGTTTGGATGGATGGATGTATGTTTGTTACTCAATCAGGCCAGAAAGACTGAACGAATCTGGATGCAATTTGACACAGAGATAGATTACAGTCTTGAATAGTATCTTTATTTTATCTGGATGTCACGCGAATTCACGGAACAGTTTATAGCTAAATGGAAAATAATATAACTCTATGGAAATGGTTGTGAGATTTATACGGAGGACAGTTTTTATTTTTGACGAATATACCGACGAACTCAATCGAGAGTTCCAACGCGACAGCTAAAAAAACAAGAGAAGTTTCAAATTCGAATTCTTTTTGTTTCTGTTTTGCTTTTATTGATCAATCGCATATTGTTCCTCGTAAAGCAACATTGAATAGAAAGATAAGAACACAACTAATTTTATTTTATTTTAAGAGATACATTTTGAAAAACCATTTTTATTTGGTGAATGGGCAATTCGCTTTTATCAGAGATTTATTTACAAACGCCACGACTAATGCCCGCCAGCAGAAGAAAATCCAGCCATTCAATTTGAATAGAAAATGGTCTCGTATTTCTAAAATACTGTTTAATTCAATACAAAGAAGATCCTAATGAAACTATTAGCTGAAAAACCTGAAAAATGTTGATTACAGTTAGCTTAGAGAGCTGTAGGGAAGAATAACAAAAGGCTCGAATGCGGGCCAAAAGACAATAAGCGGTAGACAATACGAGCCTCGATATTATCGGAATTTCTCTTCGCACTTATATTTTCCTGGTAGGTAACGCGAAAGAAATGGTTGAAACTTTTTGTATTCATGTCGATTGATACATTGTTAGGAATATGACGATCTCAGAAATAATTACGTAATTAATCTTACGGATGATATTTTGTGCGAGTCTTCATTTATAACGTTTGTCTGTGATTTCTTCGAAATATCGAGCTGTCAATCCTGTCAAAAAAAGTTGACAATTATTTAAAAAGCCTCAAGTTTCAGTTTAGTATTTTCCTATAGGTTATTTAAAATAGCAAATAACCAAACTATAATATTTAATCTGACAATTTTTTTATCTGTCGGACATATTTAAAACGAGTTTAATATAATTTTTTTGTTTGGGAGGCCATTTTCCTTTGATATCTTCATAACCTATCGGTTGTTGTAAACATAAATCATCCACGAATGTGTTCGCTACTCCATATAGTGGTGTCACGCGATACCAAATAGCTTTCTGTCCCATCTCTGTTCGACCATAGAGATATTCTCTAGAGTAACGCTTCGGAGAAGTGTATAAAATATCAAAACCGTTCATGGTGTTATCCAAACTGTTGCCTCTGAAATAACTATAGCGATAAAGAGCGATGGTTATTGGATCGTTTTATTACTTTTGGGAAATTTTTCGCTTCTCTATTTTATGGGATCGGGAGAAAGATGACACGCTTGGAACCTGTCATGTTGTCATGTTGACACCGCAATCTATGACATTAAGATAAGTTTTGCGCCAAACTTTTTTAATATGAAAGTACTTTTTTCAAATAACAAAACTATAGTACCAAAAATAAAAAATCCGTTTCTTTTAAATGTTTTGAAACTGGAATCAAACTCTTTCCATTACTTCACCATTAGTTTTGTTGACTGAATACACAAGTAAAATATCAAAATTTAAAAAACCCCCGACACATTTTTATTTTATGCTACATAATTTATCTAGTACATAGTAGATACGCTTCGTTCGGCAATCTTTTGAACACGTCATTATGACCCGATATCTTGCGAAAACACCCCGATTCAAACAGTAAAACGCCCATAACTTTTGAACGGTCGAACCGATTTTATTCAAACATAGCTAAGAACACTCTCGATTAAGTCACCTTTAAAACAAAATAAAACTAAATCGAAATCGGTTCACCCGTTTGGACGCTATGATGCCACAGGCAGACACACAGATACAAAGACATACAGATACACAGCAACACACGTGAAACTTATAACACCCTTCTTTTACCGGCGGGGGTTAAAAATACTGCCTCAGAAAAGATTGATTTGTTTCCTACGTGACTTTTCTTGTTTTATTCTTCTCGTTCTTTCGAGAATATTCTTTTAACAATTTTGTATAATGTAGCTTAAATTATTTGATCATTAGAACTTATTTTAAACTGGAGATTTATATGATGGATGATATATCACGATTCGGAAATCAAACATTGGCAAATACATCTTATACATCAACTGAATGTTTTGATTAATTTGTAAGTAATTTTCTTTGCAATCTATAATGAACGAAGGGTTCAGTCATCCAGAACAGAGTGAAATTACTCCAGACTCCACAGAACTTGCTACATTATTGATTCAGCAAAGTACGGATTGACTAACAATGAGAGTTTCATACCGCTCTGAATACATATTCATCCATTGTTCGCCGAGCCAGAGACAACTTAGTACACAGACGAAGACGCAGATCCATTTATTACATTTCAATTTTATACAAACACCTGGGGCCTGGGTCCGTGTCAATTAAAGAAACGCGGCGCGGCTTTTCTACAAGATAGCTTTGAATCTGTCTACCTTGAGTGTCACGTAATTAAATGCAAGTCCTCCGTCACGAGGTACCAGGACTGTATAACGGTATAGGAGCGTTCTATTAATGGAAATGAGGCATGCACTGCCACACGAGTACTTCCGCACAACAACTCCACGTATATGCTCCTTACAAAGACCACATCCTCGTCTTACAAAGGCCTCATTGTGTTTGCTTTGATAATATTATTTTCGCCGATCCCTTACAAAGATTGTAGTTAACACGTATGTAGGGGAAGGAAAATAAGGTTTTGAGGCCTCAGTGTGCCATAATACCGTATTTTTCCAGACCCTACTGCCGGTGTGTTTCTACTTATGCTTATAGGTAATGTGACCACTGACGGTATCGTATAATTTATTTGGGACCCACGAAATCCATCTATTTTTCCCGGAAAAGCCACAACAAAGAGCTTTTCACGATATTTCAGGATCATGTAAGCCTTATCCTAGTTACGAACTAGCACAAGCAAAGTCGAATGCTAAATTAGTTTTACAAACGAGTCTAAACTTCGTGTCTCTATAAAATAATAAACATTGAAAAGAATTTGTATCCGTCTCGTGGAGATTATTCTTTTGAAAAAAAAAAGGTGTGGAGCGTTTTGTAAAAAATATTTTCTTGAGAAAATGCGCAGCTACGGAACCATTTAACGCTTGGGTGCAATTTGCTTTAAGTATGTGTGTTCTGTCGGCGGTTTTTTTATTTAATACAACATATTGGTGCATTGTTGGAATCCTTTATATTGTCGATATTAACACATAATGTAAACCTGTTGGTAAATACGTGTTGCCAACGATAAATTGTGCGTTGAATTCTGATTTGTAAGCATTAATAAACCTTATAATGTCGACTGTGCGGAAAATGCGTATATATTTTACCTGAAAAACTAGTTTTCCCGTATCGGATAGTTCGGAATGATTTTCGTTAGTGTTGAAATCTATATGCTTTCAAATATTTAAAGATAAGAGACCAGAGGAAGAACACTAAGAGTTTATTGTGACAAATTTTATTAAGTATTAGTAAGTTATATTGGTTTAATAATAAAGAATTGAATTCAAGAGTTATAATTATTGTTTTTAATATATTATACAACAGTGTACGAACTATTTATTTTTAAATTATTCTAATTAATAATTATTAATTTACTTATTAATATTTTTATTTATTACTTAATTAATATTTGTTATCCCTAAGGTAAGTTATTTATTGGACGCTTCATATTTATTTTCGCATCATGGATAGGTAGGCGTATCTTTAATAGTGAGTATTTGTAGATATAAACATATAGTTATGGAGTTACTTTTGATTAATTTATCATTATAGTATTTTCTTATACTATAGTAGCATTTGCTTACAAGGAAGAGCTTCAATTTATTGATAAAGATGTACAGTACAAATATCTTCTTAATATCTCTCGGCAAACTTCGTGTTTCGTCAGTCGTCGGATTTCTATCAGTTGCACTTTCCACCATAGACTAATATGTTTTTCACACCACCTGCTCGAAAATGACAAATTATATGTCAAGCAACCTTAACCTAAAGTGAGTCATTAGTGGCCGGGGGCACAGCCGGTCAATAATGTTGTACTGGATTTCATTTCTTTCTTACTTTCTTATTCATTATAGGCTCGCGCTTGACCACTATCTCACCTGATGGTAAGCGATGATGTGGTCGACGGTGGAGCACGCTTGCCTAGAAGTAACCTATTCACTCTTGACTTAAAGACCCCTAGATTGTAGCTATCGGGAAACACAGACTCCGGCAGGGAATTCCACTCCTTAGCTGTACGCATAATAAAAGTATTCTCAAAACGTTTAGTGCGTATGGGTGGGATGTCTACCATGAACCGATGGCGCTTCGCCGTACGTCTGGTAGTCCGATGATGAAACGGGCTGGGCGGAATTAGATCATGCAATTCCATCGCACACTCCCCGAAATGTAACCGATAAAAAACCGACAAGCTGGCAACTCGGCGACGGTGTTCAAGGCTCTGGAGCTTTGACTTAACCAATGCTTCATCGCCGATGAGCCTCCTGGCCCGCTTTTCGATAGTTCATTATGACCCGCTGGTCAATAATGTGATTTGAATTTGGAATCTCACATGCTCAGCTAAATTGGCAGTATAGTTCTAACAAACACCCTTTGGTGCCAGAAAGAGGAAAGCTATTCTCGATACCCTTACTACACGTGGATGATATTCTCGATTTCCTACAAAATCATAACGACTGCTTCTTCATATCGTTGCCATGTTTTCGAAGACATAATATTGTAAGAATAATTAGATAACTACGAACCATTTTTTAAAAGGAATGGAATAACATTAAAACTGGCATTAATAATAACAAATACCGTACCGCAACGTAATACCGTAATAGTAATTGGCTGTAACATTAGTTAATTTATTTATTATTTTCTCACAGTAGGTGTAAAAAGTAGAGTATCCTCCTGTGGGCTAAAGGTGTCTTTGCCTTGGCCTCGCTTGAATCCCTCGCTGCATTCAGGATTCTTGTATTAACTCCCTCGCTTTGCTCGTGAGTTAAATCCCGATTAACTCCCTCGCTTTGCCCGTGAGTTAAATCCCGAATCCTCCATTGCGCTCGAGATTCAATATGACGCCCGTGACATAAGACACAACTTTAGCCCCTCGGTGCATAATCTACTATTGCACTTGGTGCAGACCGGACGCCCTCAATCAACTTGGAAGTATACAGAGTTGTTAATACTCTTTTAGCGTAATGTAATTTGTTTAAAAAATGGGAGGAATGCTAGTAAAGCTGCTATTTTTACAGCTCTATATATTTCACACGAAAATCAAAACAAACAAGACAACAATAAAGAAATAGTTCTGAATTATTATACACAATTATTCTAATAATTGATGGACATGGCAATTTGCATTCGTTTGTGTTCAGAAATGCGATTTTTGCCGAGGGACATTAAGTAAATAACCGAATTGTACATAGTACCTAAAAATTAATAATTACATGTCAAAAGGGGTTATATCAAACAATCTAGGAGAATATTTACTGTTTCATGACAATTTATTTCATCTTTTCAATATAAAATTTAGAGTAAAACTTACTCTGTTCCGGAGGACGGGGCAACAAAGTTTACTTCTTTGAAAACTTTATGTCAGTATTTTATAGAGACCTCGACTGAAGAAATTATTACGAGAGTCTTGGAGGAGATTGTTTGAAAGAGACAAACGATGCCAGACGTCCTTCGCTTGCAGCTCCCGAGAGAGATGCAAGAGTCTATTAAGGTCTATTTATGTGTGTTATAAGATTGTGGCCAGACGAACGTTTGTGTCGTTCTATTTGTTCCTTCTCTACACTCAAGTTACTCAGTGTTAACTTAAGTAACTTAGTTTGGCGATCTTAAAAATGATAGTTCTGGTCCGATCCCACGCCTTATTATCCCTAGCACCTGGGCGACCGAACTCTCCCTGGGTGAAAATAGAGAAAACGACGTTTTCTAAAAATGAAACATAGCTAGATCGATTTATCGCCCCCAAAGGCCGTGAAAGTTCCTGCATACAAAATTCCATATACGCTGCATCTGCTGATTCAGATTATATATGTGGGAATGTATGAGTGTAATGTGTTACTTAAGTGGCAACACTGATGGAAATAATAGTACTAATAAGATGATGGAGTGACAACACTGTGTGAAAGAGCAAGCAAGAGAGAGGACACGATTTTGAAGACAAAAGTCGTTAGGTTGTATGCTCTACCTAATTGTAACGATTTTTTCAGAAGAATAATTCTAAAAGAAGTCAAATTTGCTCAACCTGTTTTATTTTAGGAGATCCTACAATAAACATACTATATGTATATATATATATATATATCCAAGAATTGCACGTTTAAATGTATTAGATAAAATCTCAATAAACTGTTATTTTAAAAAGGTGACATTAATGAAATGTTTGTAAGATGTAATAATATGAAAGTCGTTTTTTCAACGATAGAAATCTACACTATTCCTCGTTGTTATCATCTTTGTTCCCCTTGAAAATGCAAGATTTCTGTAAGATAGACCACAAGACTACAGGAGTGAAGTGAGTGAAGTCGTCAAAAAGTCAGGTCATTATTTAAAAGAATACATTCTTCCAGTTGTAGGGACGTATATAGAACTCAAAAGCACAGCCAGTCTACAACTATTCATCAAAAAGGAAATAAGTAGCTCTATAAAAATGTCTCACGTTACTGAAACCGTTACCTCTCTGGGAAATATTCGGGGAAATCTTCGATACGGGCTGTAAATCCGGCAGTCTTTATCCTACAATCTACACTTAACACGCCTACTAAATTAAGCCTTATATGTTCCCTTTTTAGCCACATTCCACGATTTACAATGATCCCTAGAGAGCATCAAGAGACCCAGACAAAGCCACATTATATCAGTGAAAATCATTGTCAATAAAAAAATAATACAAAAAAATCAAACCGACTGCCAAAACAAAACACTACAAAGCGAAAAATTACTTTCTTGCCCGAAGTCGGTGTATTTGGTACCTATTGTTTTCGGCACCTACTTCGGGGAAAAAAGTTATTTTTCGTTATATAGTGTTTTATTTTGAAAGTCGGTTTGATTTTTTAGTTTTGCTAGGTACCTCCAATTAGCATGAAAATGAAAATTTATAGCCAAAGTACATCTCATGACGATTCCAATAAGCACAAACACAACTAGTAAACATTGTTTTTTTTCGGAGCTCCAGTGCCTACCTTCAGGCTTCATCATCGGTTAACTATTCGAGTTTTTTTTTTTTTTTAAACTTAATCCACTTCACGAAATGATACTATCTGAGTGCACATGATTGCATTGCTGATGAAAATACCAAAATCGCTATATGTATGCCTATAATATTTGAGGACTTCCCTCGATTTCTCCAGGATCCCATCATCAAATTCTGTCCCATTGTCAGAATTACAATGGGACCACCTGGAAAGTATACCTTTTCAAACAAAAGAAGAATTTTCCAAATTGGTTCAAGCGTCTTTGAAAAAAAAAGATTCCAACGAATTGAGAACCTGCTCTTTTTATTAAGTCGGTAAAATAGGACAAAGTGCATGGAATTGACATTAGCTACAAAAATGTGACGAGCCAAAACCCAAAAAATCATAATATTTGACAGTTGAATAAGTTGCTTCACTGTGAAAATAACAGATATTTTCAGACATTATTCTTCAGAAACACGATTAACAACGCCCAAGAGTCCTATTTAATTAAACACATTGTTTCTAAAAAGTAATCCTTAGAAAATAAAGTAAAAATCAGACTTTAGACACAGAAGACACGTCTCTGTAATGAATAAATGACCGACGACAATGAGATAACGAGCAGTAAAGTGTACAGCTGGTTACAGGACATTGTCATCATTAGGTACTAGGAGAGCAGCTAATGATGTCGGTGACAATACTTAGGTACGACTGTTCGTTGGTAAAGAAATAATGCAGTGACTGCAGTGAGTAGAGCTGCAGAAAATAAATGAAACGTTGGCTTTTACGGGGCTTATTTTATAAAAATCTCTGAGCTGTTTAGCAACTGATTTGTAGATTCTTTATTTAATTACTTTAAACAAATATTAGTTAATGCAACGGTAATATAAGAAGGGGTGGAGATATAAGTATCACACGAGTGTTTTAATACTTAATTATATGCCGTCGCATACACTATTTTATCTTCACTCAACAATTCACAACAACAATTTACATTCACATTTACAATGTTTTGCTACCTATATGATAATGCTATTGCGGCTTATAAAATCTAATATGTTATTGAACCTGTCTGTTACCTTCTGAAAAACAAAATTCTTGTTTATTATTTCACCAATTTCAGGGTGAACTTAAACCAGGAAAGCATAATTGCATAGATATGTATTAAGTAATGATTTGCATTGCTGATAAATGAAAATGCATTCACGATTCACTGTCAGAGACTTTTCTAAGGTTCTTTTAACTAAAGAAGCTAATACCTACGTTATTTCTACTGCACCTGACAAAAGATATGATATTTTTCAAAGAGAGTTATAATAACCCTCTGAGTGGCTGTTGGTTGTCGGTATTTGTTTGTAGGTACCTATTATGGCAAACATTGATTAAGCACTTTAATAAAATAAAAAAAACAATTTTCAACAATAAATCGACAATTTTTAATAGAAAATCGATTATAAATTCCCTATGCGGCTTTTTGTCCATCATTTCTCTATTAGATATTCTGAGTGGAATGCCTTAAGGGCCTCAGCATAATACCAGGGCATCATGGCATAGTCGGACCCCGATTAATGTCATTGTCACCTCACTCGATGTTTTTGATAGCCCGGGCCTAACGTGAGGGATTAGTGTAGGACCCAAATGTCAACCTTATCATAGATTCGGACTAAAATATTTATGTTCATGTGGATAGAAGTGGAAAGCAGTATGTTTAAATAATGGGAGACTGGAATTGAAAATACAAATCAAATTTAGATTGAAATGTTTTATTGACCAACGAAATATATTATGGCCTGTGTCGAATATTTATCCTCGTTTTAACCCATAAAATACATGGAACGATAATCCCTTAATAGTTTTATATGGCTATATCTGATACCTGTTTTACTTTTTTACCGACTTAAAAAAATGGAGGTAATCAATTCGACATGAATGTATACAATATTGTTGAACTCGCACAATATTCACATAAGTTACTTTGTATGGGCTTCTAAACACGTGTGCTAAATTTCATAAGTGTATGTATGTTTGTGCACGCATTTCTCCGAAACTACTTATCGGATCGTGAACATTCTTTTTTGATTGGTTTAGGCATCTCTCAACTCAGGCAATAATGCTAATGCAAATTTCATCGAAATCGGATAAGCAGTTTTCAAGATATGGAACATATAACCGTACTCTTTAGTGACAAACAGCACGAATGTGTAAATTGAATTATTTTATTATGGGTATTTTGTCAGTCCTTTAGGTGCATTGGTACTTAATAGAACTTGCTATCTTTTTAATATTAGTGTACTAAAACTAAAAACAAAGTAATAAAATTTTACAAAAATAAAAACAGATCGCGACAAGGCCGCCTTTTTAACCGACTTACAAAAAAAGGAGGAGGTTCTATGTTCGACTTTATGTTTGTTTTTTTTTTTTTTTTTTTTTTTTTTTTTTTTTTGTGTATGTTCACCGATATCTCTGTCAATTGTGGACCGATTTTGAAAACTCTTTTTTTGTTTGAAAGAATATGTTTCGAAATTGGTCCCATTTTAATTTGGTGAAGGTCTGATGAAGAACTTCGGAGATACACAACAGAACTCTTCAATAAATAACGGCAAAACTCTCGGGATTGCTGCAATCGCTTGTCAGTTTGTTGTTTATACCATTTCATAACATAACATCACGCCAGTACGCTCTAAAGGGGTACACAGATCTCTCATTTCACCGGTTATGTTCAAGTTTCATATTATTCGGTTAATCTATTTTGGAGTTATAGGGACCTTAATAAACAACTTGCTATTAGGTAGGTAAAACTAAAAAGAGAAAAATAAAAAAACTTTTTTGCAAAAAAATACTACCGACTTACAAATGAAAAACTACAAAGTGAAAAATAACTTAATTTTTGGAAGTCGGTGTCCATATCGCAAAAAAACTGGTACCTACGAAAGACACCGACTTCCAAAAGTTAAGTTATTTTTCACTTTGTAGTTTTTCATTTGTAAGTCGGTAGTATTTTTTTGCAAAAAAGTTTTTTTATGTATGTTTGCTTTCATTTTAATGTTTCTTTTTGTATTGTCTTATCTTGGTGTACAATAAAGTATATAGATAAATAAATAAATAAAGCGACTTCAAAAGCAAAATACTAAAAAGTGCAAAATAACTTTCGTTTCGGAAGTTGGTGTGGAAAAACGATAAAAAAAAAGACACAGGCTTTCAAAACGAAAGTTAATTTGCTCTTTTTAGTATTTTGGTTTAGAAATCGGTTTATTTTTTTGAGAAAACTTATTTAAATTGCGGTACAAATATGTATGTAAGTGCCTAATCCTATAGTGCAAAAGAAGAATGTCTAAACTTGGCAATAACATGCACTTTCTAAACTGACTGGAAAACCTGTACAATTATCCAGAAAAAAGATCTATGACTCTACATATACGATGGGTAAAAAAGAAAATAAAAATAAAATCTTAAAGTAATGCACTAATGAAGAAAACCTCTCAATCCACCTAATTGATGAGCTACCCATACCTAAACCGATGTATACTCCTACGTGTAGAAAAGCATTCTCACCCTTATTGGCCGTATCTATACATCGTTCGTTCGAAGATATTAAGTACCGACGTTTTGCCAACCCGTCTGCCCCGACCCTTATCACTTATTGTTACGATCTGCGGAAGATAAACAGCTGATACCTTCTATTGTTTTCTGATTTCCTGGTACAAGAGGCCTTATGGGCCCCATAGATTGCTTATGGTTCCATCCATTTGTTATCGTTATCCATTGATAGTGAGACGAACAAAGGTCCATAGGCTTTTATGTGCTGGGTATACTTACTGGGACAGATGTTTTAATGTGTCTTTAAATAAATGATCCGGTAGATCACCTTATATCTCTTCGAGCAAATAAACTTATACAACACAATGATTTGTTACAGTAGTCACAGCGGATCTTTGTGTCTCTGAGGTTGGCTGCAAGACCCTGCGCAGTTGCTATTTTTATGTCAATGTTGAAGTAAAAGATAGCATTGTATAACTGTCTCTTTCAGTCGCTTACTTTTATCGCATCCAGTAAGCGATAGGCGCTTACTGGATGCAGTATTCGATGACAAACTGTATCTCTCGCAATAGTTCGCAAAACCTAACTACAGAGACCCAAACATCCGCTGAGACTACTGTACTATATTTTAACGCTAGGCAGCATACCAATGTTTTACCATTGTTTTTTCGCCATCCTCAGATACTACTGCATGTAAACAAGAATTAGCGGCGCCGTGTACATTGCAACCAACAATGGCGGAAATAGTTAAGTCGCCAGGTGATTGGAAACAAAACAAGCCAACAGATGAGTGGACTGTGATGCAACGTGGACGACATAAGAATCGATTTATTGGAAAGATGGGAAAGGCAATAACCAGTGTGGAAACAAAGTTCAAAGCGGCGGAAACAAAGATTCCTTTGTTTATTTCCAATGTAAACAAAGATACACTAGAGGCCGATATATGTGAATATATATATAATAAGACTCAGGAAAAAGTCTCTCTTGAAAAAGTTGTCATGAAGAAAGAAAGGTCGTACAATTCTTTTAAAATATTCTCAATTAATAAAATTGAAACCTTTTTAAATGATAACTTGTGGCCAGACGGGATAACATTTAGGAGATTCATACGATTTAGACCTCGGAATTCCGGTAAAGATGACATACAATTAAATGAAGAGTACGTTAGTAAGCTATAACTGCAAAAATATTAAAAGAAGTATGGAATGTGTGAGAACTTTATGTAAATCGGCGGATGTGATAGCCCTCCAAGAAACTTGGCTGCTGCCATACGATACACAAGTATTGGGTGATATTGACGACAACTTCGGCTACACGGGGAAGTCGGCGGTGGACTTGACTGCTGGAGTGCTGCGAGGCAGACCTCACGGCGGGGATGCGATACTGTGGCGGAAGAGTGCGTTTCGCAATGTTACGGTGGTGAAGTGCACAAGTGAGCGTATTGTTGCGATTAAAGTAATGACTGGAGCTGGACGTGAAATGTTAGTTATGTGCGTGTATATGCCAACTGACCAAACTGTGAACTTGCCGGAATTTACTCAGTGTTTGGGTGAGTTGAATGCAATTATACAAGACAATAGTATCGAAGTAGTATTTATGTTGGGGGATTTCAACGCACACCCTAAAGCTACATTATGTTGTGAACTTCTTGATTTTTGTGAGGAAAATGACTGGATATGTGCCGATCTAGTCAAATTAGATCTGAAACATATACTTTTCAAAGTGAAGTACATGGATGTAAGCGATGGCTGGACCACTGCGTGGTAACCAAGTCAGCATAGCAGTCTGTGGTTGATATAATGGTTCTCAATGATGTATATTGGTCTGATCATTTCCCTTTAAAAGTGACTTGTAATTTAGAAGTAATTAAAGCTAAAGTAGAGGTTCCAAATTTTTTATGTAATAATATTGTATGGAGGGGTAAGAGAATTAGAAGAAATCCAGAAATATCATATGTTTCCTAATGCACTTCATGAATGTGCTGATAGTATGTGTCAGAACATACAACACAGATTTGTAATTGACAACTTATACAACAATATGGTTAATATATTAAGTCAGGCTTCGGCAAACAGTCGCAGTCTCTTACCTAGGAAGCCAGCTAATGTTAAGTGTGTCCATGGTTGGAACAAGCATGTCAGAGACGCCCACGGGCAGGCTAGACTGGACCATCAATTGTATGTCTTAGGTGGTAAACCAGGTAGTGGACCTTTGTATGATAAAATGTGTGAAAGTCGACGAGTTTTCAAGTCCCGCTTAAAGTACTGTCAGAACAATCAGGATCAGATAAAAATGGATGTCCTGGCCTCACAACATTCTGATAAAAAAATTAATAAGTTTTGGAAGGGCACTAAGCGTTTAAATGGTAAGGCTGGTCTGCCCGTGTGCGTTGATGGCATCAGTGATGCTAAAATGATTGCAAATTCATTTAAGGATCATTTTCGGGTGGAATCCTCCTTGTTGTCGGGGTCTGATACTGAACGTTGCCCAGTAGAAAAACCTATTGGGTTTTCAGGTAAGGATGTGGCTGACATTATTAAACATATGAAAAAAGGGAAGTCACCTGGTCATGAGGGACTCAGTGTCGAGCACTTGCAGCATGGGGGAGTTCACCTGTATAGGGTTTTAGCCATGTTTTACACTTTTTGTATTAGGCACTCATATTTACCATCTAATCTTATGAGAACAGTGGTTGTACCAATAGTGAAAAATATCAATGCTGATATCTCTGATAGAAGTAACTACAGGCCGATTTCTTTAGCTACTATAATCGCAAAGGTGTTTGATGGGTTATTGGATAGAAAACTTGATAGTTTTGTAACATTACAGGATAGACAGTTCGGTTTCAGAAAGGGGTTGTCAACTGAAAATGCAATACTGTCTCTGAAACACACTGTTGATTATTATGTAAAAAGGCAAACACCAGTATATGCATGCTTCTTGGATTTGTCCAAAGCTTTTGATCTGGTGTCATATAATGAGCTTTGGACAAAGGTAAGAACTGCAGGTGTCCCAGCCGATCTTGTGAATATCCTCTCCTACTGGTACAGTGAGCAGCTTAACATAGTAAGGTGGGGAAATGTATACTCAGATGAATATTCTTTAGAGTGTGGCGTCAGGCAGGGCGGGCTGACTTCGCCTCGGCTCTTTAATATGTATGTTAACCAGCTGATTGAGGAGCTCAGCAGCATGCATGTTGGATGCCATATTGATGACATATGTGTCAATAATTTAAGTTATGGCGATGATATGGTGCTGCTGAGCCCCTCAATTGGGGGTCTCAGACAGCTGTTAAAGGTGTGTGAGGGTTATGCTGCAGAACATGGCCTGAGGTACAACGAAAGTAAAAGTGAGTTCATGTTATTTAAATGTAAAAATAAAAACAATATCTTTATACCACCTATATTACTTAATGATGTACCTCTAGGTCGTGTTGCACAGTTTAAATATCTGGGACACATTGTAACTGAAAATTTGAGTGACGAATTAGACATTGAGAGGGAGCGCAGGGCATTGTCGGTGCGCGGTAATATGTTGGCACACAGGTTCGCTCGATGTACTGCTCCTGTTAAAATAACGATGTTCAAGGCATTCTGCCAGACGTTCTACACGAGCGGCCTGTGGGCAAACTTTACGCAAAAAGCCTACAATGCCTTGCGCGTCCAATATAATAATGTGTTCAGGGCTCTGTTTAGGCTCCCTCGATATTGCAGTGCATCAACAACCTTGCCTTTTACCTATATGGACTTTTTTGTCTGAAATAAATGTTTTTTTTTATTTTTTTATTTAATGTTTACCTAATTTTGTGAAAATAATTTGGAAAAGGAAATCACATGGAAAATATTCTAAGCACAAACTCTACTAGACAGTAAAGACGAGTGGTTTATTGTCATGAACATGTCTACACCATCTGCCTCCGGAAAATACGCCTTCTTCCCTCCCCTAAGAACTCGGGAGATGTTTTCCATTGTCTACGCATTCAATTAACCCCTTATCATTTAGATAGATATTTCTAATAATCTTCATCATAATTTCAGCCGACGTCTACAACTGGACATAATGTAGATTTCCTATCCTAAATCTTTCCGATCCACTCTTTGAAATAGAGATGTTATCACAATCTCGCCATCATTTCAATTTCTCAGAAACGTCACAGAACTGCATCTTTATCATAATTATCTCTTCTAAACTGGGTTACTAGGAGTTCAGAAAGCGCACACAATCACTGCAATTGTGACAGATCTTCGCACAAGTCTGTTAATTGGTCAAGAGCTCCTAATAAACGCTGTAGCCGCTCTAATTGGTCAGCGGTGACAAACACTTCCAATGCAGACGTGCTGGCATTCAATCAATTATATTTATATGGTTGTCACTTAATAGTGCCATACAATATCAGTTTGA
This sequence comes from Orthosia gothica, assembly GCA_949775005.1. NCBI lineage: Eukaryota > Metazoa > Arthropoda > Insecta > Lepidoptera > Noctuidae > Orthosia > Orthosia gothica. The sequence goes on from OX459068.1 coordinate 5,385,887, forward strand.
TTGGTCCTTGAAATGTACAAGTTATAATTTGTTTCACACATTAACCACGCATTCAATTGAAAAGTCCAATCTAAACTTATATTTGTAAAGAGATAAAACTGTAAAAAAATTGATAAGAAGTTAGGTTAGGTTAAAACGGGCTGGTTTCCGCAACTCCTCGACCAAGCGCGTATTTTGCGTAAGAAGAAGAGAGAAGAAGTTATTTGTAGGTAGACATTTTTGGATCCAGTTATGAAAATTATTTTAGTAAGAGGACTGCACTATATCTTTGCTTGCCGTAGGCTGCTCCTTACTCTGGTTCCTATGTATGTATGGGATATGCTACAGAAGCGAAGAAGCATCAAAAACCCAGTGTAGGGGAGACTAGGGAGATTTGATCCTACGGAAGACTTGGTTCATAATAAAGTTACTTGCTATTTCAAATTGTTTTAAAATGGTAATTGCAAGTCTACAGTATTACTGCCTGGGAAATAAAACTAATAGTAGATCTAGTACTAGTTTGAATTTTGAAATAAACTGAAGATATTTAGGGGCTGTATAATGTTTAGGGTTCCGTACCCAAAGGGTGAAAACGGGACCCTGACTCCACGATCCGTCTGTCTGTCCGTCTGTCACCAGGCTGTATCTCATGAACTGTGATAGCTAGACAGATGAAATTTTCACAGATGATGTATTTCTATTGCCGCTATAAAAACAAATACTAAAAACCGAATGCAATAAATATTTAAGTGGGGCTCCCATACAACAAACGTGTTTTTTTTGCCGTTTTTTGCGATTATGATACGGGGTTCCGTAAAAAACGGCAAGAAACGTGTGCGAGTCCGACTCGCACTTGGCCAGTTTTTTTATATACCAAGTCTCCCGTAGAACCAAGTCACCCCAGTCTTCAATACTATTATGAAACTACCAAATGACTGGGACTCAAAAATCTGGAAGGAGTCATTAAATCAACATGTACGTAAATGCACCGCGTTCGCTTTTCAATAAATGTGCAAATGTTTTGAATATCGAATCCATTTGAAATGAACATTCGACTGCTCGACTCTTGATTAATTTATGATCGATTAATATTTGGTTTTAGCCACGGAACAGAAAAAACAGTGGAAATGCAAAGTAGGCGTGGCACGCGTGTCACTAATAGGCGATTCCACGCAAACTTGATTCCAGTCGTGTTCTAACATCGCGGCGAGTTGCTAGTCTCGCGACAAATTTATATTTCCGTAACTATGCCGTTTCGTTCCATTTTGGAGTGCAAAAATGATAGTAGGAGAAAGAAACTTAAAAATGGAGGTGTTTGTGTGTGAAACATTAGTAAATTTCAATTTACTAATAATTTAATAAAATGTTAGTTAAAATCAACCTTACACGATTAACATATAGTTTATTTTGGTATGAACATATTCACTATTTCGTTCTCGAAAGTTCTTCGCTACTCAATTAGGGATGTAGTCGTGTCGGGAATTGATTTTTTAGATAGATATCGATAAGAGAAAATAGAAACCTATGTTTTCTTTTATATTATGTGGATTAAATATTTCCAAAAAAAATTGGACTATGCTGTATTCCATGCATAATTATTATTGCAATGATTATACCGGCTACTTACCTACCATATCTACCCTACTACCACCTACCCACTAGGGTAGGTGAACAGTAATAGATTTATATACAGTAATATTTTATTTTTAAATAATACTACGTCATTTGTCCTACAGTTTTACTGATCTAAAAAATAGTTTAATTTTTTCGAATCGAGATATCGGATATCTATCGATATCGATAATGTAATTAAAAATGTAATGTTACTTCCTTAATCGAGTAGCAGTTAATATGGATCTATCACACGAATGTCAACCTTACGTCAAACGCAATACAGTTTATAATTGCAATCACTGAGAATACCGCCATCTATGGGTGGGTAGCGGAATTTACTTGGCAATTGAATCTAGTTTGACTTTAGATTACAAAACGTCGTAAATACTTTCTACACTAACGCAAAATAAATCCTATTTAAAGAGAGTGAAGATTGTTTTCCAGATGTAGGATCTCTGACTTATGCTAGTTTTAACTAAAATTATAACGACAAATCAAACGATCGGCTTATTTGTAGTGCATTATATGATTATCAGTTTATTTGTGTGAGTTTGGCGACAACGGTTCCCATAGTAATTTTGCTGCATTGCACTTCCACTGTTTTTTCTGTTCCGTGGTTTTAGCGTAGAGGACTCACAAGTGTTCCAGGCGTCAATTTGGAGAATAAACATTTTGAATATAGATTCACACGCGACCATAGACATGTCGGGAACATGAAATTGAAATTGGAATTAAGGTTTGGTATACTACTAATTGATGGTGTAGTACTGGCATGATGTATCTCTTCAGAAACATGGGCTCCTGGTTCCTAGGAGCAATGTGTCATCTTTTTGTGGTGACCGTTATTGATTTAATTATTGTAGATGTTTGAAGAATATGGTTTTACGCCTGTTAAACAGAAGACCGAGGTATAATGTGATTGATCAATCGCTAGATCGTGCTCAGCATTATAAATAAATATGCAAGCAAGTTGCTTACAGGACCAGCCAAAGTCTTTGTCCTAAGTCAGTCAAGTGTAGATAAAAGAAAACCCGACAGCTTAAGAAGCCGACTGCACAGCAGGCTTTTCTTCTTGTTTACGTCTTTTTAGTTCGCTTCTCAAGCAGTTGGGCTTTTTGGTATTTTGAATTACCTTTTTTATTATTTTTTAGTTAAAACATGTTACATTTAAACGTATAAGTGTTTTATATTTTTGAAATCACCTCTTAATACCCTTTATTTTGATACCCAACAAGATGGGTTTGGAAGAAAAATAAAATTCGCCCACAATATAGCGCTCAAAAGCCGACATTTTTCTATTTTCACATAAAAATGTAGCCAGTGCACTGCAAGGTTAAGACGAATCGATTGACGTAAGAATCATCAAAATCGGCCAACGCGTTTGGTCTCTAGAACGCCACATAGGAACAAACATACATACATAAATAGACTGATAAACACACTACCCTCCTTCGGCAGTCGCATAAAAAGAGTTGCATCTCTCATCCTGTATAAAAGGGGTAGTACAACACAATATGACAAAAAGATCTGTAGTCAGATGTGCAGTCAGAAATCCATCGCCTATTATGTGGCCTTTAGAGGTTCAATACACACTATATACTTGTAGCTCGTAAAGTCGTCACCGAACCTCAAAACGAAGCCTACCTGTTTATTTACTGCTAAAACGTACTATGTAATACGTAACTTAAATCGATGATATTTAATATACCAAACGAACGTAACCCACGCTTAATATTCAGGGCCCTCTACACCTTATCTAACCCCTGGGGATAATATAGAGGATAGATAAAAGTAGAATTTATAATTGTTTTATTATGAACACGTATTATTTAGGCGATATGAATGCGAAATGTGGAGTAGATACAAACTTTATTAAGGTAGTTGATATGGGAAAAATTGGGAGACCCGACTTTGTTTAACGGAGAAGATAAATATAGACAGAGATAGGTTTTGGATAACTGAAATGTTAATAAGAGAAAATATTAGGCGATATTCCTCTCTCCTAGATACTGTATCGATGACCTGGTGAAGGTTGTGGGGATCCGCTGCATGCGGGACGCACGGGACCGGTCAATGTGGCTACGATTATGGACTGCCTATGTCCAGCAGTGGACGTCTTTCGGCTGATATGATGATGATGAGATACTGTATCTAAAATGTTGCAGGTAGTCCGGTCTAAAATAGACATTAATTACACCTTGCTAAATTCCAAAGAAGCAGAAAATTTACATGAACTTAAAGGATACCATTATAATGAAATAGTGAAAAATCGTCATCGATTCCATGTGTGCAAAAGTTTTTATTCAAGGTCAAAGGGTACAAAAATCTGTTGTTTGCTTAATTCTCGCCAATTAATGATTTTACTGCGTATTGCGCAGAGGCAAGTTGGTTCCTTGTTCAATTGTGCACAAAAAAATCCTACATAAGATTCACTAATGTTCATTAGTTTTCGAGATATGAGCCAAAATATTTTTTTTACAAAAACCTGTGCGTATGGTAATTTAATTATGTTTTTATGCTCAAGAGAGCTGTTCAACATTCAAATTGACGTTTTCTGTTATGTTTTCATATTTTGACAGCAATATGAACAATTATGGGTACTTAAAATACGTAAAATTAGAAAGTTCACCGTACTGAAATATACCCCATTTTTGTTAGTGAAGTGCACTTCAAGAATACCTTCCTCTATTTTTCGGGCTAACTTGTCCGGACTAAGGGTCCATAATTGTTTCTGTTTCTTATATTCAGCACCTGTTTAAATTTGATATTAAGTAGGTTTTAAGAATAGATTTGTTTGAAGTTTGAACATAACGAATCTGTCTACTTTTTTAAAGTCATCAACCACGGGTTGCCGTTTATTTCATGGCTTATTAATTTGTTATGTACAAGCCATATGAGATTCCCCCAACTGCAGAAATAACGAACTTCAGAATAATCTGATGCTTTTATTGCTGTTGTGGGTGTGTGACCTACCTACTTTTTATGTACTTATCCTTTCAGGGGAAACAGGTGTAGCGTTATTTGTTTCCGCATAACAAACTTCTATCCTTTATGCACTCCTAGTAGGGATATTTATGAATATCCTTCTTTTATCTTGTGCATTTCATGGTATAGACCAACAGAAACGACCTATCTTCAGTTATAGGGACAACCTGCGGAGCGAGCACAGCTTACTGTGACAGGCTTGTGTCACACATTTTTATCACAGTTTGGGAGCAAAACCCGTGTTAAAATGCGTGACTCAAGCCTATCGCAGAGGCCGTGCTCGCCCGGCTGGTGTGGACAAGGATCGTTATTTATGTACAGAATTTCAGTTTCCATTGCAACGTCTGATATAGGTAATATCAGTAAATGAATTTAAGATTTTTGTACTTAAGGCCCTTAAACCTCGAGTATCTTTTCCACAATTTGCTTCACCATATTCTTTTAAAAAAACTTGGTGACAATTCCTCGGTTCCGTGCTCATTATTAATATCACGTAAAGGAAGGTAGATAGGAAGGATCCTGCAATCTAGACTTATTGGATAACCGGTTTATCTGTCTGGCTTCCATCCTTAACTAAGTTACATTCGCGTTTTTTGCTTTATGATTCAGAATATCGGTTTTTTGTTAAGGAGATTGGGAGAGATCGTGAGGTAGGGATTACAATGTTTAGAAATTTAGAACAATTTTTTGAAGACACTTCGTTTGCTATGGTAGCCTGGTACGCTACTTATAATTATGATATCTCAAAAAAAAACAAATTCGTAGAATTTCTGTCAGTTTTTAAGAAACCTAATATATAAATAAAGAAAGAAAAATATTTATTTGTGACCCGCACAGGAGACAAGAGAAATAAGCAAAATATTAAACAATAATAAAAATAAAACATCGCGACCAAAAAGGCCCCTATCCGAGCATGTGCAGCGAAATCCAAAAAGGAGATAACGCTGCGCTGATATTCTGATAAGGCCCACTTTTGATGCCACGGACACATTTACGGAAACGGAAAATACTTAAAAAATAAAATAGAATATATAAATAACAAACAAAATAGTTTAAACACAGAAGGTGGGGCAAAGTATAATACTAATATATAAATAAAACATATTAAATGTAGCTACACCTATGTAGTCCGACGTAGTAAATGATGGTGGAGTTGAATTCAGAAATGGCTACTGAAAATAAAAGTATGTATCTTTGAATAGTTTATTCTGTCTGGAAATATATGCAATCTTGCATGCATCAACAAAGAGACGAAGACAGGGAAGACTTAAGTGCTCCTGACCAGAACATGCACCACATACTGGAGTGCCCCTAATGCCTAAACATCTGTATTTTAAGAATCTAATGAACGCCACTCACGCAGCTATTAATGTGAACGTCTCAAGGGACCAAATTATATAAAAAGTTAATCATGTATCAAATGGAAAAGAAGAAGAGCAACATAGACAACCCAAAGACTACAAATATTTTTTAACCGACTTCAAAAATGAGGAGGCTCTCAATTCAACTGCAGTTTATTTTTTTCTTTTGTGTTACCTCAGAACTTTTTACTGGGTAACCGATTTTGCTTTCTCATGTGGTTTCATTTAAAATTGATTAAGATCTGGGGGGTAACCACAAGCTCTTAGAGTAAGGTTATTTTGAGATCGAGTAAGGGACAGATGTATCTGACTTGTATACATCTGTCACTTACTCGATCTCAAAATAACCTTACTCTAAGAGCTTGTGGGTTACCCCCCTGATGAGAAACTTCGGAGATATACGACAGAACTCTTCCATAAAAGAAAAGAAATGTTCTCGGTATGGCTGCACTCGCATGTCCGTTTATTGTTTACACCATTTCATAACAACATCACGCTGATCTAAAGGGAAACGCAGATGTGTACAGTTTACCTTTGTGACCTCTAATTTCACCGATTCTGTCCAAATTTCATGTTACTCGGGTAACTAAAAATAAACTATTTTGTTTTTTACAAAAATATACATCTGATCTCCAAATAAAACACTACAAAGTGAAAAAATACCATCAATTTCGGAAGTCGGTGCCAAAAAACGATTAAACTAAAACATGAATACCTACTTCTGAAATTGAAGTTTAGTGTTTTTATTTGAAAGTCGGTTGTATATTTCTGTAAAAAAGTTTTTTTTAGATTACATTAAGGTTTTTGAAATACATAATACTAGTATTAACTAGTTCATATACTCGTTGCTCGCGTTTAGGTACCCAACACACTCTCTACTGAGACGACAGATGTTTAAATGAGTCCAAACTAAACGTGTCCCTATTTACGATACCGACGGAGAGCTATACTTAGTGCTAGAATATTGACAAATTGCTAGACTACCCACGAGGTGGCTAGACTTGCAATTTGCGGTGCGAGGACCAGCTGATACAATCTGTAATCCTTTCATAACAATACATTTAGTAATTGAACATCACCACTCACACCTGGTCTCCTGGTATGAGTTAGGCCATCGACTATTCAGAATTATTAACAGATGCTGGATTTCTGTCAACACATCTCAATAAAAAATTGATATTTTGTTACCATTTTAGACAGAAATTAAATTATGCTTAGCTCCTACTCTATTTAAAATCTACTTCTTAAGTTTAGACACAACTCTGTTTAGCTTTATCAATCAACCCTTGACTAGCGTCGGTCGTGTTTGTGACGTGCTTGCGGGTAGGGCGAGAAACGCGAGATGTTTGGCTGGAATCGTGTCCTACCCTCATTATCCATTCCTGGTACAATGCCTTCTTAGTAACAGGTGCGAACGAGACTGCCACAGGGACCTGCGTATGTCGAAAGTGACAGCCATGTCAGACTGACAGACGTCAACCAGAACCATATATTGGCCTGCGAGTCCTGTGCGGGCCTCTTTCCTTCACATCAACTCGTCGACAGCTGTCTACTCTCGGACGTCCAATTCCAGGTATTTGTGCTTTCCCTAAACCCTATTGTAGGTGAGTTACCAACCATATTGATCCAATCGCTTATCATCTTCCTGTGTATCGAAGCCAGCCTGTCTCGTATCTGCGTTGCCCTTTAACCGGTGCAACCATTGGGTGTCTAGAGGTTGAAGAGTTGATTACTAAGACAAAAGTGTGTAATAGAATAGAATAGGCCTTTATTTGCTTAGAATGTAAGTACATAAAGATAAGTTGTTAAATTATAAAATAGGATCCATGTACATATGCTACATTCCTTAATATAACATTCAAATGTAAAACAAAGTTGAGGATAATAAAGACTTTCCAAAAAACAATTTAAGAAATCCTGCATAGAATAACCTACAGTACCAATTAAGCCCAATTATATCTCACTAGCTGACCCCCGCGGCTTCGCTGCCGTCAAAATTATAGTCTATGTTACTCGGGAATAATCTAGCTTTAGCATAGGTGAAAGAATTTTAAATTCGGTCCATTAGTTTCGGAGCCTATTCGGTACAAACAAACAAAATAATCTTTCCTCTTTATATTATTGGTATAGATTAGGTAATATAGTTTTCCCTACTTGTTGTATATTTGTCTATCTATGTTGCCATGACCCTTCCAACTGACAGAACCCTTTGGTCTATCGAAGGACCCCATAGGTAAAGAAAGGTCGACTTATTTTTAGCATGGTAGATAAACCTACACCATCTACACAAACTATAATAATAACATCCAATATAGCAAAGCAAACAACCAATGTTTTGATTCGTTCGTTCTTTCATTGTTCAACAAGGAATATCTATTTACTTAACTGTCCATCTACAAATTCAGTCATCCTACATATAAAAGAAAGAAAGAAAAATATTTATTTGTGACCCGCACAGGAGACACGAGAAAATAAGCATACACTTAAACAATAATAAAATAAAAAAACCCTGTGCGAGACCAAAAAGGCTCCTATCTCAGCATATCTATTTATGAGGGGAGAATAGAGGCCAAAGCCACAACGGTTCAAATAACTGAGCAACTGGTGAACCCTATCAGCTCCGCAATCCACCAGGCATGCATGTATGGTAACAGATGCACAAAAGCAGTCGGCAAGCAGAAACAGGAGTTTCGATTCTCAGCAGTAAAAGATCGGTTAGAAAGAAGAATCGTAGGTGAATAGAACTGCTTAGTATTGCTTACTTTCAGGACTTCGGTTAAATTACAGGTAAAAGCTACAACCTGGGAGACTTTTTGTCAAGAGTGAATAGGTTATTTTCTAGGTAAGCGTGCTCCATCGTCGGTCTTATCATCGCTTACCATCAGATAGGAAGTTGTCAAACACGAGTTATGAAATAATATAAAATAAATATTAAAAAAAACCAGCCCCCAAACTCACCAACGCTTACTCGCTACTTTGCACGCAAACCATAGAGCTATCGCCTCTTCGAAAATTAAAGTATCCCCAGGAAAGGCATTATATCTCTTACAAAGTTGGTTACCTAGTACTTTTTTCGACAAAATCTGTCTCAAATCTCACCTGAGCGAATCCGCTGACAGAAACCAGTCTGGTATAATAAACTTAAGTTTTTTACGACTCAATCACGTCTCGATCGTACCAAAGAAGACGCGTCCTTAAGATTAAGCGATTCCTAAGGGAGGCTCAGTAGAATATTATATTCCTTTGTTACTTTCATGTACATAGAAAAAATAGACTTTTGGAATTGTTATACTACAGGTGAAAATAAATAAGAAGTACAATCTCATAACAGGTGATTTAGTCATTGTAATTTGTGTCAACCGCAGATTTATTTCGAGATTAGCCAACGCGTAAGTTATTTTTAATATTTTACTAGTTGCCGCCCGCGACACGGCCGCGTTGTATGAATACCTACCTATTTTCTCGAGTTACTTAAACAAAATTGCCCATGTGTTAAGAACCTGTTATATAAGCTATTATTGTAAAATTTTATCAAAATCCATTCAGTAGGTAGTTTATGCGTGAAAGAGTAACAGGCAAAAATTTTTATTCACATCATCAGCCTATCAATGTTCCCACTGCTGGGACACAGACCTCATCTCTGTGAGAGGGAATGGGCCGTAATCCACCACGCGGGCCCAGTGCGGGTTGATGGATGTCACATGTCTTCGAATTTTTGGTTCTAGGACATGCCGGTTTCCTCACGATGTTTTCCTTCACCGTTTTGGGAGCAGTGGTAAAGAAATAATTTACACAAAGTAAAGCTGCTACTGCCTGGGCTCGAACCCACGACCTACAACTTGTAAGTCGCGGCCGATACCCCTGGGCCACCACTGCTCACCAAATTTTCATTATGGACCGTTGATTTGGAAGTTAATTTTTTTTGTAGGTAGTACTCATAAATAGAAAGCTTTTTACAAATTTTCAAGACTCGGAAATTTTATGTTTTTGTATGATTTCCTTGAGGTAGAAAAAATGAGAATTAGTCCAAGAGCGAGCGAAGCGAGCTCGGGAACTTAGGACACCCCGACACGGATAGGTTAGGTTAGAAGGAGATGACGGGAGCTGAAGTGAGTGAGCAAAGGCCAAGAGCTAAGAGGGGTAGCCAAACCTCCTCCCCTCCCCCCCTCCACCCTCCATAATCGAAATTTTAGCCTAAACATCAAATAGTACTTAAAAGTTCTTCTCTGTGAGCAATAACAAATATTATTACCAAAAAAACAACAATCGATAAACATGTGAATTATTTAAACATATATAACTTCTAAACATAATAAAAACATTTTGTTACTCACCGATGGCGATATCATTAATCTACGATATTAAGTAACGTTATGCTCATGCAAAATAATTATCTCAGCTCTTTAGTATTCTAAAGTGATTCACAAATAAAAGCACTTCTCAAAACTTGTAGGGTATGGTATAGTGTCTAAAAACGTAACAAAAGCCCGATAGTCAATAGCATTATGACGATGAGCTACTACTAACTTATATCTCACTAACTGATCCCCGCGGCTTCGCTCCCGTCAAAATTATAGCCTATGTTACTCGGGAAGAATGTAGCTTTCCAAAGGCGAAAGAATTTTTAAAATCGGTCCAGTAATTTCGGCGCCTATTCGGTACAAACAAACAAAAAAATCTTTCCTCTTTATAATATTGGTATAGATTTGTAATTTTTGGAGGGTAGACTACTAATATATTCCAACTCAATTATAAAGAAAACTTGCTAGTACCTATATATTTTATTATTTCCTCGCACAATGCATAGTAAAATGTTGTATGATACGTACGTAAGATGATTTCTGACTCGTGTCGATTTATCCACTCATCGAGAATCACCTACCTTCTGCTGTTGTAGCATAAATAACTATTAAAAGCGACATTATTCCGGTACCTTGTTTAGAAAAATCGTTTAAATATTAAACACCATTAAATATATAATAACATAATTTCTGATGCCTTTCGCACGCAATTTAATGTGAAGTATAGCGATTGAGAGCCACTCTAGATGGCAGCACCGTCGTCGATACGACACGTCGCCGATCTCACCGCTACGATAACGCAGCCGTCAGAAGATTAAGCTCGCCTTTGTACATGTACTTTATTATCCAATGTATGTAATGTTGTTTTTGGTGTACAATAAAGAATTAAGAATTAAGGAGGTGGAGTAATTAGATCTGCAGTTTGGTTGTAAAGATGTTTTAATAGGTACTTTGAGCAGCGATACATTTTGAGATTAGTGATATTGGGCCTTAATAAAAAAAATCCGGCCACGTGCGAGTCGGACTCACGCACGAAGGGTTCCGTACCAGTACCGCAAAAAAGGGACAACAAAATCACGTTTGTTTTATGGAAGCCCAACTTAAATATTTATGTTATTCTTTTTTAGTATTTGTTGTTATAGCGGCAACAGAAATACATCATCTGTGCAAATTTCAACTGCCTCGCTATCACGGTTCATGAGATACAGCCTGGTGACAGACGGATAGACAGACGGACCGCGGAGTCTTAGTAATAGGGTCCCGTTTTTACCCTTTGGGTACGGAACCCTATAAAACAACATAATATGATTAGTTTAAACAAAGATTAGCAGATTCTAAATTCAAACTTTATTTATTTATTATATACTTTATTGTATACCACAAAAAAAATTACTCTCTATGGACAATTTAAATTTAGAATCAGATACGCCGTACATGGCTGCTACGCCATGTCTTCATTGCTACGACTGGCCTACGCGGCTACGCGCGACATGTCTACGCGTTTCGGCTAGCTTTCAAGCGTTACGAATGTAGTTGTTACTTTCTCAAAGATATTCCGATTCATCATCATCATAATTTCAGCCGAAAGACGTCCACTACTGGACATAGACCTCCCCCAGGCGTCGCTACACTGATCGGTCCTGTGCGTTTCGCATCCACCGGACTGTCGCCTTGACCAGGTCGTCACTCCACCTAGAAGGAGGCCTTCCAACGCCGCGTCATCCACGACGCACCACTCTAGAACTTTTCGGCCCCATCGGCCATCCGTTCTGCGAGCAATGTGCCCTGCCCACTGCCACTTAAGTTTGGCCATTCTTCGTGCTATGTCGGTAACGTTTGTTCTCTTGCGGATGCCTTCTTTTTTATTTTCTTCACTTGATTCGATAACCCAAGGAAACTCCGAGCATGGCCCTCTCCATTGCCCTTTGGTTGACTTTAACCCTTCTGATGAGGCCCATTGTGAGCGACCACGTCTCTGTTCTATCAATATTTCTAGTCGAATGTTTAACATAATAAATCTGTCGACCTTTGGAGGTTGAAATGTATGTTGCGCTAAGTATGTTAACAAACCCAACCTGCATAAATGCAAAGAATACAGTACCAAGAACTCATGCCCAAAGTGTAGAGTTTTCAAACAGGAGCAATAGAATTTATTTCATATTCAAATAGCAAGTCGTCCCGTGAGGTTTTGCCGTGCAAGCAGTTGGCGCGATGTTATTGAATGTGGGAACTTTATGAAATCATAAGTTGAATACTTGTTCAGTGCTATCGTAGGTATATGAGGATGTTTTGGCTTATCTAATGAGATAGTTGGGTATTCATGAAGATAAACTTATTTTTAAAATGGGTGACATCATTACCGCCTAGCCCTATCCCAACTATGTTATGAGATCCCGCAACTAATATTTAGTTTTTTAGGGTTCCGTACCCAAAGGGTAAAAACGGGACCCTATTACTAAGACTCCGCGGACCGTCTGTCTGTCTGTCTATCTGTCGCCAGGCTGTATCTCATGAACCGTGATAGCTAGACAGTTAAAATTTTCACAGACGATGTATTTCTGTTGCCGCTATAACAACAAATACTAAAAATATAATAAAATAAATATTTAAGTGGGGCTCAATCCTGCAGCCAACTATTCTAAATACAATCAAGTATCATTCATTCAAATTTGACGTTATTCTAACGCAAACATGCAAATTATAATCCGATGTCTAGTCATATCTAAAGATAAATTATATTGAAGTATTATAGTCTGATCTAAGAGCTTTTAATTAATTTTCAAAGCAAAAATCTATCTTCAAAAATGTCGCTAAAACTCGAAACCACCAAACCTGATGAATTTTCCTTTCAAAGCGAAAGTATTTTGAAAATCGATAAAACTCTAAATTGCTCAGGATCTCGATAACCAATACACGAAGTAGAAACATCAACAACATAGCTAGATGACCAGGCAATATTCCCCGTCGGCGCCTACATTTAACAAATTGTTATTTCCTTGCATGATATTTATTACTGTAAAGCTTATTTTGTACCAGGGTAATATGAAATCGATACAGCTCTCTTTGTGATAGAATGTGCTACAAGTTAAATAAATACACTTTTAAGAAGATTCCTTTTATATGTGCTTAGGGGAGCGAGAATTTAAATTAGGAAGTGTTATAACGTGAGATTGATTCGAAATTGTATTTTCAAGAAAATTGAGGAAGATGTGTGTAGGCATAATTTAACGTCATTTTTTTCATCGATACTAAGTACATAACATAATTTGGACCCTGTAAATAGCCTATTTTTGTTAGAGAATCCTATTAAGATTTCTTAACATGATTTTAATAAATAAACCTTCTAATAATATCCCTAAAAGCCTCCTGTTTAAAAACACTCAACACATACGAATCAAAGCGACAAGAGTGTTTTTATAAAAACAATCTTATTCTAACACAAGTATGAGATACCAGGAATACATGAAAATAAACAAGAAAGAAGGTAAGATGGCGCCGTTTGGCAAGGCGTGGGTAAGTGAGTGTGATCGTGTGATGCCGCTGAATATGTATGAGCACGCACATCATTTACCTGTGCTTATGTACGTATCTATCTACCAGGAGGTGAGAGGATACTACAGGTTGATGTCTTATGGTGGTTAATGAGTACGAATGGACTTTTTAAGGAAATGCAGCGGTTAATATGTAAGGCCTTTTTAAACCCCGATGCAAAAGAGGGGGATTATACGTTTCACGTGTGTATCTGTGTGTTTGTGTATCTGTCTGTGGCATCATAGCTCCTAAAAGGATGAACCGATTTTGATATTGTTTTTTTTTATTTTGACTTTATCGAGAGTGTTCTTAGCTATGTTTGATGATAATCGGTTCAGCCCATAGATATAATATTTCTATGGTTCAGCCGTTCAAAAGTTATGGGCGTTTTACTGTTTGAATCGGGGTATTTTTGCAAGATTTCGTGTCATAATTACGTGGTCGATAGATTGTCGATTGAAGCGTGTCTACTAATAGGCAAATTATGTAAGTAGTTTAACTTTAGGTACAACAAAATAGTCTCTACATGTGTCAATCAAATGACTTGTCGAATTGGTAATTGGCTTTTTATTTCCATAGATCCTTTCAAATTATTAAAACCTTTTATATCTTTTTGACCCGTTTACTCACTGAATTTTTGCCAATTAATTTAATTTGACCCGGTATATCACTTTCATTCTATTTTCACACATCAAGAATCAAAACGAAATCGTTTGTCACAAACCTTCAAGCCCGTAATATAACTCAACTCCTTTAATATTTGTGTTTGTAACAGAGACAATTTATCTACTCTACGGTGCGCAACGATCCGTATCTGATCTGACGCGTGATTGATGGACCTCCTGAGAAGTGTTGCGATCCTGGTACCTCTTCAGATGAAGAATGGATGTTGTAGATCTTTTTCTCTCACTTGGAGAAGAACATTTTGAATAATGAAAGGTATTTTGTGACAAGTAGAATTTATTTGTGTACTAGTTGAGCCCGCGGCTTCGCTTTCATCAACTGCCTACCCTATCCTAACTACCCTACCCTACTTACCTACGATACCCTACCTATCAAACCTACCTACATACCTACCCTACTACTAGTGTTTTATATTTTTGAAATCACCTCTTAAAGCCCTTTATTTTGATGCCCCACACGATGAGTCTGGAAAAAAAAAATAACGTAATGTAGTGACACTAGCAAGGTAAGATAAATCGATTGACGTAAGAATCATCAAAATCTGCCAACGCGTTTGGTCTCTAGAACGCCGCATAGGAACAAACATACATACATACATATACTGATAAACACATTACACTCCTTTGGTAGTCGGGTAAACAAAGATGAATGAAATCGATAAAGTCGTTCTTAAGTTATGGCGTGACAAAGGGAAATATGGATTCATTTTTATATAAGTTGTATATAGATTAGGTATAAACAGCAGAATATTATCTCTTGAGTTCTGAAACCCTGAACAATTCATCAAATCTCATTTGATAGGTCACTTGACTAGAGATTTCACTATAGATAAAATTGAAAAAACTAATCTAAAACACACTCCAGCGCTATCTGCGTAGAAGGTAGAAGAACAATTAATTTTGATGAGCCTCAAGGAAATCCCGGTAGGTGTTAATTACATTACCTAAGAAAGAAAAAGAAACATCTCACGTAACGTAATTAACGTATAAGTTAGACGGCGGATCTAATTTTTGCCGTAACTTCAACGCTAGAGAACTTTGTCGGAAATGTGTACCTAATTTTTTATGAGAAAACTAAATGGGTACTTGGTTCGTTTGTCCCGTAATATATCAAAGGTTGTTTATTTCGGTTAGTCGTGCAGAACGACGCAGGTGTGCATTTAGGTGACGAGAGCTAATTTTCCGTCTACTGCACTAATTGAAGAGGCGTCCACGCAACCGCCCGTGAAACGCTGGAGCCCGCTCACTTACTCTAAGTATGTTGTTATATTTACGCGCTTAATTTTATGCTCGGCGGCCGACACGGCGTTAAGAGTCGCGGCAAATCGACTAAGGACCTGCTGCCGCCTCTAAGACAGTTTTAGTGTATTTTTTTTACTTTTATATGTTTGAAGTTCGTTTTGCGATTTCTACGAAGCTTTCCTGGGGCAAATTATCTGAAAGTAGGTTCTAGAAAGGCTTGCTTTGTACATTGGATGATTTTTTTATATCAGACTTCTAATTACTAAAAGGATCTATACTATCTAGGATTTCTTGGGGCTTTTATAGGAAAATCTTTGCATCATTATCACGAAGCTGAAAACATTTTATTTGCTAGTGATGTGTGTGTGTGAACAATACGAAAGGAACAGTCAAGGCTAGCCTTAATCATATAGTGTTACATTCATACTTCCACTTTACAGAAGATAAATTAAGTGCTTTTGTTTCAAAGTACATTAGTATGCATACGATTACTTTACCTCCTGTGTAGTTAGGAAGATAATGTTATTTGAACGCTTCGCTTGTCTGAAGTTTATTGTAGGTATCAATTTTAATGTGCGTAACATTTTGTCAACTTGCGAGGTGTCTGAATATCTGTGGAGACTGCAACCATAGTTGTAGGTTTGTAGTCAGCAGTTAAGCTAAGTCAGTTAAGCTTTACTCACATAGCTAAGGTAGTTTTCGATATTTGTATGCAGACCGCAAACAAACAATGCCAACACAAGTAACATTGAAAAATTTGAAAAGCCCCCGACGCATTTTTATTTCATGCTACATAATTTATCTAGTAGTAGACACGCTTCCATCGACAATCTATAGAACACGTAATTATGACACAATGTCTTGCGAAAACACTCCAAATCAAATAGTAAATCGCGCATAACTTTAGAACGGCTGTACCGATTTTCATCAAACATAGCTAAGACCACTTTCGATAAAGTCACCTTTGAAACAAAAACAAAATCGGTTCATCCGTTTAGGAGCTATGATGCCACAGATAGATACACAAAAACACAGGTATTTCCGTCGGGGGTTAAAAAGTATAAAAAAATCCTCAGCGTGCAAAATAAACTAACTTAACTTAGCTCTTAATCTACAACTGGCTTTACAGAGAAACTTTTCAGAAGCCACTTACAATCTACTAAATAAAACAAATTACCTACTTTTAAATCACAGTGAAAGTGCTGACCTCAACCTCAACAGGTTTGCCAACACACAAAAGATGGAGAAAAACTTACCCTTACAGATCTATGAGGGTACGCACATAACTATGTCGTCCCCGATATGTAAAAATAGCCATGTAACCCTGACGCCCGTGACACAAGGACTAAAGGATTACCTCCATCAGAGGATTCGTCACATTCACCTGTATTATTACTAATGTTGGCTAGCAAATATATGCTTTTATATGTAAACTGATATATAGTCAGAAGAATACTATTATTATATACACAAAAGTTTCTATGGGTGGATGTTTGACTGGATGGACGTTTGTTACTCTTTAACGCAAAAACATTACAGCAGTACAGCTTATTTATACATCAGAATAACACATAAGTATAGAGCTCGCCGTATGAGAGCAGTGGTGGTCTAGTGGTAGTGGTCGATTGCCTGGGTTCGAACCCAGGCAAGCGCTTTACTCTGTGTAAATTATTTCATCACCACTGCTCTCAAAAACGGTGAAGGAAAACATCGTGAGGAAACCGGCATGTCCTAGAACCAAAAATTCGAAGACATGTGACATCTACCAACCCGCACTGGGTCCGCGTCGTGGATTACTGCCCATCCCCTCTCACTAAGAGGAGGCCTGTATCCCAGCAGTGGGAACATTAATAGGCTAATGATGATGATAGAGCTCGCCAAACTTCTGGACCGCCCTGAAGTTGGCTTTCCGGTGCGCGAGGCACGAAACGGTGCTGTTTTGTATGAGATTTACTACTGCGCAGCCATTGTAGCCAACTTCAGGGCAGCCAAGCAGTTTGGCGAGAACTATACGTATATAGAACTAGATATGGCTATAATTTACAAACTTATTGAGGGAAGTAAAATTTCCACGCGGGTGTAATAAAATATAATAAACGATTATTGTATTAGTTATTTATGGATAGAAGTGGAGTTTAGAAAAGGCATTGTAGAATGAACTTCGTGCGTCGTAAAGCATGTTAAGCCGTCGGTTTCTGCCGTAATTTGGCAGTCGTTACGGGTAGTCAGAACCCGATAGCTTTGCAACAAGCCTCACTAACAATACCTAAGTATACAATAGCATCCGGTTGGAGACTGGAAGCCGTCGTCGACATATTTAGGAAAGGGCTAGGCCGATGATGATGTGTTATATGTGAATGGAATATTGTTGAGGTCTTCAGTTTTAATAATTTTCACAGGTTTAAATATTATTATTTCATATTAATACGATAGCACCACTGTCTCCGCTGATGTCTCAGAGCAAGCGGCTGACTAGTGGTGGTTAATATAACTTAAAGCAACTTAAAGCAGCGTGCTTATTATACATAACATAAAGCAAACGCTATCGTGGCGCTCACTTGGCGCTATTTGCTTAATTCGTTATAACGCAGTATCGCGCGCAACGCAAGAATGTAAATAAAGCAGGGGGCGCCAGACGGGCGCGACGACGCAGCAGCGGCCAGTCGTTGCATTATCGGTCGCACGCGTAATTTGCAATCCCTCGCGGCTCATGTAATATACCTAAGCTATTTTGCTTCATGCTTTTTAGTGTATACAGTAATAGGGCACGTAATATTTGCTAAGTATAATTGTGTAAGTAAGGATGATTGACTGAGTGATTGTGTTGTCGTTTAACGTTTTGTTTTTTTTTTGTGTATAGTGGACGAAAATGACTAAAATAAATATAGATTTAGTATAGATATAGTAGAACTGAAAGTATGAAGGCAAGTTCATTGTTTGTTTTTTACTGCTCCATTTTATCGTAACAAATTCATAAAAGCAATCAAACAAAAGCAAACAGTCACCGTGCTTGCTTTATTCGTGCCCACCCCGCGCACGTGCGATATAAATAAGCGCGTTATAATAAAGCGTGCAAAATAACGCGCTTAAAAAATAAAGCTTATAGCATTAAGCAAGTTATTCTCATATAGCAACTTTGAACACTACTACGGCTGACGTTTCTTCTAAGTTGAAGTTACAATGACATTGACAGGTGCATTACGTTTCTAATACAGATAATCATTGAAGAACTTTTCCCTAATGGTGAGGATATCTATAAACTCATAACAATACCAAAATTACTGTCGTAAATAAATGTCACGTAGTTTAGTATAACGAATTTTCTTTCTTTTCTTTATTCTTTAGTATTAAAATTAAAATTAGGTTACTAGAAACTGCGTCGCTAGAATTTTGTTTCAGACACTTAAAAGTCACAGCCTAGCCATTAGACTTTCAGCGTTAATTTACGTGATTTTAAGGAAAGACTTTCATCAAAACTAATAGCACTCGAAGTGCCAGTTAAAATGAGAAATGTGTACCATTTATAACTTAGAGCAAAGACTGCGATGGACAGTTAACATAAAATGCCTTTTTTATAAAAATCTCGGTCCTAAGCAACTGCTTAGCAGATATTTATTTCAAATTCTCTATAGAAAGTTTTAATATATAATGTGCACCATTTAGTTGCACCTGCCATGTTTTATCTCTTCACCACACTACGTTCGACTGGAAAAATGCCTAAGGTTAAGTCTACCATTGTAGGTACTTGTGCATATTTTTTAAATTAATAAATGAAATGTGCTAAGCAATCGCTAAACAGTGTCAAGATTTGTATAAGTAAGGATGAAAATATTTAAAGCTATCTAGACAGCTTCCGATCGGCAACAG
The DNA here is from genome assembly GCA_949775005.1 of Orthosia gothica. NCBI lineage: Eukaryota > Metazoa > Arthropoda > Insecta > Lepidoptera > Noctuidae > Orthosia > Orthosia gothica. The sequence continues at coordinate 5,405,450 of OX459068.1, forward strand.
GCGATCAGAATTTGGGAAGAGGTATAGTTAGAACGAAATATAAAACAATATTGTGTGCTGTGAAACTAATGTTTTATAATGCTGAGTTCAGATCAAAATGTAAAAGACGTGCGTTGTTATTATGCAATTTGCAAATATTGAAAAATGCTAATTGTCACATGTGTTTGACACATGATCAAACTGTCAAAAATCCTTTGGAAATTATGGAATATCGAACTTAAGACTTCCATTTACTAGGTTACCAAGCATCGTTTAATAATATACATATTTATCACTTTACTTAATGAAAACATTTCTAGACAGGCCGTTTATTTTTGCATAAACATTATTCAGCACCCATCAATTCATGAGCGCCATCAACATAAACGAGAACGATTCCTTCAAGCTGGTAATAGCTATTATAATTTAAGCCACCCCATCACCTTTTAACACGAAAACGAGCTTAAACACCCCAATCGCTTAACGAGAGAAGTTTTGTTATTTCAACGTAAGTTAAAAATTCTACCAGGCTCTCATAAAGGTGAAGATCTCTCCCCCAACGTTAACACATGCAAATTTGCTTATCGACACATGATATGATATGTAATATATGCATAAGAGCAACGTCGGCCGAGCTTTCAAATGCGAGGAACAATTTACATTTTTACCTCTCTTCTCTACCATTGTTGCCGCACCTCAAGCCGAGTTTGCTGAGGCTCTAATCCTGAATATGAAAGGATATATATAAAACACAATTTCCCATATTTCTTTTAAAGTGAAGGAAAGCTGCTTATCCTGCATTCAAGAAATACTATAGGAAACTGTACAAGGAAAATAATATTTTGTGTCTAGTAATCTATTCTTTCTTATGTATGAACATTTGATTAATAAACTCGGTGTAATTATGGTGGTATAAAAATGACAAGGAAAGTTAGTTAACCCATGGACGTAATAGCTACCTACTTCATCGAGTACATGTTACGTAGTAGATACTTATTAATTCCATGCGAAAGACAGACATAAAAACTGTCAATCTAATGTCAGTCTAATGTCAAACTATGAAATAGCCATACATTAATGCCGTGTATACCAGTAGTATAAATACGGTTTTATGGCAGGTATAAATGTAAACTTTTTACAATGTGATAAAATATTGCCAGAGCAAAAGTTTTGTTAGATTTGAACAACATGAGTTCTCAGTAATCAAGCTTATAAACTATTGCGATCAACTATCGACCTAGACAGATATGATCATTACTTTTAACGTAAACCCGAACTCTAATAACTGATACTGCTGAACTAGTTACATATCTCACTAAAACAATTTGTCAGTTTTTTTTTTTTTTTTTTTTTTTTATTGTTGGTGAGGTGTGTGATTTATGACAAATTACTATCTACGGTTTCAATTTTGGGATCGGATTAGTTAAACTTAAGATTGGGTGGTATGTAGTTTGACAGATTTATGAAGGGCTGTATTAATTAGGTTCATTGAAGTGAGGAACTTCTTTCATCTTCTTTTCAACTTTAGACGGACTCACCCACGGTCATTCACGCGGGCTAAGTCCGTCACGTTTGTAGTGCAATGAACTTTAAATGGTAGGACAATTTTATTGAAAAAAATAATGTCCTACCTTTAGTCGTCTAGTTCGATATCTAAAGGCTCCCTCAGAATGGTGTGACCCGCCAAGGCGACAAAGATGCGATTTAATATTTTCAAAGAAATTCTTCTAAAGTTGCTCTGCAATAAGAACAATTTCTATGAAAACGCTATGTTAAGTCTAGCCATGGCCTGAGGAAATCTTAAACCTTCTTATTCAACCATCTTATTACTTCTTATTCAGCCTTTTAAACTATTATAGCCTATGGTCCATTATCAAAGCTAAGTTCTCCTCCCTGAAACTGTGGAATCAGACAATTTTCGTGCAAACTACGGTAATTATCGCCACTGTTATCGGGCAGGTTGGCGGGCTTAATAGCTTTGTCATTAGAATACAAAGTGGATGATGTTACCATCTGATCATATCTGCCACTAATCGGACAATAACGGTAAGGAGGCCAACGGTAACCTGAAGCCGTATGGCTACTGACCTGCTTAGTACAACACCAAATAAAAAAACAGACGTTAAAAGTTGGAACTACTTCTTAATAGGTATTTTACGACTATCTTTTCCAATGAAAACGAAGATTTTAACGCAAACACTTTTTCAATCAAAAACTTAATAATGATATCGATAGTATAATGTTCACATTTTAAATCTCGCTCAAAAATTCTAAAGTGAGAAGCAAACGAATTTACATAGTACGATTTTTGCGGTATTACAGTTGATATTACGGCGGAAATACGTCGCGACTCGCGAGTAACGCCCGGGGGAAATGCCTAGCTCGTACGGCGACAACGACTTTCAGAAGGGATGGCACCTCTAATGAAAATTGGGTATATCGCCTGCGCTTTTTACTCCCATGTGACGCAGCTTTATGTACGGTGTGACACTTAGGTAAATGTTGCTAGTGTAAATAATTTATTTAAAATGTCTTTTAATTTTGCTGGCAAACTTATTAGCGCGCGCAAAATTATAAGACGCAGAAATATTAATTGGTTTTTCATGGTTATGAAAATGAAATGTAATTAACATTTAGTTTTTTTTCATAAACCTTTTCCTAGACCATTTACGTTTGAAACGCTTTAACTTTTCACTTTAATAACATTACACAACCTTCCACCTGAGCTTGGTTTCCCGCCAATATGTCGCGGTCCCCAAACTTTTGTAATAAAAGAGATATCACCTGTCAAAGCGACTCTCTAGTTGTTTCTCATAAGTTCATAACATTATGTTTTATTCAAAGGAGGGTGTTAGGCGGTCAATAAAATGGCGAATGTATCATATTTATGCCTTGCATGGGGAATTCCAGTGACTCATTGTCATAACGTAGGTTTTTGTCCTGTGGGTGTAAAGGTAACTGTCAAACATTGTTTTTTTTTCTATATTAATCAATTACACTTTTCTCTATGAGATCGATCTTCAAGCAAAACTGTATTTTTAGAGTTTTGGCGGGAACGTGATGGCGTCTATGTTGCTTTTCTGTTTTATTTTCCTAAACTTGTGTTAAATTTAATTTTAATAGTGTAAAAATGGTGGTGTTTTACTCTAATAATATTAGTGAACGTGCACGAGTGTGGGCAAGTAAAACACAGCGGTAGAACATGAGTTTGTTCATGTTGTCGACAAAACTCTTCACGGAGTTTCGGACCGAACGCAATCAATGTACAAAAAATAATCAGTATAATCAGTATAGATCGTCGTTTCGGTTTCTTTGTACGGGATGAGACACCACTGCCCTGGATGGTTGGATATATTTGCAGCCGCATTTATCCAGTTTAGTTAGTTTACCTATAGTTACAAAACACGAGTCATGTAGACACTACTTACCTATTTTAAAACTGTTTAAGTATTTTGTTTTTCACAATTTCAAGTAAGGTTTTTAATCTAAATTCGCTTTGCCACAAATCTAGTCAAAGAATTTACTCCACACACGTTTTATACACGAATAAAAAATATCTGTTTCGAATTTAGTATTCCGACGCTCACTCGGCTCGATCATCAGATTAAACTAATACCCTATAAATCGTGGCTTGTCTGTACTACACTAAATTACATACGAACCGACCAGGATAACTTGGTATGTGGGAAAATACATACCTATTGAGGTTTTGTTGTAAAATGTTATCTCGCTTGGTAAAGGAACTTTTAGTACTTAATAATTCCATGCTTTTACCATAAACCGTAGTACACTCTAGACAACATACACTAACATCTTAGATAAAGTACCTATAGATTTAGTCTTAAAATGAGCTTGATTGATAGAGCGAGATCGCTAATTGGCAGCCCCATGTAAATAATAAGGACAAAAGATTATTTTTTGTCTTTGTCACCATGGCCGGCTTTTGTTGTTTGTCAAACGCTAATATCATGGCAGGTTTGACAAACTAACTCGGTTTGATTTTTTTGTGATTTACGGGGTTAAGTGTTTATTGAGACAAGGAACTGGGTTATTTATAGATAATAAGTGTCAGTGCGATGGTGGGTTGAAGTGTTCTAGGCTGTAAAAGCCAAAGTGTTATTGTTATTGTTGTTTCATGTGCGGCCACGCCATGGCTCCATCTATAGGTACTTTATCTAAGACTAACATACATTCTAATTGGTAGGAGGTTACAAAATAGATTTTTCAGGATTTCTCCTCTTTCATCGTTTTGTTGGCTAAAATTGTAGTTAAAATGGTTTATGAAAATATTAGCATATCCAAGTCATATATGCAAAACCCAATGCTGGGTCTGTTCGTGGCTGAGTCAACCGTATACAATTTTGAATACTGTAGTATATTTTTTTGATCTATTGCACGTACTGTTAAAATAAAAACAGTCAACACAAAGAGTCTACGGGTCGTACTATACCTACGTAGGTCACACGTACAAGTCTAGATCACTGAATCTGACAGAATTGTTCTTTATTTGGAATTGGGGCACTTACTTGTAATGTCTGTACATACGACTGGCTTTTAGGAAATTGATGAAAAAAAGAAGCAAGAGACGAATTTTAAAGTTAGCAGCCACTTTAGGTATTGAAACATTGTTTTTCATACTTTTAATAAACCGAACCTTACATTATTAAAAGGGTAACTTTGCGACCGCAGCTCTGCTCGGGTGAAAATAGAGTTTATTTTTCTCGAAAAAAAAAACGTATTTTCTCAGATATGAGACTAGATCGATTTTGTGCGCCCGAAAACCCTAAATGTTGCAAATCTTATCGAAATCAATAGAGCCGTTTTCAAGAACCACAGACAATATATACAAATATTGCTCGTTTTGTAGAAAGAAAGTAAGAAAAATATTAAAACAAAAAAAAAATAGTTTTTTTGAAAGAGGTGATGAGGTGTAGTAGTACTACCTATAGTATAAGGTCTATGACCCTATCCATATGAATGTATCTTCTATTAATATATTAACACACTTATACTCTTGCAGTCAGTAATTAAATAGTCTACGTTATATATATATATTTAATAGTATATCGACTAAAGGTAATCGCTTGAGAACAGTTGTTTCAATAACACTACATCCCCACATGGCGACCCTTGCCATTTTTGGGGCGCGTGACGCGTTTTCTATCTCGGCGTAGTGTTACGGCTCCAAAGCAAAGTAAATAAATTAAACTCTTTGTAATAAATTGGCGTGAAAATATTTGTCGATAATGGAACTTTCGTAATTAAAATGAATCAAGTACATTTAAAAAGTTAATTTAACGTCCGGAAATCAGTGAAAATGTGTCGTTCCAACGTAGAAAAGGAGACGGTCTTCGTGAACCAGAATTCTGCTGGTTCCAATAATGCACACGTTGAAGAATTGAAGGCACATATTTCGACGATCAGTATTATCCTCATAGTAATTTGCGTTTTACTGGGTCTTGGCATTATATATTTTGCGTGGAAGCAGTACAGGAATTGCCACCATTCCTGGATCAGGGACCAGATTTTGCAGAACAGCCTGCGACGATCGTTCAACCGTTCCAGAGCAATTCGCGGAGAAGAGCAAGTAAATCTTCCAATGACGTAGAAGTCGGAGTATTCATCATACTCATCTGGCAGCTGTGCGGTATCATTTATTTTAGTGAAGTGCATACTAAGTGCGTCTCAAGTGCGTTGTGCGTATTATAGTGCGTAAAATGAATTCGCGAATCATCATATAAATAAAGAGACAATAAAATGATAATAGACATTAAGAATTAAAATAATGAACTCTAAGATAAATTAGCAGTTTAAGTTTGTTTTGAGTGATCGTATATCATCATGTATCATCTTACACGCTGTGTCCCCTACTACAGTAATTCACTGTGAGAATCGGGTATGTATTAAATGGTTTAATTAATATAGATTACTTTTGCATGAGGGAATGGAAGATGAATTGTTACATTGCTTAAATGATCTTATATCAATAAGGAAATATTTAATTAAAAAGGGAAAAACACGTTTTAAGGGTAATGTTATTAAGAATAAATTATGTGAGGTTGAAACAATTTATGAGAAAAGTAAAGGATTAATAAAGCTATTATCTACAAAACCAGGAGTAAAATCAGAATTGTTAAAATCATTATCAGTTACGAAAAACGAAATAGAATCGTGTTATTCGCAAATTAATGTTTTGTGCACTGTAATTAAATCAGACTGTGATAGTGACAGTGATATTTCTGGAGCAAGTCCAAATTCAGAATCAATCATGGAGTTCGATTTGAAAACGGCATGTAGTTTGATTCCTGTAATGACCAATAACGAAAATAATATCAGAAGTATCATTGACTCTATAGAAATGTACGCAGACATGTTGTCGGAAACGGGGAAAAAATTACTAATGACATTCGTTTTGAAAAGTAGATTATCAGAAAATGCTAAATTACGTATAACCAATAATTACACATCTGTGAACGATTTTGTCAGAGATTTACGTGTTGCACTTTTACCTAAAAAATCGTTTACTGCAATACAATCACGATTACAAAACGCAACGCAAGGCTGGCGTACAATTGATCAGTTTGGAACAGAATTAGAAAAGTTATTTACTAATCTAACCATATCGCAAGCAAATGGTAATTCTGATAGTTATTCCGTACTCAAGCCCATAAACGAAAAATTGGCAATTAAGCGATTCGCAGATGGATTGAAGGATTCGAGACTAAGTACGATTATTGCTGCACGTAACTATGACAGTTTAAAGGACGCGATCCAGGCAGCGAAAGATGAAGAGTTGACATCGGCATCGACTTCGACCAACGAAAATGTCATGCAGTTTTCACACCGCGGAAGAGGTAAGTTTCATAACAATAACAACAACTTTAGGAATGGCCGTGGTTCTCATAATCAGCAGTTAAACCAACGCAGTCGAGGACATCATTATCAGCATAATTCAAATAATTTGAGAGGTAATTTTAGTCACAATTCTAATAACTTCGGCAGACGTGATTTCAATAACTCACGTGGGCGATCATCCCATAACTATCGTGGTAACGGACGTGGACGAGATTATCAAACTTCGAACGAGAATCGATCGAGTAATGAAACTCGTAGTAAAGGTCGTACCAATAGAATATTTTATTCCAACAATGAACAAGATAAGAACGATAGTATGCCTACAACAAACGAAATGCAGTTTTTTCGATCTTAAACATAACATTTTAGCTTTGCAAGGTAAGGCAAAATTTTTAGCATTATACATAGGTAATAGGAAATATTATTGGTTAATAGATACCGGAGCATCTTTGTCCGTAATTAAAAAAGATGCGTTACCATACAATAGTGCAGTAATTAGAGATGAAACCATCATAAATGGTATTGGAGGTAAAATTAGTTCATCAGGGTTTGTTCAACTTAGTTTGACTCATCGTGATGACCAACACTTTGTTGACTTTAATATCAAGCTTCATGTTTTTGATAACATACCATTAAAGGCAGATGGAATATTAGGTTTAGACTTTCTTTGTCAGTACGCTTCAAATATAAACTTAGAAACTAATGTCATTAACCTATCTAATTATGGAAAGTATTATTCATTAGAACTAAGTGATGTCATAGATTACTCAGCTGAGGTGTTACATATCCCAGCACGAAGTGAGTCGATACATTATTTACCATTAAATATTGAGAATATGAATGACTGTATTATCCATAGTGAACAGTTAGCGGAAAATGTTTTTCTAGCGGGATGTATTGGACGAATAAAAAAGAATAGATTACCGGTTAAAATTTTGAACACTAACGAGCAGGATATTTACCTACCAACTTTTCAACCACAGATATATTCAATTGAAGAGTATCACTTATGCAATTTTAAATCAAACACTAACAGTTTAGAACGAGCAAAGAACTTATTAAACATTTTAAATTTAAATCATTTAAAAATGGACGAACGGAAATCTATTGAAGAATTATGTTCTAAATATTCGGATGTTTTCTTTTTACCAGGTGATAAGTTAACGACTACAAATGTTTATGAACAATCCATAACTATAAAACTAAATACAAGTCCGGTTTATACGAAGCAGTACCGATTGCCGCATTCTTTGAAAAATGAAGTAAATAGGCAAATTCAAAAAATGATTGACAATGACATTATAGAAGAGGCGAAGAGTGAGTGGTCGAGTCCTGTTTTACTGGTACCAAAAAAAAAGCAGCAACGATAAAAAATGGCGACTAGTGGTCGATTATCGGAAGTTTAATGACCGTATTGTAGACGATAAATTTCCTTTGCCAAGTATTACGGAAATTTTGGATACGCTCTCTGGCTCAGTCTATTTTTCGCATTTAGATCTTAATCAAGGATATTACCAAGTAGCTTTAGATAAAAACAGTAGAGAGTATACAGCGTTTACAACTAGTACTGGGCAATACCAGATGAAGAGGCCTACCTATGGGATTAAAAACAAGTCCGAGTGCTTTTAGTAGAGTAATGTCAGTTGCTATGTCTGGGTTAACATACGATAAATGTTTTATATATTTAGACGATTTAGTAGTCTTTGGGAGAAATTTAGATATCCATAATAAAAACTTAACAGACGTCTTGGAAAGACTTAGGAAAATTAATTTAAAATTAAATCCAGAAAAATGTAATTTTTTAAAGAAAGAAATTCTTTATTTAGGGCATTTAGTATCAGAAAATGGAGTCTTACCCGACCCAGTTAAAGTAGAAGTATTGCAAAATTACCCTGTACCAAGTAATACTGATGAAGTAAAAAGATTTGTAGCATTTTGTAACTATTATAGGAAATTCATTAAAAACTTTGCAAGAATAACTTGTCCATTAAATAAATTAACTAGAAAACATGTACCATTTGTTTGGACTGAAGAGTGTCAAAGTGCGTTTGAAGCAATGAAACATGCTTTAAGTACACCACCAGTATTAGATTTTCCAGATTTTTTTGAAAAAAATGAGTTTGTCATTCAAACAGTTGCGTCAGGGACGGCTATTGGAGCAGTCTTGTGCAATCAAAATATGAAACCTGTAGCTTATGCTAGCAGACCTCTGAATAAAGCTGAACTCAATTATCCAACCATTCAGAAAGAGTTAGTTGCAATTGTTTGGGCTGTAAAGTATTTTAGACCCTATGTATACGGTAAATCATTCACAATTATGACAGACCATAAGCCTTTAATATATTTATTTTCAATGAAGGACCCATCTAGCAGACTACTTAAATTTAGACTAGCACTAGAAGAATACGATTTTAAAATTTTATATTTAAAAGGAAAAGATAATAGCGTAGCAGATGCATTATCTAGAATTAATATAACATCGGATACTTTAAAACAGATGCATAATGAAATTTCTTTAGTTAGAGCTCAGAAAAAACGTTTAGATGTAGGAAAACAATTGGATACACCTAGTTTTAGTAAACGAGACGAAACGTGGCCTGATCAACCACGAGTAGTTGAGGTACTAAAAATTCCGAATAATTCAGTAGAAATGTGTTTTATAGGAAGTGATGAATTAAATAAATTAAAAAGACAAAATAATATAGATGAAGAAAAGGAATGTTTTATTTATAGCAATCGAAAGAAGATGTTGTATATTAATCTTAACTTTAGAGCACAACTTACGCGAGCCGAATTTGTGACTAAGTTAGGTCATTTTTGTAAACGAATAGGTATAAATGAGCTATGCATAGTAAAAAATAAGGAATATGAGAGTTTTATTAAAGATGTATTAAAAGAGATAAAAGACAATAAGGATTGGACCGGTCCACGTATTTATGTATTGAGAGGAGTTAGGAGAATTTATAATGAAGAAGAAAGAAAGTATATTTTACATGACTTTCACCTACTACCTACCGCAGGACATGCAGGAGTACGTAGGATGACCAATAATATTAAGAGACATTTTTACTGGCCAGGCTTAGACAACGATATTAGACAATTTGTGAGTAAATGCATTAAATGTCAGAAAATGAAGCATTGTAAGTATATCAAGGCGCCCATGGAGATAACTACAACGGCTTCACATGCTTTTGAAAAAATTTATCTGGACGTCGTAGGTCCATTAGAAAAAGACATAGAAGGAAATTGTTATATTTTGACACTGCAGTGCGAGCTTACTAAGTTCGTAGAGGCCTATCCTTTGAAAACGAAGGAAACCGTAAGTATTGCTAAAGCATTAGTTAATAATTTTATTTTAAGATTTGGAATACCTAATACCATCGCAACTGATCGTGGAACAGAATTTGTATCGTCAGTAATGGAACAGGTATGTAAACTTTTATGTATAAATAAATTAATGTCTACAGCGTATCACCATCAATCCATCGGTGCGCTCGAAAATTCACATAAAAATTTAGGATCGTTTTTACGAATACAGTGTAATGGTCAAAAAGACACATGGAGTCACTGGCTACCATTTTGGTGTTATAGTTTCAACAATACTGTTCATACAGAGACAAAGTACACACCATTCGAACTGGTATTTGGTAGAGCTAGTATAGTACCATCTAGAGTTAGTCAGTACATAGAACCATTGTATAATCCAGAAAGTTATCCTTTAGATCTTAAGTATAGGTTACAAGTAGCACATCAAGATGCTCGTAATAATTTACTTATAAGTAAACAAAACCGTAAGAGTTGTTATGATAAGTCTTTAAATAATGTGACATACAGTAAAGGACAACTAATTTTAATTAGAAATGAAATAGCTAATAAGTTAGATCCTCAATGGGAGGGACCATTTGTTGTTTTAAATGATTTAGGTGTTAATGTAGAAATATTAAAAAATAATAAAACCTATTTAATCCATAAAAATAGAACCAAACCTTTGGTAACATAAGAAATGTTATTAAGTTATATTTACGTATAAAAAAATAATAATTGTAAACTAATTTTTTTTTTCTATCACCCCTGAGGTGAGGTGTAGTAGTACTACCTATAGTATAAGGTCTATGACCCTATCCATATGAATGTATCTTCTATTAATATATTAACACACTTATACTCTTGCAGTCAGTAATTAAAGGTAATCGCTTGAGAACAGTTGTTTCAATAACACTACATCCCCACAGTGATTTCTGCAAGTACTTTTTTCTTTTTTAGGGTTCCGTAGTCAAAAGTCTGCCACTGAATGTCATCCTCCAGCTTCAGTTGCTTGCCCACTGATAAGCCTCGTCATGAGCCCGCCAAGATTCTTGACGATTTTCTCAAATTTTCACGAAGTTATCCCGAAAAAACCCGAGGTGGGATAAACATCGGACGCGATAAGTAGAGATTGAAAGTTGTTATTCTCTCTCAGTTCCTATTTCATTTTTGAAATAGGCACTGAAATACGCTATTAAATAACAAGTATATTGGGGCTCCAGGCTTAATAATAACAGCCGCTCGGGTCGATCTTCAAGGTTAAGCAACACTTGACTAGGTCGGTCCGTGGATGGGTGACCATTTTCAACATACCTAGTTTCTTCCGTGCCTCGGAAAGCACGTTAAGCCGTTGGTCCCGACTGTAATTTGAAGATCTTTGACAGTCGTTACGAGTAGTTAGAAGCTTGAGATCTGACACCAGTCTTGCCAAGGGGTACCGTGTTACCCAGTTACGGGGTTTTGGAGGTCAGATAGATAGTCGCTCCATGTAAAACACTGGTACTCAGCTATATCTGGTTAGACTGGAAGCTGACCCCAATATATCTGGGGAAAGGCTAGGCAGATTGATTGATTAAATGTGTATTGTTTAGACCTTATCTCGATACAACTTTGAGGGCTTAATTTTATTAATGTTATCCTGCTACCTTCTATCCTTTGATTATTTATTAATTCTACAACCCATGTAATAATATTAACTGTAAATTGTAAAAAAACTATTAGACTCGTAAAAAACCTCCTCACAGAATAAAAACATTAGAGTCGTGTAAACACAAGTTTACGTTCCAAATATGGCGGAATAGTGATGTCCCGGCTTATCTGCTCGCGTCGTAAAATTGCCCGCGCAAAAAGGGTTCTTAGGGCGCCCGTCCATTGGGCTGAAAGCTTGGACAAATATAATCGGAAAAGTAATGAATCTTATGACAATTTTTTTGTGTTTTTTAATGCTTTCTGGCGACGAAGCGTCACCAAAAATGTAATAATATAAATAGTTTGAGTTAACTTAGATTCAATGTCCGCGAGACCCTATCTGGGCTCGTAGACGCAAGTAGTGCGGAGGGCATACTGCCAACGCACCATTTCTGAACATTTTTATTCTTAGTCGATATTGCATAGAAACATGGTTTTAGTGTTTATTTTATGTACTTAATCTAGAATCAGTAAATAATAGAAGTAAATAGTGAAAGCTAATAGGATTTCACCCAAAAACTGTAAGTACTGGCGTGTTTTCTCAAATTGAGTGGGCTATAGGCATGTTATTGTCATTTTAGCGCATCCAGGCAACCTAGACCAAGACCTAGGCCCTGTATCTAGATTAAAGTCATTTAGTTTTTGTAAATAAAGGCCATTTAATTGAGACAATACGTTTGTACGAGCCAATTTTTATGATTTTCTTCTAACATTTCATCAGGTTGGCAGTTTTAGGTGCGTTACGTGCCTGAAAGTTATAGATGTACTTATTAAAGTATAACCTTCCTATAGCCTGCTAGAATAGCTACCAGACCGTCTTTGGAAGGCGAAGATCACGTGGATAGTTAAAGAGAAAATCAACTTGTAAATTGTAAATCAATAAAATATCCCTTTCTTTCCGCATTCACACTGAAAAATATTTTCAGTGCGTATAGTTGTAGATATGTTTATAGGTCCTTTAGATAGATGGCTTTACAGGGCATCCGCCAATATAAAATTTGTTTTATTTTCGATGGATACAAGGGGAGTTTTATTCATTTGAAGTATGTAAACAAAGTGAAAATTACCAAAAATAAAAGTTAATTTTGGGAGCGTTTTTGAGGACCTCATTAAGGGGACGTAAGCGCGCCAGTGCACCGACCTAATTGTAGTCATCGACAATTTACTTTTTTCTTTCTTTTTTCTTCTCTTCCTGAAACCTCTGGGAACCTGCAGAACCGCTGTCCGAACTCTTATGAGGAATTTGGTTTTCATTTTCTACGCAAGTCATCGATCATCACAACAGGACTGCTGGAATTGAGCCTGTAGGTGTAGGACGTCAGCGCGCTCGGGCAGGAGACATAAAAACCTCCCGATTCCATGTTTCCATTCCATCATTTGATATACCGTCCGTCTCCACTAATTAGGCACTAAAAACCGAAGTCACAAATTCACTAAAATATTTTAGTGAATTTCCAGTTTTTCCAATTTTACTTTTTGATATTTTTTAATAGAGCCATTCTCTGAAGCTTTTCTTTGTAAGAACAAAAATACGCACTTATTAAACATGCATGTCTACTCACATATTCATAGTGTTCATATCTTCCAATTTTGATAAGCAAACAAGGTTGCCATTTCCAGTGTCTGTCTCAGAAAAAGGAAAAAATAAATCGAGATAAGCCTGCGGCCTTCCTGTCATTTTGTAAAAAAGCTTTGTATATTTTTATCATGTTATTGCAGTGTGTGAAGACCACAACGCGTCTATGGATTGTAGCGGGAAACGGAATGAAACGTCAACAACTGAAAATGGACGACACTATTGTCTGTTTTTATGGTTTTATTTTCTTTTTTCTAGTTCTTTATTTTTTTTTGGTGTGTATTATGAAATATGGTTGAATGCAAAGACTTTGAATTCACTTCTCGTTACGCTGGTGAATGTATGTTCGTGTAGACTTTTTGTTGTGCACCATTGCGTTAAATATATGCCAGCTGTTCCCTTGGCATATTCCTTAGGAACAGCACTTTTTCCAGGTTAAATAAAAATGTTTTAGATTTGGACATTTAAAATACTACACACCAGTAGGCATATTATACTTACCTTAAACCGGGAAGTATGAAAACTAAGAAAATTAAGGTTGCCCTTTCCTACCTTGGATAGGTAGGAAAGGGCATTTTGTTACAAAACTGAACCTTTCAATCGTATTTCTTTTTCGTGAACCTGCCATACTTTTTTAACAGTTCCATTTTTGTGTACCTTTTTTTACACAGTACCTTAAACAACCAATAACATTCTGAACAACAAATCCAAACCCGTATTTACGAATCTTTGATAAAACTAGGTCCTCGAGACCGACCTTTACAAACTAAGTACTAGGGCAGTAGCAAGTACTGTAGTTAGAACAGACCTGAAACCTCTAGTCTAATAAGTCTAGAAGGAGGGTCTCTACCTGAGCACTTCATAAATACATTAACATATACGTCACGTAAACGTCTCCTCACGTGCGAAGTACCTTATCTTAAATAGCTTACTTGGGTTCTCTACATACAATAGTTATTATGTACCCACATACAGACATATCGAGGGAGTTTAAACTTATAATAACGGTTTTAGAGCTCATAATATAATTATATTAAGTGTCTGGTTTTGGATTTACGGTCTGGGACATGACTGTACAGATATAGATATCACTTTGGCAATTTTAGTTTTAATGTATGTTTTCTTATTAAAATTATGACGTGCAAAACAATGGGCTATATTTATCAAAACTTTTTATACCCACGCACTGACTATGGAGAATTCAAATTTAGAATCTACTAATCGATATGTGAACTAGTCATTATGGTTATTTTTTTAATTTAATTAAGTATTGGCAACAATGTCATCTGTCGTCCATGTCACCGCTGGACCATCAATATTTTGTCTGCTTGTCCTTGGACACCACTCGGTCACTGTCCTTCTCCACCAGGCAGGACCTGGATGTTGTTGGCGCAGGAGCGTGTCTATTGGCACCAGAAAATTGAGTCCTATGCTGAGCAGCGGGCAAAGTCGGGCTGCGGATGACTCTGATGATGTAGACAGTAAGAGCAGTGGTGGCCCAGTGGTATCGGCCGTGACTTACAAGTTGTAGGTCGTGGGTTCGAGCCCAGGCAGGCGCTATACTTTGTGTAAATTATTTATTCACCACTGCTCTCAAAACGGTGAAGGAAAACATCGTGAGGAAACCGGCATGTCCTAGAACCCAAAAATTCGAAGACATGTGACATCCACCAACCCGCACTGGGCCCGCGTGGTGGATTACTGCCCATTCCCTCTCACAGAGAGGAGGCCTGTGTCCCAGCAGCAGGCACATTAATAAGCTGATGTTAATTTGATTTTTGACTATAATTTTCAAATATAAATGGCAACAATTTGTATGTATGAGCAACAGGGTAAAAGGTTCTTTAACCATATGGATGTCAATGCTGTTCTATGGCCAGTCTGTTGTTGTCTGGTTTCTGTAATGTTAATCACGCGGATAACTCCATCGCCACCCTTTGACTCCGAAAACATCGTTAGAAATGTAATGAAAAGTAAAGGAAATTAAAAACCGCAACACGCACAAAGGGTGTAAGAATCATCATTATCATTTCAGTCGAAAAAACTAATGCCAGGGGCCTCCTCCCTAAGCACGAAGTCCGTACTCCAAATGTTCTACTCCCTATTAGGTACCTACGGACGAATGATGCCAGGGCCAGAACTAAGAATGAATGAAAACACAATTTGACAGTTGTACCTACTCCCAATGTGTTTTCACCGGTCCGAAAAATTTTACTTTACACTTGTTTTTTCCACTCCGAAGTTTCGGAATACTTTCAGACGGGGCCTGTAACTTTGTTAACGGAAAAAGAGAGTAGACGCCCTGAAAACAGGCCTCCTCCAAGTGTCGCCTCATAGACCGGTCCCGTGCGTTTCGCATCTATTGGATTCTCTCAGCTTACACACCAAGACACCTAGTTCACATAATGGGTCTCCCAATGCGCATGCTTCTTCCAAAGTTCGTATTTTTCGTATGAAAAACTTCTGTCCTATATTGGGACAATAAGTTACAGGATGATATTATGGCGACATCATCTATCTATTCAAAACGAAAGCTAACATAATACAAGTTAGTTAGATGGTAAGAAACAAGGTGAGTTACAAACTTCAATATTGTGAGTAAACAAATCGTTTCTTCTCGAACGGATGGAAGTTGAGAACTACGCAAAAAGTTGGCATACATTAATAATAAGGTTACTTACATGATCGTGTTTGGGTTTTGACGTAGAAGAATACTTGATTTATTTTTGGTAAGGAGAGGTAGACCAAAGCCAAAATAGAAAAATGGTTGTAATGGCAGTAAACTCAGAGATGATGACTGATATGATGAAAGAAGAAGACATAGTGACCCAAATTTCATTGGCATAAGAGTAGGAGATGAGCAATAAGTTGAAATATTGGAAAAACTATGCGTAACCTAGTTCCGGAAGTAAACGCTTTCACAAAACCTCTGTGCTACGCAGGGACGGATCTAGGATTATTTTCTGGGGGGGCACGAGGGACTCTTTCTTGACTTCAATCAATGATAGTGCCGCATTAAACCAGCGGGGTCTGTGTTTTCACCCTAATTTTTTTATTAACTCTACAGTATTCTTATCTATATTTTTTACTAGCTTTTCTCCACGGCTTCTTTCCCACGGTCGACCCCACAGGACCCGTTTTCAGGTTTTAATAATTGCTATTGTCACTCTGGAATAATGTAGCTTTCCATAGATGAAAGAATTTTTAAAAATCGGTTGAGTCGTTTTTGTGTTTATCCATTACGAACAAACTTATAAACAATCAAATCTTTCCTCTTCATAATGTTATTATTGTTAGTGTAGATTATTTATTTAGGTATTGGTACCTTGTGAGAACTTTGTTTACTGATTGTATCGATGTTAAACTAGCCACAGCACTAGGACACTAAGGAGGTGTTGTTGCATCTTTAAAGTTACTTGACCCAAATCACTTACAAGATGTACTAATCACAGGGTAGCAATTTTGTAAAACCTACATTAATGATTTAATGACTGGTGCCGGAAAGGAGGTGATTTTCCTTCGTATCTTAGATGCTAACAATTTTAGCACTTTGAAGCGGTTTTGTTCGGTTTTTGGTTTTTCCCCCCCTTAATCCGCCTATGGAGCTACAAGTATTTATGTCAGTTACTTCATTATCAAATAGTAATACACTTTAGTATGTGTTTTTCTGTTCTTGACTAATTTAAATGTTGCTATCACAGGATGACAGGAACGCCTAGGGTCGAATTTCACATACGAAATATTTTCATTAATAAAATTTTCCCTAAGAGGTTGTTTATTCAGAACGTAGGCCGTAACCACCAGGAGCAAAGTTGTAGTAATACAAAACTTTAATGTGCATAGAGTTGCCCTCAATTACATGGTACCTAAACATTACTAGGGAAACATAGTTGTATTATACGAGTATACCTTTGCCTTCCAGGAATATATATATATCATGTTATGTTGTATGTAGTATGGCAAAAGTGCCTATTTCACATAGGCAAGGAGGTGAGTGAACAATACACTAGCGTAAGTACCAACATCGTACAAAGAATCTCAAAGACTATGTCGTTTGTGTGAGCGAGTGAACTTTTAATGGAGTTCCGTAGAGAAGTTGTGATGTCTCCCAGTTTATGGCGCCCTGGCGTTGAACAATCGTATCAAACTCCAGAAAGACGTATTTTGTTTGAAAAGGCACTGCGTAAGTTGATTTCCTGTCGATTATTTGACGAAATATTGAGTTATATGGGATTATTCATTCAGTTCTGTTATCTGGGTAACTTTGTTATGGGTCATTCAAGCAAGAGCTCCTTTTGAAACTGTTCGTTCTTGAATACCCTCTTCGAACTTCCATGTGCCTGCCACTAAGCAGATTACTCTGATATAGATGGTGGTAAAAGTACCACCTTTAAATAGAAATGATTACCGTCTCTCCGTCAACGTTCCATAGAGGTTTGTTAAATTAATTGATCCTTAACTTGCCCAAGTAGGTACGCTGTGGTCGGCTTCCAATCCCGATGCAGCTGAATTAAGCAAAATTTTACATGAATCGATTGCCAATCTTAAGTTCAAGCAAAAAAGGAACTGGCGACGCAGCAGCTGTGTAATATTACATATTTTTATTATTGTTTGTTATTAAGTCTATGATTCTTTTTGATATTTTGTACACTGACAGTCCTAAATCCTTGTCCTATCATTCAGTCTATCCAAAAGTTGGCTGTAAGAGATTTCCTAGTGCGATAAGACCGCCCATTGTACACTTGTTTGTGAAAGTTTTCCCTATACGATTTTTTGTGTGGAGTTCAATAAATTACATAAATAAATAACTGTATTGATTAAAAAAAAAACAAATTTTTATGCTTCTGAAATCTGAAATGCTTATAAGTAACGACAGTCGAAGATCTACAAAATATGACAACTGGCTCCTTTGGCTCAACGTGCTTTTAGTGGTCACCCTTCATACAAAAATACCAGGAGTACATAACAACAAAGAGTATAGAGCGGTACAATAACCTATCAAGCTAAACATTGGAATTGGAACATTGTCCGTATGTACTGGCGGAATACAATCTGTCCTAGCGTGATGGATCCCTGCGTCGTCCCATTAGTTGGTTTGTTTTCCTTTGCTATGATATCGCACTAGCGTTGATCCAGGCGTAGGCGGTTTACCGGAGACGAGACTGACGAATGTGCGAAAGAAGGCTTACAAACTTTTGTTGTACTACCTAATGCTATCTATTTTCGTACTAGCTTTTTTTTGTGGTAAAAAGTTGCTGCCTATGGCACTCAGCGGTAGAGTAGTTTTCTATCGGTAAAAATATTTTGTAAATGGTTCAGTAGTTCTAGATTACCCACTAAAAAAGCTTTTTTACAATAATATACTACCGACTTCCAAAAAAACCAACTACAAAAAAAAACTTAATTAAAAAAATCAAAAAACCCGACTGCTTCAAAAGCGAACTAAAAAGTCGTAAACAAGGAAAAAATCATGCTGTGCAGTCGGAGGATACATATTCGCCGGCTGGCTGACCAAAATCTGGTGTATCCTCCGCCTGCACAGCATGATTTTTTCCTTGTTTACGACTTTTTAGTTCGCTTTTGAAGCAGTCGGGTTTTTTGATTTTTTTAATTAAGTTTTTTTATTTATAACTTTTTAGTTAGTTTTTTCGAATTAGATACATTTAAACATATAAGTGTTTTATATTTTTGAAATCACCTCTTAAAACCCATTATTTTGATACCCCACACGATGGGTTTGGAAGAAAAAAAAAATTTGGGCCCCCACAATATGGCACCCAAAATCCGCCATTTCTCTATTATCCAATTTTAATGTAGCCTATGACACTCGCAGAGTTAAGACGCATCGATTGACGTACGAATCATCAAAATCGGCCAACGCGTTTGGTCTCTGGAACGCCACATAGGAACAAACATACATACATACATACATACATACATACATACATACATACATACATACATACATACATACATACATACATACATACATACATACATACATAGACTGATAAACACATTACCTCGGCAGTCGGCAGTCGGGTAAAAATAACTTCAATTTCGGTAGTCGGTATTCCTGTTTTCGTTTTTTTGTTAATTAACACCGATTTCCGAAATTGAAGTTATTTTTCACTTTGTAGTGTGTTTATTGGAAGTCAGTTGTAATTTTATGTTATTTTTTTTAGTTTTTGTACATAATAGGCAAGTTCTATAGTAAGGTACCAATGATGCCCAAAGTGATGCCAGAATAGATTAATCAAATAACATGAAACTTGAACATAACCGGTGGAATGAGAGTGTACCAGAGTGAACTGTACACATCTGCGTACCCCTTTAGAGCGTACTGGCTTGATGTTATGTTGTGAAATGGAGTTCACAATAAACAGGCATGCGATTGCAACAATCCCAAGAGATATGCCATCATTTATTAAAGAGTTCTTTTGTATATTCGGTTTAAGACATATATTTCTCAAAAATAATACATTTCACTTATCATGAGAAGTACACGAACTTATGGTGCAATTTGTAAATGCGGTTTAACTTAATCCCAGGTTTAAACCTTGCTTACACCAAATCTTATAGAGGTTTAAACCTGGGTTTTTAATAAAACCACTTTTTGTAATACGACTGATGAAGTTCTTCATCGGATCTTCACTAAATTTAAATAGAACCCATTCGGGAGCACACTCTTTCAAACAAAAAATCACTTTCAGTTTGCTTAAAGAGTTCCCTCGATTTTCCAGAATCTCATCAACAGATCCTGACCTGATGACCATGGGACTACCTTGGCAGTATACCCTTACTAACAAAAGTGAATTTTCCAAATAGGTCCTGGCATCTTTGAGTAATCGGGGACATACATAAAATGATTCCGACGAATTGAGAATACCTCCTCCTTTTTTGAAGTTGGTTAAAAAAACAAACAACTGTAACTTTTGACAATAAATAAATGTCTTTTATTCTTATTCATAATCGCAGGCGAAAGTTAAATAGCAAAACACGGTCCGTAAATATTTTCTGTATTTATGTGTAAAGATAAAAAGAAATCCGTTCAAAAGATTCTTTGCGACAATTCAAAAAAGGAATCGTTTCACCATGACTGATTATAAAGAATCCATTCGCGCGCCGATCAATCAATGTCCTTCGGCAAACAGGACGTTATTAAAAAAAATAAGCTTTATACGTTACGCATTTAATTTTCGATTTGATGGTGAGAGAGACCGAAGTATTTCATGTAAAGATATAATTTGAGCACTCTGAATTGAGATTTCTAAACATGTATTGAATACGGACGAAACGTGGTGCCAATGTTTATTTATCTTCCTTTGGAAATTAGACAGGGAGTTACTTTTACTCAGTAAAAGGAACTTCTACCTACTTAATAATCTACATACGAATACACAGGTACAGAATAAACTGGTAGCATAAGCTTATGCCTATGGAAACAAATGAAAACTCCGCTCTGCCTAATTATGTAAGCTGACAACAGTTTGATCTAAGTAAAATTTCAAAATTTAAAAACCCCCGGCACATTTTTATTTCATGCTACATAATTTATCTAGTACATAGTATCTACTATCAATAGATATAGAAATCTATTGAACACGTAATTATGACACGATATCTTGTAAAAACACCCCGATTGAAACAGTAAAACACCCATAACTTTTGGACGGCTAAACCGATATTATTCAAACATAGCTAAGAACACTCTCGACAAAATCACCTTTTAAACAAAGAAAACTAAATCAAAATCGGTTCATCTGTTTAGGCGCTATGATGCCACAGACAGACACACAGATACACAGCAACACATGTCAAACTTATAACACCCCTCTATTTCTGGCGGGAGATAAAAACAAAACAAAAGGCAAACTTCAGCAGGCGTCACTTTATAAATGATAATGATAGATAATAACATTCTTCTTTGAAAAAAAAAACTATTATCTTAAACTATTTCGAAACCTTAATATTCTATAGAAGTTGATAATTTCGTTTGAAAATTGTGTTTCGATTCCATTTCGCACAAACATGGAGTCGTCACGTATTGATACTAAATATAGGTGCCTCATATCGGATATCGGTACCAACCACATTACAGCTTAGCCTTGTCTAAGAAACTATCGCGGAGTTTCGGTTGCACGTACAAAACATATCGGGCTTTACCATGCTAAACTTGGCCTTTATATTTTTAAAGCGCTTCGGGAATATGCTCTCCCAGTACCAATATTGTGACTGTGTGATCTTTAGCAATATTTCTTGAAGGAAAATAAATAGAGAATATTAAGGTCGCGTTTGGGGACGGTCATGCATGCGATTGGCGACGTTGTAAATATATTTTCTACTTGAATTTTGCAGTTTAATTAAATTCTAGTCTAACTAAGAAGGCTGTATTTTGAGTGAAGTCTATGCATGTTCTATCCAGTTCATTGAACATATACGTAGAATTTTAAAATAAATATGGAGTACCATAATAAAATCGAGACAATTTAAGACTATTTCTCTAAAATACGAACATAAGAACTACGTCTGTCTGAAAATAAATGAATTATTGTCACAAAGCGGTATAATATTTATAATGTCTTTGATCCAGAGTAAGAAGAAGATTGTGAATAACTAGCGCCAAAGTTTGCAACCACAAAATAAACTATATCACGATAGTCTCGTAGAATCAATCTCTCAGGGAGGCACAGGTTGTGGACCGAACTGAAATGAACGAATGAAAAATCGATGACTGGTTATTTATTCATATCGAACTTTATTGGGTCAAGGCGTGTGCGGGTTAAAATAAATCTTCATGATAGAATGAAAATAGTTTTTCTGTTGTTCCTACTAGGAAGAGAGAAATGCAAAGAGAAGGCAAATGCTACGTGACTTACAAAAAGGATAGGAAATAGTAGATGAAGAGGATAAATAGTTAAATAATGGTACAGCAAAGTAAAGGGAAAATTATATACCTACAGTTCTGAGTAATTTGAATATTAAATAAATCAAAAGGAAAGTCGGCAGGAAACGCGTCTTCAATAAAGTATGGCCGCATGGAATCAATATTCCATTATAAACTGAATCAGCGTATTTTGGAGCCGACCAAGGCGATACTGTATTTAATATTTATGTCTTTAGAGAGTTAAATATCCTTTTGGCCTTTGCCAAGCTAGGGGAATTGGTTCCAGTCTAGCCGCTAGATACCACTGAAAATCTATATTTTAGAAGGAATGACGGCCATTTGATATCCGTGAACCAGCCAGGCCTTACCTACAACTTGTGTTCTATTTTTAAATATTTTGGTCTGCCGATGACCAGTCAGATTTACTTCTTTGAGATACATGACGTCCTGGTAGCAATGGATAGATTCTTCGCATATAGTTGAAGTTATGAAGTGAAAATAAATATGCATCTTGTCCTCAAGGATTACCTGACTTACTGACAATGATGATAAACTAAATCACCACCAAAGATTAACTTGGTCCTCAAATAAGCTTATCTAGCTTAGTTAATGTATACATCCCTAGTATTCTCTGATGGAATAGTTAAGAGCTAATATACTAAACTATCTACAAATATAAAGTGCTATCTACAGTGAACTAATCTGCTTGTAATGTGTGAATAGGCTCTTCAACTTGCACGGTTGAGTCGAGTGTTTACTTAGAAATGGGACTTGATCATGCTTCAACGAACGTTTTGCGATGAATTTGAACTATTGTTTCTAAAAGAGAATTTACAGTCATACGACATTACTTAGCATATGACATGAGGTAACCTGAGATATATACTTGTCTATCTGTCATATGCCAACCACATTAAAGATGGAAGATTTGACAAAACAATTAGTGGGCATTTGACATAAGTAAAATATTTGCAAATCTGCCACACAAACAGATAATGTCGAAAAACACGCGACGATTGTGTTGTGGGTTGGATAATCACTACATTGACCATCTTTATGTATCCTGGACCATGGCCATTGACTTTTAAGGGCTCATAGCGAACCCATCACTAAGCATCATTTACTTCCATAGTTGACACACGGAAGCTACTACTTTTCTCTTGAGCTTTGTCATCCGCAAATAAACTTCAGGAAGACACGTGATGAGACTTCCATGCTTGCTAGAAAAAATCGAATTTTATCTTGGTACAAACGCCTTAAATAAAGAACAAACGATCAAAACGATAAAAGCTAAGTATTTGCTTCTTCTCTCAGAAAACACAGCTTTGTACCTATTGTCCTATACAATTAAACAAAAATAACCCTCAAGATGAAATTCTGTGGCGAGAATATTATGAAAATAGCGCAGAAACAACGATAAACAGTGTGACGGTAATACCCTATTGTTTCGTTAATTATGTCAATAAAAAATATAAATTCCCCCTGGACAAAACTCAAGCTGCAGAGTACCAGGAGAGTCACTAAAACAAAAAAACACCATTAAAATTACAAACCATCCTTGTTCTACGTTCTAAAATTCAAAAAATATAACGGTTGCAAAAAACGCGGGAACAAAGCTGCGCACTCTTTGGTCGGCCATTCGAATAGTATCGTTGCTCAAGAGCGGGGGCACGGCAGGAGTGGTGCCCACTCGACATAGATACAGTTCGGCTACCATTGTCGGGGAAACTCGGGAAAACTCGCTGCTAACGATCTTGGAAAGAGCGGGAGGTGGTATAGGAAATTCTTTGTAAACCATAGTTTTTGGTGAGAAGTAAACTAAAAATAAAAACAATCAACTGCGGTCACCGGAAAAGCTTCTTCAGTAAATCTCTGAATACTGAAATTCTGCCAATAAAATGAATAGCTCTCACTGTCATAAATAAGTTACTAAAGCCAAAGGGTTTCGGAGAACTGAACTTAATCATAAATCATTTATAAAAATGACGCTTGTATTTCCCCAAAGGTTAGGCAGACTAAATCACAGCAGTATTTAGCATTAAACATTTGGAGCACCTACTAAATTCTTCAAGAAAATCTAGCACACACGGAAATCATAAAGAGCAGGAGGTATTCCAAACCCTTGCTTGAGGAACAGTGAAACGGCTATTGTTTTTAAAACGTTCGAAGTAATGCCACGTTTTCAAGTTCACTGTACCATAATTATCTAACTTACATTTTACTACGAACGGCTACAACGCGCTATTTTCTTGTCATAACACAAAATAATCAGCTTGTAAAATAACGACAATTTAACGTACACGCTACAGAATTATTAATTAGATTTCGCAGAAACTATTACAATAATTTATTCACGCATTATCACGTTTCAAAGGGTTATAAGAAAACACGTTGATTATGTTTTCATTTTGTTTTTTCTTGCATTAGGTTTAAAGCTTAGCTGCAAAGGTGCTTGACATAATCAATGGAAGAATCAGCTTAACAAAACTATATTTACAAAAAAAAAATACAACCGTCTTCCATATAAAACTACAAAGTGAAAAAAGTTCTTCATCAGATCTTCACCAAATTTAAATGGGACCAATGCGGGAACACCTTCTCACAAACAAAAAAATAGTTTTTAAAATTGGTCCACAATTGACGCAGAAATCGGAGCACAAAAAAAACACACAGCCGAACATAGAGCCTCCACTTTTTTAGAAAGTCGGTTAAAAAGTGGTGAAGACATCATTGCTGATTGAACGATTTTCATTCTGCATCGAATATTACTCCATTGTCTACTTTTGCTGAAAATGAGACTGCATGGAGACTAGGAGTGCATAAAATAAAAGAGCTTCGAGCAACGATACTCAAGTTCGCGGCACCCTGTACAGTTAGCCTTGTTACTAAAATTGTTGACTGGCAAATGGTTTTTATCATATTTCCTTCTTAACTACATAAGAAAAGAAAAGGGACAAAGTCATATTTCTGAGTGAATTTCCGTCGAGTTGTTTGCCAGTAGTACGACAGCTCGTTGCGGCGGCAAAATGTAACAGATGCAACACAGACCCGAGGCTGCGTTCGTAAATTTATGGACGATTGTGCGGCAAGCCAGGCCACAGATAGTTTATTTTTCAATAGCTTTTGTTTTTAAATAACTAGGAAGTGTAATTAAAGATTTGTTTTGTTATTTATCATCCGAGGTTTCTGTGTGACTATTGTGAAATAATATTGCTGTGAAATGTGTGATTTCATCAATTGTGAGCCTATAAAATGTTCAAATATGCTGGCGAATTAATTATTTGACCATTTGTTAGACTAAAAACCGGCCTAGTGCGAGACGAACTCGCGCACGAAGATTTCCGTACCATTATCGCAAAAAACGACAATAAAATCACGTTTGTTGTATGGGAGCCCCACGTAAATATTTATTTAATTTTGTTTTTAGTATTTGTTGTTATAGCGGCAACAGTAAATAAATCATCTGTGAAAATTGCAACTGTCTAGCTATCACGGTTCATGAGATACAGCCAGGACACAGACAGAAAAACGGACAGTGGAGTCTTATTAATAGGGTCCTGTTTTTACTCTTTGGGTACGGAACCCTACAAATTTATGAATAAACGCGTTTTAACGAAATTAGAAACCATTGATTAGCATATTTAACCATTGGTTTAGATAACTACGGATCAAAAAACCCGGCCTGTGGGATGCCTATCTTCTTTCCTAGAATTTTTAAATAAGGCAGGTTAGCTAGAGGAATAGGTACCTAAGGAGTCTTTTTGGTAAATTGAGCATTGTGTAAGATATAGATAAAAAATAAAT
Source organism: Orthosia gothica (assembly GCA_949775005.1). Lineage (NCBI taxonomy): Eukaryota > Metazoa > Arthropoda > Insecta > Lepidoptera > Noctuidae > Orthosia > Orthosia gothica. The sequence continues at coordinate 5,431,543 of OX459068.1, forward strand.
TCATTAGTTTTTCTAGACCTTCTTCGTAGAACTCGTTAGCGTTAGTAAAATAAATGTCAGACATAAGTTGGTAGGTTTTTTATTACTTTTCTTTTATTTTGTGAGATTAGCTATACCAAGTATGGTACCCAACGATGGTAGGGAGGTATTTAAATTTGAGTTCAGTATGTAGTTAAGCCAATCACGGTAGAATAAGTTGTGTTTTTTAAAATCTTCAGAAGTATAAATGTTTGGACACTAACAAAAGGGACATAGTTGGAACCGGGGCAGCGGATTCGCACTGGACTTCTGTATTATTATTTTACTCTTTGGAACTGGGTGTCGATGGAGTCTCTCGGACGAAGCTAAATCTATACCTAGGTATTTGTAGGTCTCTTTTTAACCGACTTAAAAAGTAGGTTTTTATTTCGGCTGAATGTTTTTTTCTGTTTGTTCTAGAACAGATTTTGAAGATTATTTTTTTAACACACTTCATTATTATATTTTAAGTTTACCTGAAACACTGCTGCGTAATTTATGTTTGCTAACATGGTTCTATAAGCCATCCCAACAGTTTATAACTTGAAGCAATTTCCACAATGGAAGTCCACTTGCAGTTAAATTAGACTTATTTAATTAGAACTTGCGGAAACATGCGCATTTACTTGCGCAAACAAGTGTAGGCACTTACAAGGCTTGCAGAACTATGTTTGTTATTTGTTCAAGCTGCAGTGGTTTCTGAGAGTGTTATGTTCTCCCGGTGGTTCTCTACAGGAGAGCAGTATGACAATTTTAATTTAAAAAGGGAATGAATGGTCAAGGAAGCTGTACTTCACGGATTATTTTATTTCTGCATTGCTGGTTCATTGGCACCACAATGATACAAGCATTAAGTACATCGAAGTTTGATTCGGGTGTGATTGTAGACTGTATTTGGACCACCGTTTAAATTGGTCAGATAAATGTGCATTTTATTGCCTTAAGGAACTCATTAATTTTAAATGTTTATTTTTATAACTATATCATAAAAGTATGCCTTTAAATATAGTTACTAGCATTATGTGACCTAGATTTCCAGTCCATATATCCTGGCAAACGCTAAACGGTACACTTTGATGGCTCACTGACCGTCAACTGAACTACCATTACCTAGTTAAGCACTGTCGCATGTGTATCGATATGTGGCTAACATGCACACAACTACGAGGGTAACATGAATCATGAGGCGTGGGCTGTGTCCTATAAACCAAAGGTGACAGGACGACGAAATCGGAGCTAAGAATCTTGCTAATATATTTTTTGCTTATTCTATAAATTATATTCATACCTATCTGCAAAGACAAATTATCTACTTTCATAAGTAAATAATAAATGTAGCTATCTGCATTCACAAGTGGTGTAATGTAATAAAGACCAACACAAAACAGTGGCCCAACTTTTTATTCTCAAACCTCAGTATTTTTCACGAGCCGTCGGCTAACCGCCGAAAGGGTGCGTTACCGCGCAATGCCTCCGATTTCATTTCCGTTGGGAAATGCGAGAGATAGCGGCATGGCGGGCGGTAGCTCTCTCATTATGTTTGTAACGAAAAAATTCGGATACACACTGAAATATTTTATGGTTCAGCTTTTACATTGACCTTGCGAGTATCCGGACGCGGCGGAAGGATTATGAATTCATGTTCTTTTTTGTAACATGTGTTGGGTCGGTTATTCGAGTTTTTTTGTTTCATTCAAATTAAAAGAATTAATAAAACATTGTTTACAATGCATGTCCTCGAAAAGAGCGGTTTCCCAGGCAGCCAAACTGTGCGGAAAGTGTCACTTTTTTTCACTAGTGCTTTTTACTTTCCTGTACTTTTTTAATTTTTAACTCCAACGTCAGCCCGACGCATAGAGTTTTTATTATTTGAGAAAAGTTTTAAAAATTAGTTATGTACAGATTATCATTCATATAAAAGGTAAAATAAAACTAATACTTTATTTTAGGCGTTTTTAATTACTCTAGATTTTGATTTTGATCAATAAATTAATTTTAAATATTCATTAAATATGTTTGGCAGAACATATATTTTGCTTGTGCCTTATTGCGTTACGATGTGACAGCTATTCGCACATGCGCAGTAGATATGCCCGAGGAACTATTAGTTAATCTGTGGATATCCTGAACGCGCTTGAATAAGCCCGCCATTTTATTAATTTCATTTTATTAATTTATTTATTTCCTCGCACAATGCATAGTAAAATGTTGTATGATACACGTACGTAAGATGATTTCCGACTCGTGTCGATTTATCCACTCACTCGCTTTGCTCGCTCGTGAATAAAAATGCCACTCATCGGAAATCACCTACCTTCCGCACTTGTAGCATAAATAACTATTCCCAAAAACGGTTTCATTTTCGTCACTCACTTGCCTATTTTGTTAAATAATTGCAGCGGTTACGGATTAGCAGATACCAGGCAATCAGAAACAATCGGTTGGATTGTTCGGTTCACGATAGCAGATGCGAGCCATAAATAAGGCTTGTTGTCCAAGCCGAACAACAGGCGATACGGGGATTCCTGCCTGCGTGTGTGTTTGCATCGTAGTTACTGTAAATATAGGTATGTAAATCTGGCTAACTAACCCAAGCCTACCTGCCTTGTAGCTAGTATGTACGAAAACATGCAAGCACCTGGAAAGGCTATAACAAATGTCATGATTTTTTTAACGTTGCCGCAGGACAGGGTTGCTAAATCTAATTTGAAAAGAATAGATATATTCACACCAAAAGACGTCTTATAGAGAAAGTTAAGCTGAAATCTTTTCTACGAAAAATATAAACGAGTCACTACTCCAATATAAACTTCGTAACAAGAATCAGTCGGTCTTTGAACGAGACAGGAAGAAAATTAATTATGGTGGTAGTTCAGGCAACAATGCCAGGAGTACTAAGGCAACATGAGCACTTGAGAAAAATGCACGCATTTGTCTTAGAGTCAGTAGTCTGCCGGCTGTGAGAGGCACTTTGAGTGATTAATGAGTTCAGATGGAAAAGCTAGACCTTTATTTATATCTTATGTTCGAAGACTTGAAAGATCTGGGCATACTGGAAATAATATTTTATGGAGATCGTTTCGTCGGCTGCCGTCTGCTGGGATATGAATCATAATTCAAACTGTAAACGTAGAGAGTGGGCTATAATACTGAACTCCATGTTGGAAACTTTCACGAGCATAAAAACTCCTTTAGTATAATTGACGACAGAAAGACTAGCCGTGTTTCCATTTCCGTTTGTCCCTAAAATAAATAAGGGCTGAAAAAGAAAAGGAAAAAGCACAAAATGACACAAAAGGCCTCTGATTGTAAACCGTTAATTACGAGAGTTGTTAGTACGTTAAACATTGCTAATTACGAGTCTCCATATACGGGCCACGGGCCAAGAAGTGAAATAAAAGAAAATTAATTCAAAAAGTGTTTAACGAAGCTTCCGCTTTGTTATTTTTAAAAAGGAAATTAGGTGTTGTTGGGTATTTTTCTATAAGAAGAACGGCCCAATAAATAGATCCAGTTGAAGGCAGGCATGTCCCCTATTACTTCCATTAGGTGTACTGTTCTAGTAAGACTGGCACTGACTAAAGCTTTGGGCAATTCCTATTACCTACAGTCGTTATGTTACTTTTCGATAAAGTTAGGCAAATCGTAAATGAATGCTTAAATATTATAGCACTGTTGGATTTTCGACTCAGATCCAACAACGCCTTTATAGTAAGGCATTTTGTAGGGTATCGTTTAGTAAATATAAAAAACCAGCCAGTGCGATACAGACACGCGCACGAAGGGTTCCGTACAATTATCGCAAAAACGGCAAAAAAATCACGTTTGTTGTATTGGAGCGGCACTTAAATATTTAATCATCGTTGTCAGCCAGCCTCTCGACCAATCGGGTCGCAAGCTTTCTAATTTGTTGGGACCCGATTGGTCGAGAGGCCGACTGACTACGATGCCTCACTATTTTCTTAACGCGAATGAACTATAAAATGTATTGACATTCGCTACTGAAATGTCATGTACAGTTACAGTAGTTTTCTTTGACAGAATATCACTTTGTGTTAAGCTAAAGCTTGAGCACATGTTGTGATCAAGAAACAACATAACAATTGTACTTGTGATAGAGTGATGATTCGCATAAACACTGAACTGTCACCCAACATTGATATAAAACTCGATAAATCAGTAAGTATCAATATAAAAAATATGTGTTAAAACGTAGGAATGAAGGGAAATAAAAAGCGTTATCGTTTTCACGGCCAGTGGCTCGGAAATCACACCGATGTCGATGTGCCGAAATGTGATAAATTCTTTCGTTTATCAACAGTCAGAAGTACATCTGATGATTGAGGCATTTTATAGGCTTTTTCAGGGCATTTAGGTGAAGATTTTTCGGATCTCTAGATATCGGTCATTTAGTAGGTATAATTAAGCCTAATTGCTTCTGTTATAAAACCAGCTTGCCTATTTACTGTGTTCAGCAGTGGAAGCCTTTCGGCTGAAATGATAATTACAATGATTTACTTTAAATTAGTCGTAAGCGCTACTCCTGCCTGACCATGAGCTCCTGGTCTTGATTGGGCGTTGGAAAAACAGTTATAAGGTTTTTTAATCTAAAATTTCTTGATAATAGCCTGAAACCTGGTTTGTGCCCAAATTACTTGGGACTTTTAACATACATGGTGAAATGTCGGTGTGCTGTAGGATACTTATAGTGCCTAATTCTTTGAATGATGTTTTGTACCAGATATTTGTAGACTATGTATACAGAAAACCCTGACAAATGAGCCCTAAACATTTAAGGACGGTTACGGACTACGTCCGATCCGTGTTCGTGAAATTTCGGTTCCGAAGTAGACGTAGTATACTTCTTGTAGGGAAGCTTACGCGCTACATCCGAACTCTATCCGTCATAATTCAGAACATTTAGAATTCAGAACTCAAATCACGGACACGGACCACGGACACGGATCACGGACACGGACGTGTAGTGCGTAACCGCCCTAAGTTATTATTACAATAAGGAATGAGTAGGTCAATACGCATTTGGGAATTTTCACCTTAATAAAAATTATTTAATAATTGAATTGGTGACGTGACCTGTGGAAAATACAACAGTAAAATATTAAAACTCACTTACGTGTACCAGGACAACAACAAAATTAAGAGCCTATATTAGCAAAGCGCCTCATCTAGTGTATTGTGCTTTCATCAAATAGTTCTCAGGAGTCTGAAACTCAACCGCCTTAGTTCAGCAAGTAGTCTTGCAGTTTAGCAACACATGGCTTGTGAACAGCGAATCGCTTGCTGAAGCACCACAAGGTTGTACTCATATGAGAGGTACTTGTATGAGTACATTGTAGTTTCTAACGCTGACTTGATTGCTTGATTATAAAGATACATGTAATTTGTTAAATTAAAGAGGTTTCGAATAAGTTCGATAAAGATATCGTAATAAAATAGATATTAAGTAAAATCTATATTTTTAAAACGTACTAAATTTAATATAACTTGTAAATACACATCCAATGAGCCCAAACACGATGTTGATATCCTATTTTGTTGAGGAGTTGCTATGGCCACATTCCGGGTCCATCATGAGACCAGCTCCACAGAGCTTCTTTCATTGTTTACGAAGTTTCAGTTAAATCGGATGACAGGAAGTACTTGAAAAATTTATTAGGTAGATACTAGTTGCCGACACGTATACGAGAGCAAGGTAATAATGAAGCTTGTAATATAAAGTTAGCAACGATTGCTAAATAAAACTGTAATACAGAAAATCCTAAACGTTTTATGCTGCCATCAACTAATATAGGTAACTTATTATTTCCAGCAACAAAAAATAAGAATAATTTACAAAAAAACCGAAATTCCCAAAAAAATAAGTTCATAAAATTGGTTTAGATTTATGAACGAGAGCACGTATTGTAAAAAATGTGGTTTAGCATCTGTGCCGACCTGTAACCCTGGTACCCACGTCATGAAACCTTATATTTAAGGCATACAGCGCTCACCCTGGTTGTAGAATTTACCTTTTTTTGGCTAAGTATTTTTTTTCTTTTTTTACGTATATACGCTTTGATACTAGGGTAGCAGAGTAGGTAGGTACAACTCCCGCATTTAAAATCAATTTTTATTATACGAGAATTTACAGGGGTGTATCCAAAACGATTCAGTTGATAGCACATGATAGGTCTCCGCAAATTGGATGCGTCTTTAGGGACATCTGCTCCTAAACCAGTTTATGGATTATAAATAAAATAAATTAAATTTCATGGTAGAGGCATAGGAATTTGCCTTTTAAAGGTAATTCTTGCCAGTAATTATCTGTGTTTAGTATTGAAAAACAAAAGGAGGGAACGCATTTGTATGAAATGACCGACTTGTGGTCTTACGTACCGAAGAATACGATTATTAACTTAAGATAAATTCCTAGTCCTAATTTTACACTTGAGATTGTTTTTCATACAGATCAAACGAAAATAAAGAAAGAAAGAAATGTAGGTTATTTGGCACACACAGATACACACAATGCTGCAAGGTACAAATAAAAGACAACTTAATTTTAAAACAATTATGTACATACATAGTGTGCCCCGCGGCTGCGCCAAAAAGGTCCAGTTCAGCAAAATCCAGACAACTGATCAAAGATAATAAACTCCAACTTACCTGCAAAAAAGAAAAAACAATTAAGTTCAGCATTCAACTTTATTAAAAACATCCTAACCATCCATGTTTCAAATTATACCAAAACACGACTTCGCTAAATTCCACACAAGAACCCAGTAAATAAAATTCAAGGTACTAGGAAGCAATAATTGTGAGGAGTGGAAATTCACTTGTATGTAACAGGTAAGCACTCGGATACGACTGGAGAACGGAGTGCATTTCAAATCTGTAAGTTAAGGTGTCTCAGCATGCATAATTGATTAATCCGGTCTGTCCTTTTGTGTGTTCAAGAAAAATAATCGTATGTAGATATGCTACAAAGGTATTTGGTGAAAGGTAAAATAAAACATGGGAATATGGCCCTGTATGGCACATTGCAGTTTTTTGAAGCATCGTTTCTGTCAACTATAGGCACTTGAGTGCCAAACTGTTTATATTTGATTCCATGTACATTATGGTTTACGATTGCTGTACCTTACTGAAATGTCTTACATTCGGTTTCCGAATGTATGAGTTAAGAACGTGTTAAACCCTACTTTTTCACAAGGGTTGTTAAGTTACTTATTCAAATTCTTGAGTGAATTGAAGAAAATTGGCTATAAAATAATTTAAGTTCAATTATCGTAATTTCTTTAAAAGATCAAACTCGTAAAAGTTTTATTAAATTAATGTTGAAAAGAAACTGCGGGAAAACCTTTTATCGTAGACGTAAAATATAGATTTTACCTCTTTGTGAACTTTTGCAACGGTCAGCAAAATTACCTGAAAACGAGTTGCAACTGAAAACTTCTTGCTGCAGTTTTATTTCTCAACTTTCCAGCGACTTCTTCGTTATATTTATTGAATTAGGTACATATTATGTCATGTAGAACGTAGAACCTCCTTTTGTTTCGCTGTTTGCTAACTGTTCATACTAGATAACAATTCCGATTTTAACGCTACGTGTTGTTAAAGTAAAACGTACGTGATTAGGCGTAATGTTACCTAATTTACATAAAACAATTTGATATATATAAGTATTAATAACACCTCTATGCAAATAAATGGCTGTAATTTCAATGTTTGTCATCCAGGTAGCAGAATGTGTCAGGTAATGCGGAATGGTAGAATTACCAGGGTGACATGAAAACGGACTGGTATTCATTTGCATTGCTGACGCATAAATTTCATGAACGGTCGGACACGCTCTCACTCTGTTGAACTCCTATTATGTTTTGAACCAATTATCATTACAATAAAACATTGTTTACACTTTTTGTTGAAAAAGAGAGTGAACAAATGAGTGTTTTTAGGCCTAGATCATTCAAAATAAAAGGTTATGCGTACAAGGTAGGTACCAAGGTAGGTACAAGGTAGGTAGGTACATTTGGGTGCCGTGTTTTACGTTACCTATATTATTATGATGATTAATTAATTCTGGTCTATATCGTTCAGGATTTGTTTAAGGAAGATGTAGTAACTTTTTTATAAAAAGCTAACTGCAGAAGTCAATACAGGTTAAATTATAGCCAGAGACATTATGCGCATGGACCTGGCAGATCACCCCTATCTCTGATCTCTATATCTCTACATTGTCAAATTAGAAATATTTTATGTGCCATCTTCGGGAGTCGGCCATATTGGATTTAGAATGATATCGCTTAGCTGACAGTGCATTGTCAACCAAAAACCAAATGTATAATAACATGCAAAATTCCAGCTCAATCTGTTGGGCATAAACTGCTTCAAGTTTGACCCATAACTAACTCACAAAGTAAGTAAAAATCTCACCTCCAGTATCCTTTGAGGCCCCGAAGTTTCTCCGATTTTTTCAAAATATCGTAAATATCACTAAACCACTATCGTTGTTTTTGTCACATGCACATTTATTTATAAGCTAATTTTGTAAAATATCCTTATCTTGTGATAAAAAAGTAATTATTAAAATCGCACTGACTGCTACTTCAGATTGGCACCTAATTGCGATTGTCTTAACGATAATGGAACATGAAAGATTTTTACCATCAATATAGATACGCAGCTTATCTTGGCAATTATGCGATCCTGGTATCATGGGGTTATCTTTACTTTGCCGGGGTTTGTAAATGGGTTAAAATACGACGGTCAGATGTCAATTTTTTTTAAATAATTGCAAAAGTTTCCTGTAAGTAAGATAAATTTCAGCCCAAATAAAAAAAATGCTTCACATACTCAAATGTTCATACATACATAGGTATTTATTAATATTGTATATATGTAGTTATAAATCCACTAGAATAAAATCACTGCAGGTTAGAAGTAAATAATAAATTTCAGTAATAAACATAATTATTTTAATTCGAAGTGACGATGTCCTAAAAGAGTTTAGTGATTCTACGTCGAAAATCGTGTGCCTTTTCTAATATTCAGCTGGTATTGCCATCCCTAGGATGAGTAAAGTTCAATTCGTTTTGATGAGATCCGAAATCGCGTTGCTGAGTGTCCCTATAAGTAAGCGAGAACGAGTAGCAATCGTTTTAAATCCCCCTTTGACTCCATATACGTTTTGAAATTAAACGTAAGTACCATTCTACGTTGAGTTCGCAGTCGCAGAAAACTTTGTAAAGGAAAATGGTAGCTAATCATGACAAAAATGCTTTGTTTCTTTGTTATTTTTATTAGCAAACATTTATTAAACAAAAATTCATAACATTCTGTTTTTCATTTTATTCAGTAATTCCAACGCTTCTTTTCCAGGCATTAGCAGCATTGCGCAAATAAAAATACTCATTGAATGCTCTGAGCAGAGGAAAAGCATAACATTTTCACAAGCAAATTAGGTAACTCAAATAAAAACTTGGCAGTCTTTGAGCACTACCTGTGCTTTACTCGCAACGTAAAAAAAATATACAAACTAAAGGCGTGTGCACACATTAAAAAGCGATGACGGTCTATGTTCTGTGAGGTGTCCCGCACACGCTCCGCCGGATAATCGCGTTTGATCAGCGCTCATGCGTGATAACCGCCGGTGAGTGCACGTCTTTATACCTCCGGTTATTTTTATACAATGTAACGTGCGTATGGTAATGTACGTTATTTGAACAGGGAAATTGAAAGATTTAATCCTGTTTTATGTAGCAGTAAAGAAAATTAAGCTGTTGGAAATTAAATTATAAATGTGGTAGAAATGTCTACTAAGTTACAATAACGGTAAATTAAGAACACAATTTTATTGTGAGTTGACAAATCGTATAAGAAAATGCAGATGGAACCTACTTTCAAACATTGTAAACCTTATAAAGATGAATGAACCATACAATAAAGCCTTCCGCCAATAAAAATATTCCAATATTCAAAAAACCATCTCATCGATCTAGCAACAGACATTCTCAAACATAAATAACCTAAAAATATCAGTCACAGCAAATATATCAGCAAACCAAGTACTAGGATTACATAATACTGCCACAGGTGTTCTGTCTTGAACCAATATAACCTCACCTGGACTGACCGCCGTCCCTGAAAAAGGTCCGAAGCAAACACGGGAATACAAAAACATTTTCAAATATTCGCTTGTCATCAATCTAATTAAATTATCGCCTCTTTTACCGACGACAGCGGATATGTCGGGATAATTGAAGTAACTCCTTTTATTTTCTAACAGCCTGGTACAATTTGAGAAAGAAAACATGAAAGTAATTACATAGCTGCGGTTTTCATGAATCAAAAGTATATTAATAAATGGCTAGGGATGGATAGAATAAACCTATTAAGTTTTGTGTTATATACGTTCTGCCAAACATATTTAATGAATATTTAAAATTAATTTATTGATCAAAATCTAAATCTAGAGTAATTAAAAACGCCTACAATAAAGTATTAGTTTTATTTTACCTTTTATATGAATGATAATCTGTACATAACTAATTTTTAAAACTTTTCTCAAATAATAAAAACTCTAGGCGTCGGGCTGACGTTTGAGTTGAAAATTAAAAAAATACAGGCAAGTAAAAAGCACTAGTGAAAAAAAGTGACACTTTCCGCACAGTTTGGCTGTTTGGAAAACCGCTCTTTTCGAGGACATGCATTGTAAAAATAGTTAGGTACTAATTGCCACTTAGGCAAAGTATACAGTTGTTCTAACTCACGTACTACTACTCACAACAGTCACAACTGTACCTAATCATTGGTCTTAAGGCGTATACCTATATTTCCCAATGTTAACGCGGTACTGGGCTAGCGTCCGCTCGCAGCCAGAATATCAATATTAGACCTTCTTTTGGACAGTTTTGTTTGCAAAATATTTTTTGATTTACTTATCCTATGTTGTTAAGTTAAGAAGAAATTCTAACGATACATTTTTCTGTGTAAAAATGTTTTTAAACATTAAGTTATTTTGAAGGAGTAGGCAAAAGTAGCGTAAAAATATCGTGTCGTTAATTATTTTTTTAGAGCAAAACTATTAGTTAGAAAAAAACATGTTTCACAAATAATGTACTAGAATCTATAATAAATATATATATTTTTTCAAATCTTTTACCTTAACCATTACTAGGAGAAGGCTTTAGAAAGTAACCGTTTTACGGCACTAAAGCGGAGTAATAAAGGCCTTAAGAAAAGTTCTTATATTGAAAAGAAAAGGGTGAACATTCAGATGTCAATTTGTCTTGTTATGTTCACATTATAAGGAGCTCGTGGCTAAATAATAACAGCCGCACGGGTCGATCTTTAAGGTTAAGCAACGCTTGACGAGGTCGGTCCGTGGATGGGTGACCATTTCAACATACCGAGTTTCCTCCGTGCCTCGTCAAGCACGCTAAGCCGTTGGTCCCGGCTCATTTGAAGATCTTTGACAGTCGTTACGAATAGTCAGACGCTTGAGATCTGACACCAGTCTAGCCAAGGGGTACCGCTGTTACCCAGTTACTGGGTTGTGGAGGTCAGATAGGCAGTCGCTCCATTTAAAACACTGGTACTCAGCTAAATCCGGTTAGACTGGAAGCCGACCCCAACATAGTTGGGCAAAGGCTAGGCAGATGATGATGATGTTCACACTAAAATACCGAAACAATGTCGAAACATAATTCGGCATCCATTCGATCACAAATACGTTTTGTGATCGAATTACGAACTTATTTGTGAGCACCAACATAAAACATGAAGTAATACTGGTGTATTATCTTCTATGAAATTCCTTAATAAAATATCAATAAGAGAATTTAGCGAACATTTTATATCTCCAATTTTGAGCACAAAAGTTATGATCGCAGAACAAAAACTTCCGACTGGAATTGCGTTAAAATGCTCATGAAAATATGGCTGTCCTGTAATGAGGTGGAAGACCATTCTAGATAAGTTACAGTTATAAAGCGCTAGTATTATGAATTATGCTAGAACATGCCCGCAGTTTGGCTAGTTAAGCTTCACATGTGTTTTGTGGGTGACACACCGGTTAATACAGTGGCCAGCATGTCCAGCACAATTTTATAAGGAGTTTTTTTTTTTATATTAGTGCATATACACGTAGAAATCAGGTTGCCGGCGCCGATCTGACAGCTCTTGTCGGTGCTAGTCCACGCAGCTGGCGAACCAGCGCCGACAACCTCCGAACGTCGCCGACAAGCTCCGAACGTTGCCGACAATTGCCGACCTGCTCCGATCAGCGCTGGCAGGCTGTCATTAAATTAAATTTGTTGCTGTATATTTTTCTGCAGAGCTAGACATTGTGCTCGCTACTGAGACAGCCAGCTCCTGCTTCTACCCGCTTCCTGTATGTAGCGGTTATCTGCACGGACCTGTACCGATAAGCGCTGGTAGGTCGGCGTTGGTAACTGCTTCCTTTATGTATACGGCCTAGCCTACAAAAAATATACAATAGGGATGTTGCCTGGATAGAAAAATAATTAGTCATAAATATTTAGTCAGTGAGATTATTAAATAATATTGGTCCCGTATTATATTATATTTGCTTTATGAAAAAAATAAAAATTGACAAAAATAAAGCGCATGAAAGTATAGGAGTGGGGGCTTGTGACGTCACTTTGCCAGTATAAAGTGTAGCACACCGTGACGTCACACGATATTTAAATGCACTGTTTCATTGTTATTTTGTGTTTACGTGGCAAAAGCAAAATACTTTTCGAAGGCTGGTGGGTTAGTGACCTCTGTTTTTCCCCTTCAGCGAGTAGATATTGTCAAAACATGTGATAGCCTTATTTCCCATAAGGCTTCAAAGGCTGGACAATTATTGTGTCATGCAAAAATTATTATTTTTTTTTTCTAAAAAAAAACTTTGCCCCACACTAGGAATTTCTTCCTGTATCGTGGGTGCGTTTACAAACATATAAACTCACATACACAACACCCAGAGCCGGAACAACTATTTGTAGATCATACAAATATTTGTTCCGTGCGGGAATCGAACCCGCGACACGCAGCACAGCAGTCAATCACTCAACCACTGCGCCAACCGTGAAAAGAAAAAACCTGAAATATATTATTGTAGTGTATTATTTTATGCAAAGTTGACGTAGACTTATTTGAAAAAAGAAACATAGTTTTCTCTAAATAAGTTGTCTTTCAAGCTTCATCAGCTGTTTACATTTCAAATGCTGAATCTATCTGCCAAACTACCGCGCGATGTGTGTCACCTTTTCTGAATTAAAGACGTCACACGCGCGCTCCGTAATAAATATTGATAACGCAGTTCCGCTCGGACAACATGCTGCTCTGACGTTTTAGTGATGTAACTCTGCTAGTCTCATGACAGCCTAGTACTTTTTGTGAAACAGTGATACTGTGGTTTCATACAGCCCGTAAACCATGTTGATAGGCAGGCATAATGTGAGCAACTTCTCAACCGTTTTTTTTCTGTACGAGTACGTTTAACTCATAAAATCATGTTAATACTTTGTATTTGAGTTCAATATACAGGATAATTCATAATTTGAATTATCATTGCACGATCAAACCATCTATTATACAAGTTATTATCAAATTCAAATAAATGAAAACATAATAAATTAGTTGGTGCATTCTAATCAGTAATTAGGTTAGCATCCAGCTGATATTACACTCCCCATTTTATAGCAGTAGTACGCGTTCAAACGCCTAATAATAAATCAGCCTAATTCGATTTAAACTCAATTATTTTGTTACTGGACCAGTCGTGAGTAGACGCTGAAAATTCCGTTATAGGCAAAATGTGTTCATAAATTGTCCAAACAAAAATCTAAATATGAATTTCATAGTGAAATCATCAGAGTGAGCGAGACAGAAACTTTCATAAATATTTTTCTCATACACACGTTTACGGCGTCGCTCGCCGAGTTAAATCCTGCGATAACTTTGGCAACAGCCGCCATATTTTACAGCGGGAAAAAAATTAAATGTGTCAAAATGATTCGACCGCGCCTCTCTACGCTACGTCACACAGAAGTTATTAAAAATGCATAGTTTTCGCAGTATTCCCTCATTTAACACCGTACCTGCTATTTCGTTTCGTGGAACAAGGTCTTACCTAACTGGCTGGTTTAATGGCTGACAAGCGAAATGTTATGTCTCGCTTATTCTCGTTCCATATTTAAATATGTGTTTTGTGAATTTATGATGATGACTCGACGACAGTCTGAAATTGTTTTACATAACGCTGTAAACAATGAATGTTTTGTCACGACCCAAATATGTTCTAAAAATATGAGGAAAAAAGGTTTTTCAGCTGCGTAAAGACAGTCATTTAATCATTTAATGAAAATTCAGAGAGGTAGGTTTTGGCAGAATTTATTACCTTTTTACTTCGCTTAATTTCAATACTCGGGTATCTCTTCAACTGACTTATTTCGAGCTTAAACAGTCATAAGGAAAGACTTAAAATTTCAAGAGCTATCAGGTGTTGTTTAAATTTTTCGCTTTTTCGATTTATTGGAAGTAGAAAGGTGTCCTCATTTGCCTGCTACTGTAAAATCGTATTTAAATTAATAAAAAAATATTATTTTTTTAAATAAATTACAACTCCATTCTATATTTCTGTAATCCGCTCAAGTGAAATTTCAATTCTTAGGTAACCTAATAATTTGTGTCCAGGAAAATAGCAAGACTCCGGGGATTCAAGAGTCCTCAAGCTAATTATAACGTATTTTAAGTATCAAATATTTCCTTCAACATTGAACACAAAAGTTTAATCGCAAACTTCTATCATACCAACAACAACCCGCTAAGTTAACTCCCTAATTAATTGCTATTCATTACGGCACCCGAAACCCGATCATTACGAGCCACATAAAACAGGCCATGAATACCTGCCCGCTCCCTGCTGCCTGCCAATATCCACCCCGCCCACTTAAAACTCGCACCGAATTCACAGATACTGCAACCGACGAAAATAGAAAAATTAACAGATAAAAATTGCCAGACGAATATAGGCTGAACAATTTTATGCCAAAGTCAAACTCAAAGTCAAAGTCAAATATATTTATTCAATTAGGCCAATAAACGGCACTTTTGAACGTCACATAAATTAAAATTAAAAATTAAAAGTAATAAAAAAATAATTTAAAAGTAACAAAAAAAAAAACAAGACAAAAAAAAAAAAAAAAAAAAAATTCTACCGTGCATTCGGAAAGTAGATTGTTATGGAGAAGAACGCACAAGAAACTCCATACATACTCTTTTTAAAAAAAAAATGGTGTTTTACAATATTAACATACGTACATACATTAATATATGTGAGGACGATGCACCCAGAATAGCTCTACACACAGGTATAAAGTATTAAAAAGCATTAACAGGAAAATTAATTAATTTGATAAGTAGGACCATGGTTCTCACATACTTACAAATATTACAAACATAGGTAAAATACCTAATTCAACAACAACGGAACAGTGTGTGAGTCAATTTCTAAAAAAAAAAAAAAAAAAACAATGAATACAATAACCATGAATGGGAATATAAATTAACAAATTTGATTTTGTCTACACCAAAGATTGCCCTATGGAGCAGGACCAGCATGTTTCCAAGCATTCTTATCTTGAATATAATCATCTAATTTGTAATATGCTTGTTTACAAAGGGTGCTTTTAACTAAAGTTTTAAATTTACTTTCATTTAGTTTTAATATATCACAAGGTATTTTGTTATAGAATTTAACACAGTACCCCATGAAAGATGATTGTACTTTAGCTAGTCTGTAAGAAGGCTGATCTAACTTATCTTTATTTCTGGTATTACAATTGTGTCTATCACTGACTTTACTAAAGAGATGTATATTTTTCCTTACATAGATAATATTTTCATAAATAAATTGGCAAGAAACTGTCATAATATTAATATTTTTAAACAGTTCCCTAAGAGATTCACGGTGACTTAACTTATATATGGCTCTGACAGCTCTCTTTTGCAATATAAATATGGATTCAATGTCAGCCGCTCGACCCCACAGTAAAATACCGTATGACATTATGCTGTGAAAGTAACTAAAATAGACCAAACGCGCGGTTTCTACATCCGTTAACTGTCTTATCTTTCTAACAGCATAAGCGGCTGAGCTTAGCCGACCCGCAAGAGATGTTATATGAGGACCCCATTGCAATTTGTCGTCTAGAGTGATTCCCAGGAAAACTGTTTGATTTACAAAGTCCAGCTTTTCGCCATTCAATATGATATCGCATTCGGTACTTCTAACATTCGGCAATGTGAATCTAATACATTTGGTTTTTTTTTCATTTAGTACTAAATTGTTTGCTGTGAACCAATTTTGGCCCTGATAAATGGAGTTATTCACGTCATCAAGATTTCGTGACCGCCGATCTATTTTAAATATCAAAGATGTGTCATCAGCAAACAACACCATCTTCGGTTGATTTTGTAGTAATTGGGGTAAATCGTTAATATAAACTAAAAAGAGGAAAGGACCCAATATCGAGCCTTGAGGCACACCCATTGTCATTTCAGACCCTAGTGAGTTTACGCCGTTTACCTGAACTTTAACTTGTCTGGCTTTTAAATATGATCTAAGTAACTCAAGGGCTGTATGTCTAATTCCATAGTGCTCGAGCTTCAACAATAGTGTCTCATGGTTAACGCAATCGAACGCCTTCGAGAGGTCGCAAAAGATTCCAATGGCGTCCTGTGCTTTCTCCCAGGCCTTAAATATGTTCTTTATTAGGGTGACACCCGCGTCAGTTGTGCAACGCCCTTTGGTAAAACCGTAATGTTGATCATAAAAGATGGAATGTTTGTTAAAATGACGCAACAATTGGTTGACCATTAACTTTTCGAAGACCTTACTGAGAACCGGCAGAATTGACACTGGCCTATAATTATTGGCTTCTTTGCTAACCCCAGATTTAAACAATGGAACTACCTTACTGTGTTTCATGAGGTCCGGCAAAACTCCTAGCTCGACACTAGTGTTAAATATGAAAGCTAAATAGGGTGCAACAGTTTCAATGATTGGTTTACACACTTTTACAGATAGTCCCCAAAGATCTTTTGTTGATTTAATTTTAAGATCTTTAAAAGCTTTTAAAATAGCCTGGGGGTTTGTATGTTGAAACTTGAACTCCGAAGGGCACGCATTTACGTTCTTTCTAAGTAAGGCAGCAGACAGTGCAGGTGAGGAGTTTAAGGCTGCTGTAGTTTTAAGTGGAATATTAACAAAAAAGTTTTCAAATTCCTGAGCTACCTCTATATCTGAGTGTGTGGGGCCATGTGCAGTCGCTAAATTAAATTCTGTATTACGCTGTTTTTTCCTACCTGTTTCATTATTTATTATTTGCCAGGTAGTTTTTATTTTATCATCTCGTTGCCTTTGCGTAAAAAAAGAACTTAATGTTTCTAGAACCACTCAAGGATGGACAGTTTTAAGACTCTTGCCAGCCTACATTAACGAATATTTTAAAAATCGAACCTGTTGGTTCGTGTATACATTGGCAACATTGGACAGACTTCCGTTGTCCATTAAAGTTTGATTGATTTCTTTTTCATAAAATATTAAAAAGAGAGCTTTTGCAAAAAATAAATTGAGAGTTACTCCATAAGTTAATTTGATGGCACCCTATAGAAAATTACTTTTTGTGGATTCAACGCGTAGTGTAGGGCACCAACGTTGTATAAAATCGTGAATGAAATAGGTACCTACAACTTGTGCTACCTACCAGCGCGCTGCCACTTACATACTTTGTGCTACAACCTATTCATTTCAAACATTCGAATTGGAACTCTGAATTTGCGTGTGCTAATTTCAAAAACTTTGAACCGGCGCGTTTTGGAATTAACGTCAATCAACATAACCACAAATATTTGACGTGCGATACGTTGCTACAATCAACTGTAACAAGGCTTCGAAGCAGCCAATCATTTGTAAACATTTAGCCGTACCCTATCTCCATACTAACTCAAAAGTGGTTTTAGGTCCGAAGGCTAAGCGGAACTGAAATTCAAGATACATTTTACGAAATACAAGGCAATTGAACAACAGTTATGTCCAAAGCGTTCTAAATAAGGTTTTGTAAACTTTAAACAGGCTTTGTAATGACCAGAGACCCTTTGTTGCGATTATTGCCGTAAAATCCGGGGTCTGCACAATCTGTATTATGTATTACCTCTAATCTTCTTAAAGGTTTAGATAAATACCCCTCGGAGTACCACCTACTGCGTAGTTTTGAACAAAAACAAATATTCTTCGGCCCTGTTACAAATATAGAGTTACTTTCGCTAGACTTTGACTGGTCGTATAAAAGTTTTTTTAAGGCGTTATTGGATTTAGCATAAAACTTATTTACCTGGCTATTTCTGGGTTCACTTGTAGAAACGGTTTGAGTATTATTTGTTGAAAGGGTAATTTGGCAATATCTTGGAATAGGTTAAGTATTATTGCTAATACTTTGATAGGATTGTTAAAGGTAGAGCATTGAAATGAGTATGAGTAGGCAATTTATTGATAACACTTGAAGTTTGGTGTCCAACTTAAGCTGTATGTCTTATCTAAATCTATATATATATATACCATTTGCTGTGAGCATTACGCTGCCTTTTAAAATTATGAAGCGAACCTAGACGCACGTTATTGTTTGGTCTTATTATTGCCTCATCTCACATGTTTACCTTACATGCGCTACGTACAAAGTACCAGGCTACCAGGAAGTTAAAGAGCACGCGACTAATAAAACACCGGAACGTATGAAAGCAAAATGTAAACAAACGATATTCCCTGAAGACTGCGCCAGCTGTAAATGTAGTATGTAGTGCAGCCGACAGACGGAGTACAGATTTATCTATTAGCGAATCAGAGATACGGGACGATGGCACAATGCCAACGACTTATGCATTCAAGGGGTGACTAAACAGGTAGCGTTGGTAGAAAAAAACTTATTTACGGCTCTAAAAAGTGGGAATTTTCAATTTTCCGCCAGTGTAGTTCATTGTTACGTGAGAATTTTATAAACTTTGCATGAATTGGCATAATTTATTCGAAATTGTAACCTGACTGTAAGAACTAGTAGGTTGTTACCAAATTATGCAAAAGAAAAGTCAAGCCCGATCTAAAACATAAAAACAATAAAATAAAGGTAGCTCGCTCGCACGTAATTGGCAACGAGTCTGAGCTGACAATTTTAAAATCATGGAAGTATTCTCTCCGTATACAACAGGAGCGCAGCATACTAAAGAGTGAGGCAAAACGCGAATTTGCGGCAACAGGATAAAATTGTCGGTAAAGATGGCGACTGGGACATTTAGCTACTCGACACAATTGGCGTCTCGCGAGGACCTAACGCAATTGCGCCGCGCTGCTAAAATCACATATATCCTCAACGAGCTTATCTAGTTTTTTGTTTAAGGATAAATTTGCTACTCTGAGCTGCCATTGTTATGCATTATCGCAGTGGTAATCATGCTTGAATTGTTTAATGTTGCCAGATAATGTTGTTGACAAGAAAAGAACAAAATTCGTTTTAATCACTTCTGTCTGGTCATGTTTGTCTGGTACTTTTGATACCATTAAGAACCAATATTGGTAAAATAAGTTGATCTATGGAGATATTCTACATAGTTCGTTTTGCTAGCTGCTGTATGCTATGTTTTGATAGCTGCTTGACCTAGGCCGGAACTTAAATACTGGCTAAACAAAACAGAATATTTTTAGAGTTATTGTAGGTCTAACCTACCTATAGCTAGACCTTTTTCGTGATGGAAAAAGAACAGTAAAGTGTCTATGCCCAAACATTTCTATTTCATAGTAAATGTCAGTTCGTGGAATCTGTCTGTCTCTTTCGGCCACTGGCAGCCTAGTGGACGTAGCGTCTATTAATGACCAGGGCAACTGACGTACAGCCTTACTCAATTACCGCCGCACTCTAACTCACTTAATGTCGCTGATTAACGGCAAATGGACTTCAATGACAGCAGGATATACCACCTACCTTGTGTTTAATACTCTCGCGAATAGAAAATGAGGCTAGAACTTTTATACACGCACAAAATCACGAAGAAACTATTTTTATATAATGAAAAAATGGTCTGAGGGTTTCGGTGCCTTTACGTTGTTTTTCGTTAAAAAAACCATTTTACAGGGGATCGAGTGAACACGCAACAAAATTGTTTAATCCCAATTTTTTGTAACAATTTCTAATTGAATTCGAAAATTGTTTCGTGCAATTGAATTTTGAACAATTTTACGTAAACAAGTTCCAAATTCAAATACCAAACTCGTTGTATGCATGAATCATACGTTTAGTGTTTAGTTAGCCACCATTCGTAGAGTGCGCGCAAGATAAGTCTTCGCGCGGCCAAAATTGGAACTAATCGTTTGTCATTTATATCAGGTGTTAAGAGAGTGTGTTGTATTCCGTGTTTTAATTTGTTTCCGAAATAAATAATCGCCATCATTATGCTAAAAGTAATTTAAAGTGATGGCAGGGATGTTTTCTTCAAGTGAACAAGTCAATCACAAGCCTACGGTACCGTTTTACAAAGATAGAGCCCGCGTTGATTATTTGACAGGTAACTTTTAGGGATACCACAATGCTAAAATTTCCCTAAATTTTCGTACTACCGGTGCCCGGTATTGGTTTTTGGGTGGTACATAAATATACCAGCGGGACAGGACCGGCATCATGTTATATAATGCATCATTGTCATTTTGTTTTAGGCGTTTCTGAACGCACCGTTAGCGTTACCCAAATAACTCAAGAAGGTTATGTGGCAGCAGCTTGTTCATAAATTATTGAAGAAGAAATTAAAAAAGAATTGAAATTGAAGGTATAGCCACTGCAGGACCATTGTTAGACCAAATTTAACAGTAGGTACTACTAAGTATTCAGTAAAAGATTTACAATAATTTCATGATGCTTTTTTCATCATGTTCTATGCAAGTAGAAAAATCTAGTAATTAATTATGCCTGACTAAAATTACTTTAAGTTTCGAGTAATGAAAAATGACTATTGATTAAATGAAGGAAAAAGATCAGTTATGCTATGCAACATTAAGAACGCCACCCGTCGCGCGCAGACTTATCGTGCGAGCACTCTACTTAGGATTTAGGCTGATCCGATTGACACCGTCAAACGGTTTGGCCGACGGTAAAAATGTATATTTCTCTATGGTTCCAATAGCCCTGTGCGCTGAGTAAACGTTGTGGTCAGAAAAATGGCTTTTAAAGATAGTTTTGTACATGGAACTGCGTTAATTATTATAACTACAATATTATTATTATGCAACAGATTTCTGTCTGTTCAGATATAATCTAAGAAGGAGTTTAAAGAAGGTCTATCAAACGTCTCTATGGTTTCAAAACATTAACATCTTCAACGAAAGTTCAGAAGTCAACCTTTGGCATCGGATACCCCCGGGGGTGAAACTAGATCGTGCTTAATTAACCAAAGGGTTGAAAGTCAATTCTCCCGATAGTCTAAAGTTGCAGAAATTATGCTAATTAATAATTAGTGAGTTTATTGTAGAGGGACGGCCGCCATCAGCTGCGGGATAAATACGTCTGGGAAGTTGGATAGTATTTTAAATTCGTTGTAGAATTTCACTTCGCTGGCAAGCAGTCTGGCGACACACAAATCAGCATATAAAGCAGAATATTTCGTCATCACTATAGTGGAAATGTAGTGAGATTCCTAAAGATGACTATAACTGTCTTTTGAATCGAGAAAATCAATAAAAACCTTGATATTTTTTCAATTACAGCGATAAATATTCTATCATCATACACAAAGGACAACAAACAAAGAGAACACCAAGACTGAAAATAGAAGATATAAACTTACTCGTACTGCCTTTTCTTCTATCTGTACACACATCGCACTATACGTCTCGAGAGGTTTAAACAATAGATTGTTCACAATAAGCGTTCGACGGCACCCAACGACTCCTAAACTGCGCCACGTATTCAATACCATTCAAATCTTTTCGACACACACATTCGCCCTTTAAAATAGAGACGTAGTGGGGATACAATTTTACGTTCGATGTTTGAAATACAGTTGTCATTTTGAAACGGATAAATCAAAAAACTTGAGACAAGGTTGGTTGTCCCTGTAGTCTGTTAATATTTTTCTCGAGAAAATCTGTACCGCTTTGAATACTAATTGGGCGTTTTGTACTCCGAAGGCGTCGCTTTTTTAATTATAATTATTTAGAGGTTTGTACTGCGGCCTATTTTGGGAACGGTTGTCACAGAACCCATTTCTGTCTACGCATAACTTGAACAGTTTTAAGGAGTTGTCTCACTAATTGCACTCAAGGCATTTTAAGTTTGGATTTCCAAATTGCACTTCCACGTTCTGCTAGCCTAGTACCTATACCTAAGTTGGAAAATAATATTCCATAAACTTATTAAGTTAATTCAGCGGTGTATAAATTGGATAATATTCTCAAAGTGGAGCAGAGACCGAATGAATGGAGTATCGCGTATAATTTTAGAAAGCTGTACAGCCATAACTGAGATTCCCTGTTAGCAACTGACAGCAACTTCAAGTTATACGCAGTCGCGTATAACTTGAAGTTAAACAAGGAGAAAATGATGATGTGCAGTCAGAGGTTACATATTCACGAGCTGGCTAACTAAAACCAGATGTATCCTACTTTTTATTTTTGAAATCCCCTCCTGAAGCCCCACACGATGGGTTTGGAAGAAAAAACTTACAAGGTTAACACGAATCGATTGACGTAAGAATCATCAAAATCGGCCGACTCTTTTAAACAAATATACATACATAGATTGGTGATAAACACATTACCCTCCTTCGGCAGTCGGGAAAAATGATATTGATATGATATGAAAAATTTTGACACACGGACAGACAGACAGATGCTGCATGGGTTGATGCTGTAAGGGTACCTTTTTTCTTTTTGAAGAACGATGTTATGGACGATAGAGCAAGCTTTGCTTGTCGTGAAAGTTGGTATTAAAGAAACAAAAGGCAGTCGCTGTTAGCTCATAAATTGCGTCGTCCACAAATGCACAGTGGACAATGACGGCGAACTCCCGGTGAGATAAACAGCTAATCCCGTGGCAGTAGCACTGAGCGCCTCTCACTAAATGCTGCACTGTTCTTCGAATAGTTCATTATTGTTTGTTGCTTTGTTTCTAATGATACCTGTTTGCTTTGTTGCCTCCTACTAAATGCTGCACTGTTGTTCGACTAATTCATCATCGTTCTTGGCTTTGTTGATGATGTTTGCTTTGTTAGCAATAACACTGCATAATGTTTCTTTTCACTTGAGATCAGCTTACCCAACAGCAGTAGAACATGTGGTGAATAAACTCTGCTGTACTTCGGCCAGCTCATTATTGCCCGTTGTTTTGTACCTAATATTGCCAACTTTATATCTTATTGAAATATTTTCGGAATTTAATCAAACCAACCAAAAAGCTCAATAAGTTCAATTGAACTTATTGAATTATCTAAACGGTTCGTATACCAACATTGTCTTCCATTTTACCTATTTGCCAGAACCTGTCATGAATTCAGGATTTGATTAAAACCAACAATGTTATTTGGCCTATTTCTTAGTACATTTTTGGGATCCTGGACGTCCTGCCAGAAATTCGGAGAACTGATTATTTTATTGGAACAAATCTATCTTTGAAGGATACAGAAATCAGAGTACCAAGAATCAGGACATCATATTTGATGCTTGCTATCGATTTCGGTTTACCATTGGATAGTTGTAAGTCCCCTGGACCAGCGTGTCTACCCGTCCAGATAAACAGCTAATCCCGGCAAAGCGGCGTTAAACCGCTTACTTTGTGTGAACATCTTACATCTTTCTGCGCGCCTGGTAGTGAGTGCCACGCAATAGTACATTACTGCCGCGGTCTATAATGACTACTTTGCTGGTCACGCTGATTATGGCCGACAGCGCAGCTCCAGGCCGACACAGCGCGGTCAGCGTGCAGCACTTGATGGACGAGCTGAGGTAAAGGCCGAGACCGTAGGTCGAGGCCTTTACAGCGAGGCCAGCAAGGGCTGCAATGATGGCCAAGCTGAAAGGCCTAGAGCGTAGCTAGGCTAGCTCGAGGCAATCATAGCGTGACCAGCGAAGCAGTCATTGTGGGCCAAGGTTTGTATAGTGCTTTATTCAAAAATGCAAGTACCTAATCTAAATAAAACCAGCAAGAAATTTAAATAAAAATATATAATAATTAACTAGAATTTTAATTATGAAAAGTACAGTTACTAAAATTCAACACCGACTTTCCCGGTTTGATATTACTAATAGTTTGCGATAATTCTAATGCGGTGTTTGACTGCTGTATTATTTCTTAATTTTTGCATCGACATGCACTGTAAATGCCAAAAATAAGAACTACCTGTAACAATAACAAGTACGAGTATTAATTATGAGAACTTGTAGGTACAGTACAAATTTGGGTTTTTAGATATAAATACTTACTTTCACCGCTAAGTACTCAGAGTCGGGGGCTTCATTTATAAACTTTTCTACATTTTGTGATGTCAACAGTTTTGATTTTTTACATTTATATCCGTCTGACTGTCGTTTAAGCATACTCGTTAAATTGTGGTAATTTTTAATGTTCAAATTGTGCTTTATCAGAACCATGCACTTTAATATTGAAGAGGTATTCCAGAGAGACGAAGGCTTCATTTTGTTGGAAAGATCATTGAAATACGCAAGAAAAACATTTTCGGATAAAGATTTAGATTTTCTACTGATTTTCCACTGCACAGATTTCTCATATTATTATGCAAGCACATTTTTCCTTTGAGTTTCGCGGTATCAAATTTTCAAACACTAATTTAGATTCATCTTTAATGTCTGGCGGTGTTAAACACATTGAATCGGAAGAATTTTCGCTTTGGGTGCTAATTTTTAGCAAAAAAGTCACTAAATAAAAACAAAGTTTTCGCTGAACCGCGCTTTTGTTACTTCTTTGTTTTTTTTTTGTTTTGAGCAATGGTAGTTGGAACTATACAGCCTAATATGGAATAAAATCTTTTTGTACCTATCTCTATAGATACAAACAGCTGTGTTTTAAATAAAATCTTTTTGGATTTGATTTTTTAAAACGTTGAAACGTCAAAATAGCGGCCGGCAAAACATTGCCGGCCTGTTAGAGCGGCCAGCAAAGCTTTGCCGGCCGCTCCTTGAAACAGAACGGCAAGGTCGACTTTGCTCAAACAAGGTTGTTAAAATAATGACCACATTACATGCATTTTTGAGTAAAAATAATTTTGAGTCCTGGGGATGTGTAGGTTTTTATTTACATTTTCGCCGTTATTATTTACTTTCCTGATTTTCCTTAATAATTTTCCTTTCCTGCGATATCTATTTTGGTATCTACCGATTCAACTTTCGATAAAATGAGCCTAACTTATCACAAAATAAACATTATCCTAACATTTCGGAAACCAACCCTTAACATTGGTCTTATGGTACAATTCAATTCATCTAACATTATAAAAATTGATGCTTTTTTACAACCTACGTTGTCAAAATTAAATTGAACGAGAAATGATTTCTCAGGAGGACAAAACAAGAGACACGAGACAGCCGTGTCAAAGTTATCACAATAATATGGACATGTCTCCGGCCTCTATACAAATTAACATTGCTATATTATTTACACAATAACTTAGATAGCTGAATATTTTTCTAAATTAAAAAAATTCTTTCGTCAAATTCGTCAGCTTCCTCTCAGCGTTTGCTGGAGTTTTTTGTAAAGGAAAATGTACACGGGCTTCAGCAATTTCACTTAGGTACGCATTTTTTTCTGAAATTAAATTATAATTACTTCACAATAAAATT
Source organism: Orthosia gothica (assembly GCA_949775005.1). Lineage (NCBI taxonomy): Eukaryota > Metazoa > Arthropoda > Insecta > Lepidoptera > Noctuidae > Orthosia > Orthosia gothica. Next base: position 5,457,464 of record OX459068.1, read on the forward strand.
AAAATTTAACATGCGTAATAGCCAATTTAAAAAAAACAACTATGCACAGTCAAAAAAGTAAATTAGGTAGACTTTATATCACCAACGTCCATAAGACAGTTACATACTTAACCTTAATAAATTTTAATTTACCTGTAATTATTGTCAAAAGTGGCAATACAATCCCTGAATTTGCTTACGTATCATCTGAATTTCATCTTCATTTACTTTTATGAGCCTTAAACGAAACTGAAAAGCAAAAAAAAAATATCTTCAGAAGGCCCACACACAAACACATAGCCAGTATAACTGTGTATAGACCTTCCAAAATATTTATTCAGTGCTAAGACCGTACCATCTGAGTCCCTGCTAATTACATCTCTCCCAAGCAACTCAAACACGAGCATATTATGTAAAACTTAAATAAATACGCCCATCACATAACATCACTAGATAGCTTAAACCAACTAAAGGGGCTCACACATAGTGTATGTTATCTGCCCATTTATAAGACATTCATTAGATCCGAAACATTCACGTTCATTCACTCACTCATTCATGTCCACGTCCCTCCGTCAATTAATGCTAACTAAGGCATCATGAAACTCATGGAACCTTTAAATACTAAATAAGGATTGGATTAAGAAGAGATTCGCAATCTAATATTTTCCAAATTCAAACCCGAAACTTTTCCACCCTTATTGCTTTGATATAGGGTTGAAATTCACGTGGCAGGTATAATAATACATAATTTGTAACGGACAACGAGTGACGCGGCCCAGGGGTCAGATAAATGGTTAATCTCATGAATAGTGTTCTTCACGGGATTATATTTTGTCTGTGTCCGCTGCGATTGCCAATTTAAACGTCTGAATTTTGAGGGTTGAATTTACACTGGAGAATGAATTTATCCTGAAATGACGAGTAGCTGAAATAATCTTCCCTATTGATATCTGAAATGGGAGAAATGAATATGTAGACGAAATTCTTCAGACAGCAAACAGACATAGAATTTCAGTGCTTTTCATTTCAAACTTTGCTTTGTATACCATTTTCAGAGTTATTTAATTAATTAAAATGGCAAATTAATATGATAAACTTTCACTGAGAGACGAACTTTGTAATAGTGAGAAAAATGTTTTTAAATCATGAAGCTGAAAATCTAGTTACACTAACTGTAGTTACAGGAGGTTCCGCCCCTTTAACTAGAAGTCTTTTGATGGAATTTTACAATATTAGCACCCAGAACAGATGAAATACCTATAAAGATAACTTTTCATAATTATATTTTTAAAAGTTTCTCGCTAGAAATGTTCCAACTATCATAAAATCCACTCAATTGGAATTAATTGCCTTGATATTCTCTCTTCCGTTCCTACAACGAATAAACCCATTGATTTGATACTCCCAAATTGTCACATAACCACTCTACGTGTACCAGGGTACCAGCTTAAATATTATTTCAAATAACATTGCTTACACCAGTTGGCGTCGAATCTGATCAAAGCACGTCATTTGAACCTTGCCGGAGGGGCGTTCTTGATGTGTTTATATGAGGAACGAGGCTGTTTTTAGAAGAGAAAACACAATATTATATAAGGAAGCTAGTTATAAATAGATAGAGGGTAAGGCTGGTAGTGTGTCAGTAAGGTAATCTTTATATCAAACTAGATTAACCCCCGGTTCTGAAAATAAATTATCAACGCTTCACAAATTAAACGCAACTCAGGAATACGATTGGCTGTTAAAAATTCGTTCAACCAATTAGAGCGTCTAACACGACTGACTGATTGTCACATTAATTTTGCGATTATTTTAGTTCGATTTATGAAACACAGACATTTACATTATTATGAAATTGACGCCCAAGAATATTCGTAATATTCATATTGCGGGTCTGTTCAAAACTAATACTTGTATGTACGAAAACCTTAATTTTGCACAAACCAAATACAAGTTAAACTCCACACGTTGAATGCATTAATAATAATTACGCGATTAATTCTACCAGGACATCATACCACACAAGCCGATGTAATTAGAAATTCATTTGAATTGTAGCCATGCCCAAATAGTAATATTTACAATTATGCCTACGATTAGGGTGATTTGAAACTGTTTGCAAACACGGTTACATATTTATATGCATAGGTAGATTAGTACCATTAATTAGAATTTACTTGACAGTATTAGAAGCTTCGGTGTCTTGGAATATGAAATCTAATTTAGTTTAGCATGTATGTTCATGTAAATTTGTTGTACAACGTGATTTGAGCTTAGTTGTGCCCTCGTTTCGTCTCGTCTTACTAAGTACTAACCCACACTAAAACTGAGCTAGAGAACGGACCCTGAATTCAAAGTGAATCAGGAAAGTGACGTTGGAGTTATAGAAGAGTTAGACGAGACAGATATTAATCCACCATTAAACATTTAAAAAAATATAGTAATAAGCAATAGTATTTTCATTCAAATACACTTCCATCAAGCTAATCATTTTTTCAAAATCAAAATATTTTTATTTCAACTAGACCTTGTATAGGTACTTTTGAATTGTCAAACAAAAAATAATCTAGATACACAGTCGCCAACGTCAGTAGGTCTCTATGGAGAAGAATGTGCAAGAAACTCCACGGACACTCTTTTCCGTCAGTTTTAATTATAATTATTTGGTTACATCATTTTTGTTGGAAAAATACATATAATTATGTGAGCAAAATATAAAAGACGTGCACGCAAAACAAACGGTTCAAAAATACAATAAGAACGAAATTACAAGCAGGCCGTTGCAGCCAAGTTATAACCAGTCCCAACTGATGGCGCCCATTCACGAACATGACGCATGGATTGGCACCACTCAGCTCAACCATCATGAAGGGAACCGAATGATCCAACACATATGCCACCGTTAGAGAGACATTAGAGAGAGCATGACACACTTTTAACTATCAAGGCAGTTGCACATTCTTCTCAGTTCACTATTTGCACATTCTTCTCAATTACAGTATCATGTCAGCTTTAAACCTCCAATCCAGCGCACTTGTGCGACCCATGCCATCGATCAAATTGGTCCTAGGTTGCGAAACTTATTTGAAATATAATGTATGTATCTTCACGATGGAATTTGAATTAGATAAATCGCTTTCACCACTAGATACTAAGTTCAGGTTAACTGGTATATTGAATTTATACATGTAGGTTTAATAAAAGGTCCGGTTGTCACGTGGACTTATCACGAGACAACCGGACTTATTTAAATGCATCTTTCATCTTCTGGACTTGCACCGTAGACATCATCCATCGCTTTTAAAATCAACCAAAAAAGCAAGTCGATAAAATCCCAAATCTTTGGCTTTAGCCATTAGAGTTCAGATAAGTCAATGAAAAACAAATTGCTTAAAAAAACCCATATTTTCTACCTAAAGTATTGGTATAAAAAAAAACTTCATTCAAAAAATCAAAAAACCCGACTGCTTCAAAAGCGAACTAAAAAGCCGTAAACAAGGAAAAAATCATGCTGTGCAGTCGGAGGATACATATTTGCGGGCTGGCTGATCATCCTCTGGTGTATGTTGCTTATAACAACATTTCCTATGCACAGACAAAGAAACAGGGGGGTAACCACAAGCTCTTAGAGTAAGGTTATTTTGAGATCGAGTAAGTGACAGATGTATACAAGTCAGATACATCTGTCCCTTACTCGATCTCAAAATAACCTTACTCTAAGAGCTTGTGGTCACCCCCCAGATGTTATTGCAGGCAAGTTTATTTATAGCAACATTTGAAACTTTGAAAGGTACACCCATGTCCACAAGCACTCAAAACGTTCTGTTGGTTGAACGCTTTACCGTTACGTATTTAAGCTCCAGCTTTAGCTTCACTCCTAGTACAAAGAAATGATCTCCGATTCTCTCTTTTCATTTAGTATCTGTCTTCAGCAGTTCATCTTTTAAATAAGACTCCTGTTTTAAGTGTCTGGGTGTTTGTTAAAGCAGTTTTTACCATTTTGTCCCTTGCATGGAGCACTTATTTCTATTTAACTGTAAAATAAACTGAAATAACGCCAACTATCCTAATAAATAGTGTTGGGAACAATAACTGTTCCTCGTATTCATGCACATAATAGCTATCAAGTGCACTCGCAAAGAATATAAGGTAATGTGTCGCGGCTAATGTGAGCTCAGTGGGGAAGCTCGGCGTGATTCATGATGTACAGCTGTGTGTGGACTGCCAAGTGCCTGGCAACGGTGATATGGCCGGGAGTGTACATTGTTGTCTCTTTACTGTGCGAGACGTCTATGATAACTGTACGATTTATACGTCTAAATGGGTTAACGCTATACTATCAAAATGCCGATTCTTGTATCAACTATAAAAACTTGAGCAAACCCAGTGTGATCATGATCTAGAGCTGTGTACTGCATACTGTCTGTTATAGGGTGGTATGGCCGAGAGTGATCATTGTTGTTCTTGTACTTTAGAAGATGTTTATGATACCTGTAAGATTTGTTCGTCTAAATAAGCTAACGTTGTGCTATCAAATGGCCAATTCTTGTATTTTAAAAGATATCAAAATTTTGTCATTATGTCATCTTTTAATAATAAAATATTGTACTTAGGGAAACCCGGCGTGATTCATGATCTACAGCTGTGTGTGTACTGCCAAGTGCCTGGCATCGGTGATATAGCCGGGAGTGTACATAATCTTTAGCTGTGTGTGTTAGCTGGGATTGCCAATTTTTGTTTTTTAAATGGGGCCTAAATTCAGTAGGAATCTCTTCTTTTAATAATATAAAAAACCCTTTCCTTGCAGTCGGTTAAAAAGGGAAAACACAAAGAGGTGGCGAGATGATTTGGACGCGTACCAGGAGGTCTGGTTCGAGACAACGTGGGAAAAAAAATTGGAAGGACTTCGGAAAGCCTTTTGCCCAGCTCTGGGACAGCAACTTGGTGAAACCAGGCCTGATTCATGATCTACAGATGTGTGTTTACACACATCTGTAGATGTGATGATCTGTGTGATGTGTTGGTGTGTGCGTACTACCATGAGTCGTCACACTCATGTTATTGCTGGCAGTGTTCATTTCAGATTTGTATGTCTAAATGGGTTAACATTTCTAGGATAGGTAATTTAAGTGCTATGTCAAGAAATATTTTACGTATTAGCCGGGTGGTAGATTCCCAGAAAGACAACGACATTGAGCTTAATGGTTGTTTATCCATCATAAAGTTCAGATAACTCACACGTGGATCCAAATGTTTGAACGAAGATATGACTTGGCGTCTTGTGGCTCTGCCTACAATAGTAAATTTTGTAGGGGAAATCTATTTTAACCTGAATTCAACCTCCAAAGCACTTTAACGAAATTAACAAACCTATAAATTACAATCAATCAATTACATGTTAAATCTTCCGATAATCAGTAAATACTACCAGGCTATCATCACTAACGCACAGATCTGCGGGCTCCCGAATAATCACTCGACAAGACAAATGACTAGCGGTGACCATCTATTAGTTCACCGACAGATCGACAAATACACACGAGATTGATAAATTATACGAGTAGGTACTATTTTGTTTTGTGTTTTCTTGGTTAAAAAGATTGTAATTTTCTGGTTGATTGAACTGGCGTGGATGGGTTTGAATTGATTGTCGATCTTACAGAGGATGACTTTCTAGCTAGGTTGTAAATAAACCTGATATTTTTTACTATATTTCCATACGGCCAACCTGGAAATCCCTAAATAGGCTGCGAAGCCAAGTGGGCTGCTGTAGGTATGACCTGGTCAGATGGGGGTACTCCAATCAGCCACAATGCGACTGTGGAACCACACCGCAAACGATGCCCCACCAGTTGTCCTGCTCTCTGTGCACAAACACCTGCACCATGAAAGACCTGTGCGAGACCAGCGTTAGGGCTGTCGACAGGGCTTAGCTAGTTCTGGTCGAAGCACAACATCCAAATTAAAAACTGTTAATAGAATCATCGGGACCATGAAGAAGAAGAACATTACACAGCAATCAATCAGTAACCATCATTACAACCACTAAACCAAAGCGGTGGTTTGTTCGGTCACATGCTCTGATAACTCAGTTATACGCGCTTTTAACGCCAAATGGTTTTTAACGTTTTAAAAGCTTTTTTATTTGATGTGCGAGTGAATAAAATAAATGGTTAGCACTTCTGATTCCGATATACGTCTACTTATGAATGCATTAAGGTAATGTTTTAAATCAAATATATTTATTGGTTTACGTCATTCAAACCTTTCTTCCATACCCGAAAAAATAGGGGGAAAGATTTTAACGGAACAGATCTTTTTATATATCATTTTCCTCATTATTTCGTTTCACCTCCAGTTGACATGCAACCCGGATGCACGGATTATTGGATATCCTTTTTACTCCCACTGGCATTGTCAAATTGCCTGCACGTAGGGTAAGTGCTATCATGTGCCAATCAAAATATTACTTTATTGCAGAACTTTGTTTGTGTATTTTTTTTCTTATTCCCTGCGGTCTTAGCGCACAGAACATTCGTAAACAAAGAAAGTGCTTCATAACCTCTGATCTCCCGGTAGTGAACCGGGTACAAAGTGCCGGTTGGAAGTGGTGTACCGGTTTCAAAACGGATGCCACCCGCTAGAGGGCGCAATATCCGCTTCCTAAGAAGCATCAGGGAAGTTCTGTTTATAGTAGACTTTGTTGTGCTATGTGCGCCTGGTACCACAGATTTTAAATGAGTAAAAAAACATTAAAATTGATAATTTACTTCTCTGAAATACAAATACAAATTACAAATACAAATATCTTTTTTTTGTTGAACATAGGTAGGTTAGGTACAGATGTTGTGATTATTAAAGAACGCTATGTCTAGCCGTCATCGGCGTACAAATATTAATTTGGTACATACATGCTGATTATAACAAAATTATCATACAGTTATCACACATTATTAAATAATTCCAAATTAAATAGTTGACAATAAAAATAAAAAAAATAAAACATTCCAGTGTTCATAATGTTGTTATTGTGTTAATAACATAGTTCAGAGTTTATTTATTGGTACTAACATCATGAGTCTCATTTTTAACTGACTTCAAAAAAAAAGGAGGAGGTTCTCATTTTGTGTGTTTGGGCTTATTGGAATTGTCTTGAGATTTTATTTGGCTATAAATGATTTTCATGGTAATTGGAGGTACCTACCAAAACTAAAAAGTGAAAATAAAAACTTTTTAACAAAAGAATCATCCGACTTCCAAAACAAAACACCACAAAGCGAAAAATAACTTTCTTTTCCGAAGTCGGTGGCGAAAGACATAAGACACCAACTTCGAAAAAGAAAGTAATTTTTCGTTTTGTAGTGTTTTTTTTTGGAAGTCGGTTCGGATGCAATGCTGATGTAATTATTATTTTTTGCTGTGTTTTTGTGTAACATTAGTCTTGTTTACTAAAAAACTGCTAACACCTTTTTATTTTGTGTTTGTATTACTAACAACTTTACTAACGCCTTCTAACCTATGTGCAATAAGCACGGACGTATTGTCTAAAATAAAGATTATTAGACAAAATATCGCTGGTAGAGATTATGCCAATCCGGGCAAGTTCTACAGATGTTTGTAATATTATTTAGGTATGTTTACAAGCTTGTTAATCAATTACGCCTTTGAACGGTTGAACCGACTTAGATGAGCAATACGCGTTGACCATGGCCCGAATAGAGACCTAGGATGATTACTTTTTGTCCCAGTGCTACGTACCTGTCTCAATTAAAATAAATAGCACATAAGCTACTTTTCTGCCCGGTTCTCTTGGGATGATAATAGTTATTTATGATACAAGTGCGGAAGGTAGGTGATTTCCGATGAGTGGCATTTTTATTCACGAGCGAGCGAAGCGAGTGAGTGGGTAAATCGACACGAGCCGGAAATCATCTTACGTACGTTTATCATACAACATTTTACTATGCATTGTGCGAGGAAATAAATAAATTAGTAAAATGAAATTAATAAAATGGCGGGCTTATTCAAGCGCGTTCAGCATATCCACAGATTAACTAATAGTTCCTCGGGCATATCTACTGCGCATGTGCAAATAGTTGTCACATCGTAACGCAATAAGGCACGAGCAAAATATACGTTCTGCCAAACATATTTAATTTATATTTAAAATTAATTTATTGATCAAAATCTAAATCTAGAGTAATTAAAAACGCCTAAAATGAAGTATAAGTTTTATTCTACTAACTAATTTTTTAAACTTTTCTCAAATAATAAAAACTCTATGCGTCGGGCTGACGTTGGAGTTAAAAATTAAAAAAATACAGGAAAGTAAAAAGCACTAGTGAAAAAAAGTGACACTTTCCGCACAGTTTGGCTGCTTGGAAAACCGCTCTTTTCGAGGACATGCATTGTAATAGTTATTTATGCTACAAGTGCGGAAGGTAGGTGATTTCCGATGAGTGGCATTTTTATTCACGAGCGAGCGAAGCGAGTGAGTGGATAAATCGACACGAGTCGGAAATCATCTTACGTACGTGTATCATACAACATTTTACTATGCATTGTACGAGGAAATAAATAAATTAATGAAATGAAATTAATAAAATGGCGGGCCTATTCAAGCGCGTTCGCATACCCACAGATTAACTAATAGTTCCTCGGGCAATTCGGGCATATCTACTGCGCATGTGCGAATAGCTGTCATATCGAACGCAATAAGGCACGAGCAAAATATACGTTCAGCCAAACATATTTAATGAATATTTAAAATTAATTTATTGATCAAAATCTAAATCTAGAGTAATTAAAAACGCCTAAAATAAAGTATTAGTTTTATTTTACCTTTTATATGAATGATAATCTGTACATAACTAATTTTAAAACTTTTCTCAAATAATAAAAACTCTATGCGTCGGGCTGACGTTGGAGTTAAAAATTAAAAAAATACAGGAAAGTAAAAAGCACTAGTGAAAAAAAGTGACACTTTCCGCACAGTTTGGCTGCTTGGAAAACCGCTCTTTTCGAGGACATGCATTGTAAAATACTTTTCACGCGAGCGAAGAAGCTGACAGAAGCTAGTGCTTACTATAAGAAGAAGTGTTTTCTGTCTGCTTGCATTCTGCGAGCCTTGTCCCAGTATATAAGCTTTATATACATCACAGTTCCTATTTACATTATTTAACTATGGTCTAGAGGCCGTAGACAAGTGTCATTCTATCAATCTGCTAGAAGTCGCGATATCTTTTGACATTTTACATGTCAAAAATGTATGGGATCGTCAAGTTATTGAAATGCCACGTTATCATTTTGGCGACACTGGCCTTATAGTCGGCATCGGCTCAGTTGCCAAAGAAGAGAAAAAATAAACATTATAGCATTTCGACAAGCGCCATCTTTGATAGATATAATGACACTTTGTCTCAAAGTCAAATTCAAAATCTTTATTTCAATCAGGCCATTAAGCGGCACTAATAATTGATTCTACAGGCCATTCGAAAAAGTAGCTTGTCATGGAGAAGATCGGACAAGAAACTTGCAATTTACTCTTTGAAAAAAAAGTTTCACATTATTTACATACTTCATAATATATGTGAGGACGATGCACCCAGACTACTATTATACTACGTGTAGTTATAAAGTATTACAAGCACTAACAGTTAAATTCATTAATTTTATAAATGACTCTAAACCTGTCTAGATCCTCAACTCCTATTCACAAGTAAATATCGGAAACTACCTACAAACGCTCGAAACGGCACACTCACACACACATTCGCATCGACGAGACCCCAAAGCAGCGTCCGCAGTGCTGTCAGTTGCTGTTTGTCCATATTAATAATAATAAATACGTGCGTGTTAATAATAATAAATAAATAAATAAATAAAATATTTTTACAGTCTAAATACTGTTTTTCAAAATCATAAAACAATTGACATAAGCCACTTGCCCAAGCTACTAAGTTATCTCTTAGGCGGTATGTTCTCCGCAGTCATCTATTACGCGAGACTATAAACAGATGACACGATGTATCTTTTTGCGAAACAGAAACAAAAGAATACTGAGAAACAATATTATAATATAGCACAATAGTATTATACTTTTCTTTTTGAAAGGATACTCATCATCTGCCTAGCCTTTTTCCCAACTATATTGGGGTCGGCTTCCAGTCTAACCGGGTTTAGCTGAGTACCAGCGTTTTACATGGAGCGACTGCCAACTGACCTCCACAACCCAGTAACTGGGTAACACGGTACTCCTTGGCAAGACTGGTGTCAGATCTCAAGCTTCTGACTACTCGTAACGACTGTCAAAGATCTTCGAATGACAGCCGGGAACAACGGCTTAACGTGCTTTCCGAGGCACGGAGGCAACTCAGTATGTTGAAATGGTCACCCATCCACGGACTGACCTCGGCAAGCGTTGCTTAACCTTGAAGATCGACCCGTACGGCTGTTATTATTTAGCCACGAGCCTTTTTGAAAGTATACTGTGGACATAAATAAGTCCAAATAGCTGGCAAGTTGTAATTGCCCACAGTTATTGCACTTTGTAAGTTTCAGGGAGTTTTTCTTTTGCCTCTTTCAATACTGGTTATTATTTGCTGCAAGTGGGTTAATGTTTCTTTTGATAAATGATGTTACTTTCAATTTTATTATCGGCACGAGATGCGAGTGCAAAAGAGTAGTTCGTTTAGTTCTAAATGTATTTAATGCTAAGAGTGTCGGTCTTAAAATTTCTGATTTTTTGGTTAACAATTCATCGTAATAAAAAAAAACCGGCAAAGTTGAGCACCCTGCGAGTCCGACTCGCGCACGAAGTGTCCCGTACACTTTTCTATATATTTATTTTATTCTGTTTTTAGTATTTGTTGTTATAGTAGCAATACATCATCTGCCAAAATTTCAACTGTCTAGCTACCACAGATACAGCCTGGTGACAGACAGACATACAGACGGACAGTGGAGTCTAAGTAATAGGGTCCCGTTTTTACCCTTTGGTACGGAACCCTAAAAACGAATACGTATTTATTATTTATAGAAAATAAGAGGGCCTAATCAAAGTCAAATAATATCAGTGACAAAAAAATTACAAAAAAAAAAACTAAAATGTATGGAATTGACATGCGCTATCAAGACGTCACGGTTAATGACAAACATTTCGAACTTCTGACAATCGTTACCGCTCGAGGTTCCTATTCTCCTGGTAACAGCCGAGAAAATGCTTTCTCGAAAATTAATCCACTTATCTTACAAAAAACAGTTTATAATCCGACCACGAAGAAACAAATAAACATCAGGCCACTACATAAACATTAATTTAAACTAAAGATGCAATCAAAACGATTCCAGACCGCATTTAATTAAAAGAGATTTAATAATTAAACAAGTACCGGCTGCCACTATAGCCTGAACTCGTTATCTCCCAGCTCAGACTTCATTTAGTAAAATTGAAACAGGCGCAGTATATTTACTTTTTTATTAATCCTTAAATCTGCCGACTGCTAAAGTTATTCGGGTCTCGGATTAAGAAATGGTTCCGTAAAGGAACGTTATTTCGAACGAAGTTTTTATTAGTTTAGGATTATATTTGTCTGAGAGAAAATTGTGTTGGAATACACAAGTACACGGTTTAAGACTAGCCTGTCCGTCTAAGATACCTCTTCTACATTTTAAGGCACTTCAGAATTTTTCTTTCACAAAAGACTTTTCAAATATTAACATAGCCATTTGCTTTATCTTATAAACCGAATTGAATTTGTAAATGTAATCTAGGCTAGGTGCCATGTAGCCTTTCAAATAAGACGTGGTGGGATAAGATAGCTTAAAGGCTTAGATATATATAGCAGTTAGTATAGGTCCTCGTGTTTGTGAGTTATGCAGTTGTCTGATGCATACAAAACACTGAAACATCTTTATACAACGTGCTATACTAAGATTATATTAGCTTTAATGTTTTAACGGCTGACTGAACGTCACACAAAGGGTAATGAAGAAGTCTACGCTTGGAGTTTCCCTGCGTGATCGAATCACAAATGAAGAAATCCACAGAAGAACTGATATATCCAGACCAATTGTGGTTGTTTGCATCGCTCGGAAAATAGAAGGCCGATGGCGCCGAAAGGTTCTGGAATGGCGACCGCGTGCCTCCGGGAAGAGGCAGCGTTGTAAGGAATCTGCTGGTTGCGAGCGGAACTATATCGGTAGACGTGGCGACCCTTGGGAGAGGTCTATGTCCAGCAGTGGACATCTTTCTGCTGCAAATGAAAATGATGAAGGTTCGGTAGCTGACTCTAACCTGTTCTTTCTTAGGACCTTTCTAGATATGTTTACTTTTAAGATAAGACGGTTGACGCACGACTGAAGTAAAAGCGAAAACCATCAGAAGTAGACGCTATATAATCAAAGCACTGAACCGTACACAGCAATAGATAATACATTCTCAACAACAATTTTATGCTCGATTTGGCTTCACCACACAATGAATACGTACGTGAATTTTAATGCCGCGAAAAGGGAAAACTGCCTTGCGCATGTGTTTTATACTTTTTTAGGGTTACGTTCCTCCAAAGGAAAAAAAAGGAACCCTTAAAGGATCACTTCGTTGTCTGTCCGTCTGTCCGTGTGTCAGACTTTTTTCGAAGGAACGCCTGGAGGTATCAAGTTGAAATTAGTACCATAAACTCAAGTCAGCAACTTCTTGGAGCTATGAAGTTCATAGCTCGAAGAAGTACTTCGAAGAAATAAACATCTAAACTAACGCAATCAAGAGATACGGCCGTTTATATCATATATTTGACGAATCACACTTATATCTTTTGACCTAGAATCATGAAATTTCATAAGAAGCAATGTCTTATAGCAAGAAAAGTCCGAAAGTGTAAATTCAATCTGCTTAGCCTTTGCCCAACTATATTGGGGTCGGCTTCCAGTCTAACTGGATTCAGCTGAGTATCAGTATTTTACATGGAGCGACTGCCTATCTGACCTCCACAACCCAGTAACTGGGTAACATGGTACCCCTTGGCTAGACCGGTGTCAGATCTCAAGCTTCTGACTACTCGTAACGACTGTCAAAGATCTTCAAATGCCAGCCGGGACCAACGGCTTAACGTACTTTCCTAGGCACGGAGGTAACTCGGTATGTTTAAATGGTCACCCATCCACGGACTGACCTCGTCATGCGTTGCTTAACCTTGATGATCGACCCGTGCGGCTGTTACTATTTAACCACGAGCTCTTCCGTAAATAAAAAAAATACATTTATATATAAAAAAGCACCAATATATTTCAGTGAATTTAAATGTTTGTACAGAACCCTTGGTGCGCGAGTCCCACTCGCACTTGGTCGGTTATTTTTTGTCGAGTTTGTACCCTGTGGTTGATGCGCACAGCCCCGCAGGCTGTGCAAAGCACGCATTATTTTTCATGGTGTTTTATTTAGTGCCGTGTTGTGTGCGCGCGTACAAGTAGTGATTTAATACGTACAGCATGTTGTGCGGAGCTTGCTGGGTGACATTAAAACACAGAGTACGAATTGTAGTGTCGATTGAATACGAATTTTGAGACGGATTTTCTAAATTGATTTTAACTTTACAATTAATAAATGGTGGAGCAGTGGTGGTCCAGAGCTAACGGCTCCGAATTACGTGTCGTAGGTCGTGAGTTCGAACGTTCGAGTTGAGACCTACTGACGCTTGTGAATTTGCAACTAGAGTCATCTTTTAATTTTTTTTTGTTTAACAATTCAAAAGTACCTCTAAGGTTTATTTGAAATAAACTATTTTGTTTTTGAACCCAGGCAGGCGGTTTACTTTGTGTAAATGAATTCATCACCACTGCTCTTAAAACGGAAAACATCGTGAGGCAACCGGCATGTCCTAGAACCAACAATTCGAAGACATGTGACATCCACCAACCCGCACTGGGCCCGCGTGGTGGATTAAGGCGCATTACCTCTCTCACTGAGAGGATGCCTGTGTCCCAGCACGCAGCGTCCAGTGGGAACATACTAAGGCTTATGATGAATCTATAAATGATTTAATTGAAATACAAGCTTTGTATTATTAGTTTTTGAGTTTGAGCCTCGAGATCGGAGATTTTATTTATTCCTACAGAACGCCTCGCGGTTTCACCCGCGTAGTTCCCGTTCCCGTGGAAATACAGGGATAAAAAGTAGTCTATGTCATCCGGCGATAGTGTAGCTTCCCAACGGTGAAAGAATTTTTGAAATCGGTCCAGTAGTTTTTAAGTTTATTCGTTACTTACAAAAATACAAATCTTTCCTATTTATAATACTAGCTGACCCGGCAAACTTTGTTTTGCCATAAAAACACCAAACATTTATCTACCCTACCTACCCTACCTTACACTACCTACCCTACCCTACACTACTCAACCCTACTCGACTCTACACTACCCTACCCTACACTACCCTACGCTACCCTACCCTACGCTACACTACCCTACACTACCCTACCCTACAAAAAAATAATAATGTATACCTTAAAACCATCTTTGAACTTCAACGAACATTTAAAAAAAAAATTGTCCAAATGGGTGCAGGCGTTGTGGAGTTATGCGCTTACCAACACATTTTGCGATTCATTTTTATATTATAGAAGATAGATAGATTAGTATAGATATGTTTTTTTCTATTTTCTTGATGTTTTGCTTAACCAAATATTTTTCAGTATTTATGACATCTCTAACAATCTGATCTCTGTTAACATCCTACTACATGCAAAGACCTTGTCTCTCTCTTACAGAACACAAGCATTTGCAAATACCACCAGAAAACTTATTGACTAACATGATCCTATGTCCCCTAGCTGTGACTGAAGCGCCTCCAAAGCACGGATTTTTTGTCACATCCATTAGATACATAAAACACTGCATATAGCTGTATAACACGCTGTAAAACCGACATGCGTAGGCAATGTGTCTATAATAAAATGCGTGCGCACGAATTAACCGCGCCATATATTGCGCCCGGCAGTAAGGGCGGTTGTAAACGCGGCGACTTTTAAGCGCGACAGCACTTCTATACGCAGCCAGGTTTCACTCGCATAGGTACCTAGGTAACGTAAAGCTTTGGTCTCTTGATCGGAACGCATAACTTTGCGGTATGCGGTGCTGGACACATGATCGAATTAAAAGCGTCTACGATAGAATACGTGGGACGCTCAGAAAGTTTTGCGAAACTAAAAAAAATTGTTCTATACGTACATATATTTTTATTAAATCTTTTCAAAGTACTTTCCACCAGCCTCTATACAAAGATTCATGCGCCTAAACCAGTTTTCAAAACACTTTTTCCAGTCCGCCGCAGACACCTCGTTTACAGCCTGCTCGAACGCAGCCAGCGCATCTTCCGGCGACGAAAATTGTATCCCTTTGAGCTGATTTTTTATTTTTGGGAATAAAACGAAGTCACACGGTGCTAGATCAGGGCTGTAAGGAGGGTGACCCAGGAGTTTGACTGGCGTGCTGTCCAGGAAGTCCCTCGTTTTGAGTGCGGTGTGCGCAGGTGCATTGTCGTGGTGGAGCAGTAGCCCGCGGAGCCCTGTGTTTGGTCGCTTGTTGCTTATAACAGAGAAAACTTCTGGCAAACATTTGGTAGTATACCATTCGGCATTAATGCTTCTTTGATCCCGTAAGGGAATTGATACCAAGTGGCCAGTCAAATTAAAAAAGCTAGCGATCAAAATCTTACCCCCGCTTCTAGATCGCTTCACTTTGGTAGGCGTTGGCTCATTTTGAAACACCCAAACAGTCGACTGGCGCTTGGTTTCTGGGTCGTATTGATAAATCCAGGACTCATCACCTGTAACGATGTCGTAAACACGCCGAGACGAGCCTGCTTCAAATTTGTTAAGCATATCACGGCACCATTCCACCCGGGCCTGCTTCTGAGCATCGGTGAGGTTGTGCGGCACCCAGCGTGATACTATCCTCCTCACGCGAAGATGGCTGTGTAGAATCTCGTGAACGCTTCCCGATCCAATCTTCAATATGTGTTGAATCTCCTGATATGTAATTCGCCTATTGTCTTGGATAAAATTTTTCACTGCTAGCACGTTTTCTTCGGTAACAGCCGTCAAAGGGCGACCGCTTCTTTCGTCATCCCCCAAAGTTGGTCGACCGCGCTTGAATTCGTTATACCAACGATACACGGTTGCCTTGGAAGGGCCTTCATCCATGAATGCCATTTGAAGTCTATCGTACGATTCATCCGGTTTCAGGCGACACTTGAAATCGTATAAAATCATAGCTCTAAAATGTTCCCGGCGCAGATCCATATTTCAGTGAGACACAATACTTTGAATTAACTCGCAAAAAATGTGGAGGGAAATTTTGAAATTGGAACTTACTTATTTTTACTTATAAATAATCATATTTTCGAAAAACATTATAACTGGCCAGTCTCCCATATAAAAACTTTTTTTCGCAATACTTTCTGAGGGGCCTGGTATGGATAGATGGACCCTTTTTCCGCACTTAAAGATAAAGATATATTTATTTGCTTAAACACGTGTATACATGCAATACGTGCATGCAGGATATCATTAAAAAAATAAAATAAGTGCCGACATGTTTGCCACATACTATGGCGTGTATATATTTTGGAAGTGAATACTTCCAAAATATTTACTTGCATTTGGTCCGTTGTGCGTGCAGGCCTCCTCTCTGTGAGAGGGAATGGGCCGTAATCCACCACGTGGGCCCAGTGCATGTAGGTAGATGTCATATGTCTTCGAATTACAAAAATATATATATTTTGGCCTATATCTCGAAAACTAATTAACATTAATGAATTTTTTGTAGGACTTTTTGTGCACAATTGAACAAGGAACAAACTTGCTATGAGCACCAATTGCAGTAAACTCTAAACTTGCCGGGAATTACGCAAAAGACTGATTTTTGAGCCTTATTTTTGCACGTTTTATCGACGAGGACTTTTCACAATTTCATTATGGATATCATTGTAATGAAATTAACTTAATTTACATGAACTAACGCTCATTTAATGTATGTTTCAGCTTCTTTGGAAAGGTAAATGTCTATGTTGACCGGACTATTATTCTCAATATTATTCATGATCTACATAGAAAAGCCGTGTCTACATTGAACAAGTTTCATGAATAAGTGGCTACATACATAAATGTTACGAGACTTACCGGACACAATGCACGAGAAAAATGTGTTTAACAAATAGGAATACCCCAAGTTTGGAAATGATAAAAGTTAAGTTACCAGTTCCGTATATTTCAGCTGATTTCGCTTGTCCCTTTAGGTTTTCTTTGTCCTGAATACTGATGCGAGCTGTCAGTTCTGTTTACCCTTTGAATTGTAATCTCCTCCCTCATTATGTTGTCCTAGTACATTCTATCCACATATCCGACCCACATTGTTCTTTCTTTATTGAGTGACTTTTTCTTTAAACCGCGCGTGACATCGTGCGTTTTCCCGAGTGCTCGCATTTCGAACGCGTTAATTTTATAGTTATTATCTCTTGTAGACCCATGTCTTACTGGTATTGTTTATTTTAGTGAAAATACCCGCTAACAAGTTTACATATTAAAACTACAGAATTCAGAAATGTTATAGTCTCGTCCACGGAACAGAAAAAACAGTGGAAATGCAAAGTAGGCGTGGCACGCGTGTCACTAATAGGCGCTTCCACGCAAACGTGATTCCAGTCGTGTTCTAACATCGCGTCGAGGTGCTAGTCTCGCGACAAATTTATATTTCCGTAACTATGCCGTTTCGTTCCATTTTGGAGTGCAAAAATTATAGTAGGAGAAAGAAATTTAAAAATGGAGGTGTTTCGTATCATCGGTTAGAATGATTTTATTTGTTTTCTAATAAAATATTAGTAAATTTCAATTTACTAATAATTTAATAGAATGTCAGTTAAAATCAACCTTACACGATTAACATATAGTTTATTTTGGATTGAACGTTTTTACTATTTCGTTGTCGAAAGTTCTTCGCTACTCAATTAGGGATGTAGTCGTGTCGGGTATTGATTTTGTAGATAGATATCGATAAAAGAAAATAGGAACCTATATTTTCTTTTATATTAGGTGGATTAAATATTTCCAAAATAATTGGAAGTATGTTGTATTGCATACATAATTATTATTGCAATGATTATACCAGCTGTTTACCTACCATATTTACTCTACTACCTACCTACCCACTAGCGCAGGCGAACAGTAATTCATTTTTATATATATAATTTATTTTTAAATAATCCTACGTCATTCATCCTACAGTTTTACTGATCTACAAAATAGTTTATTTTTTTCTAATTAAGATATCGGGTATCTATCGATATCGATAATGTAATTAATAATGCAATGTTACTTCCTTAATTGAGTAGCAGTTGATATCGATCTATCACACGAAAGTCAACCTTACAATAAACGAAATCAAGTTTATAATTGCAACCACTGAGAAAACCGCCATCTATGGGTGGGTAGCAGAATTTACTTGGCAATCGAATCTAGTTTGACTTTAGATTAAAAAACGTCGTAAATACTTTCTACACTCACGCAAAATAAATCCTATTTAAATATTGTGAAGATTGTTTTCCAGATGTAGGATCTCTGACTTATGCTAGTTTTAACTAAAATTATAACGACAAATCAAACGATCGGCTTATTTGTAGTGCATTATATGATTATCAGTTTATTTGTGTGAGTTTGGCGACAACGGTTCCCATAGTAATTTTGCTGCATTGCACTTCTACTGTTTTTTCTGTTCCGTGGTCTCGTCTCACCAATTGAGCGCTGGAGGATGCATTGCGGTAAGTAAACGATGCAAATAAGCCCATTGTCACCTATTTACCTGCAGACTAAGACAATAGTGGCGTGTCGACGGAAATTCGGTTCAAGCGCGATCTGGACAAATTCTTCAGACAAATATATACACTAATGACTAAGCTTGATTACGAAGCAAGGCTTTCAAGCGCGTTGAAATCTAATCTAATCTAACTAATATTATAAATGATAAAGTTTGGATGGATGGATGTATGTTTGTTACTCAATCAGGCCAGAAAGGCTGCAGAAATCTGGATGAAATTTAGCACAGAGATAGATTACAGTCTTGAATAGTATGTTTATTTTATCTGGATGTCACGCGAATTCACGGAACAGTTTACAGCTAAATGGCAAATTATGTAACTCTATGGAACTAGGTTATTAATAGACATAATGCTTAGACCTCAGTAGAAAAATATCACGATCATAAATATTGGTTTAGGTTAGTCACGCTAAGGTTACGCATGTTCCGACTGTAAACTGTTTTTATTTGCTGAACCGATTTTCATTTAATCTGGGCCTCCTCATTGTTTTCATGTGAGGCAAGACTCGGTCGCTCACAATGGGCCTCATCAGAAATCTTACAGTCACCCAAAGGTCAATGGAGAGGGCTATGCTCGGAGTTCCCTTACGTGATCGAATCAGAAATGTAGAGATCCGCAAGAGTACCAGGATTACCTACATAGCCAGAAGAATTGCCAAACTTCAGTGGCAGTGGGTAAGGCACAATCCTCGCAGAACAGATGGTCGATAGGACCGAAAAGTTCTGGAGCGGTGACCTCGAATCGGAAGACGCTGCGTTGGAACGCAATTATACTGCAGGTAATCTGAGCACCTGGTGAGAGGTGCTCAGATGACCTGCAGTATAATTGCGAAAGTGAATTCGGCAAGGCAAAGGCGTTTGACCGTATGAAAGAGTATAACAAATACTCTTTAAATATTTAGGTATTACCAAAAATTATTGGACTCTTTCGAAAAGAGTATCTTCACCAATGAAAGCGTTTTAAGCGAGTTACGAAATTCCATATTTCATAAACCACTGACAGAAAAAAAGCGAAAGAACGTTTATGTTGAATACTAAATTCATGATTTGGTTCTCCTAAAAATATATAAAGGTCGGTCAGAAGCAACCGGGATTCAGAGAATTAAATATGAACAACATACATAAACCCCCATTCAACAAGAAATATGAACATGAAATAGCCCCGTATATTCACGGAGCCGTTTATTTCGTGGATGTATTAAAAAAATCCTTTTAACGTATAAACATGTGCCGGTCGTTCACAGGTTTTATCTTTTTCACTATTGTCCCGAGCAAAAAACACCCGGCCCGCATAAAATATAGGCACCTTTACACGGTTGATGCCGCCTCTCGTTAACATGAAA